>WOXC01000354.1:0-301765 GCA_011680675.1 Gymnobelideus leadbeateri
GATGAGGACACTGTTAAACAGTGTTAAAATGAAATCTTGTCTGTAGTAGCATTTGAAATAGTTTCCTTGTTTCATGTTTCCCCATGGCTACTTAGCTATTACTTTTTTAAAAAGTGGTATTCTGCTGTGGAAATATTTTAAAAGCAGTTTGACTGTTCTTCACTGAATAGAAAGTTTAGACTTTTTTACATTTTGAAGTGTAGAAAGACTCAAAGGGAAAATCAGTGAGGTGTTTATATATATTCATGTAATCCAAATATCCTTCTTTTTATAAAAAAATTCCAAAAGAAAATAAAATTAAATGCTTTAGAGACTAAAGTGTGTGTAAATGTGTGTGGGATGAACATTTGCTTCTTGAATTTGCTTCTTGTAGCGACAACTAAAAATAGCTTTTTCATTCCATGTTTGAACCGATGTTAATGAAAAACTTTACCCAGAGCTACAGCTCACGGTTTTGTCATTGATTTTCAGAATGTCTGCCTAGTAGAAAGGCTCTGTGATTATATTAGGGGCACGCCATCCTGATTGGATTTAGCACACTGCCAGCCAAAATTTGGTCTAACATTATCTCAAAGGGTCATGGGTAGGGGGAACAAATATTATGGGTAATATGGTGGGGTGAAAACTAGTTATTTTTATTTTTTAAAGTCCAATTTCTACTGCATTAGAAGTTCCTTAAAGTAAGGGACATAATGGTCTTGGGATCATAAAACTTAAGGCTGAAAAGTAGAAACTTAGAAACTCTGTTGCCTCACTCACTTGTGTTCCTAATGCAGAAAGCAAGATCCAGAGAGGATTTCCATCTTTGTTATCTCCACCCACATGGCATAGTGGCTTCTGTGTAGCAGACACCTGAAAACATATTGGTTCAGCCTGAATTGAATTGATTTGGCTGCTTCTACATCAATGTTTATTTAAAGAGGGTTGATAAAGCAAAGTGCTTTAAAAGGAGGTTCTATATCTGTTGGTCAGATAAACATATATTAAACACCTCCTATTTGCCAGGGACTGTGCTAAGTACTGGGAATTCAAATACAAAGACAGTCCTTGTGCTCAATGAGATTATAATCTAACAGGATAAAATAATAACTAAAAAGAAGCTGGGGCGGGGGGGGGAGGCCTGGAGAGTACTCAGCTGTAGCAGCATAGCTTGATGATGTCCTGCAACTGGATGAGAAATGAAGCCATGACTAGCTTGGGTGCCCTCCTAAAATGCCCTCTCTAATCAGAGGGAAGGGGGAGCCCTGGGAAAGGAGTACTGAGGAGGCAGGATGTCATTGACATTAGACTATCCTGTCAGCTCCCTCAACCTGATGTAACTCGCTGAAGGTACAGAAGCATCCAAGAGATCTTACTCCAAAATGGGAATATAGATTATATTCTTTATCCTATGGTAGATTTGTATCTGATTATGTTCACTCTCCCCTGAACAACTGTTGTTTGTGAATAATCATATTTGTAAAATGTGGTGCCTCCTAATCCTTTTGGTTTGAATACAAGTCAAATAACTTCTTTGTCAGATGTTTACATTTTCTTTCATTCACAGTGAACAAAAAAAATGGTATAGGGAATTTTTCTCCAAATTTCCAGAATATTTCCTTTTATCGAGAAGACCACAATGGAAAACACTGACAGGGATACTGGGAATGGCATATCTGGAGGAGACAATGTGATGGACCCTCTAAAAAACCATAAAGAAGATGGCTAAAATGGAAAGAGTGTGACAAAATCAAATTTTTAGTGGATTGAAAACAGATCTTTTCCAGAAGTTATGCTGTTTCCATTGGGTGATGGGTTTAAGATCCACAAACTTTCTGATACAAAACTGTCCTTTGAAAATGTTGCCTGGTGGAATTCTTAAGCTTTCCATAGTTGTTCAGTGTTCAAGGCAGAATGTTTATGGGGTGTTAAAATACACTTAAACCGTAGTTCTTGGACTGCAGAAGAAAATAATTTTAAGAAGTCCTAAGTTATTGATGCCAAGTTCTTCCTCAAAGACTCACATCAACCATTTCTATAAATAGATCTCCTTTGGAGTTCTGAGCTATGACCGTTTGTTTGAGTTTGAGGGCTCTATTTCTTCCCTTGTTTCCTCTGTGGTTTGTCTTGCTTGTGACTTTTGTTTTCAAAGAAGTACACCAGAGATGTCATTCTTCTAGTAGATAAGTTAGGTCACTTGCATTTTCTTTCCCATTTCATTCTTACTAAGAAAGTCTTTAAAGATCTTTCCTAGGCTATAGTTGCCCAGGCAATCTATCCATCAATCACTATGCATTTATTCAACACTTAGTACGAGGTAGGCACTGTGTGAGTGCTGGGAATACAAATACAATGCATGAAACAGTTGACATTCTGAAGGTTTTTATGTTCTAAGGAGAAGCCAATAAGTACATATGTGAATATATCCAGAATAAATGCAATTATATGCAAAGTAGATATAAGGTAGTTTTGGAGGTGAAGCACTTAGCAGTGGAGGAGATCAAGAAAGGCTTCAAGAAAGGGGATGTTATTTGAGCTTCATTTTGAAGGAAGAAAAGGATTCTGTGAGGGAGAGGTAAAGAAGAATACAGTGTAGGCACGGGGGATGGCCATTGCAAGGGATCAGGGACCCCAAAGATGGAATACTTTGTATAAGGAGCAGAAGGAAGGCCAGTTTGGATGGATTGCAGAGTGTGAAAGTGGGAGATTAATTAGGAGGTTATAGCAATAATCCAGGCAAGAACTAATGTGGTGTTAATTCCTTTTCTCTATTCACACAGCTCAGGTGATGGTCATGGGAGTAGAGAGAAGTGGTTGGCTTTGAAAGATTTTGGGAAGGCAGAAATGACAAACTTTGGCAGGTAATAGAATATGTGGGGTGAAGGACAGCAAAGGGTTGATGATAATGCCAAGATTATGAACTCAAGACATTGAAAGGCTGGAGCTGCCTCCTGCACAATTAGGGAAGTTTGGAAGAGGGGAGGCTTTGGAGAGAAACATAACAGACGTAATGAGTATGAAATGTCTCTGGGACATCTGGTAGCCGAGTAGTGAAGTAGAATGAAGCTCAGAAGAGACTGAACCCAGATATATTGACCTGAGAACCATTTGCACAGAGATGATAGTTAAATTCATGGGATCTGATGAAACTACTAAGAGAGAGAGAGAGAATGTGTAAAGGCTGAAGAAAAGAGGACATAGAACAGAACCTTACAGTATAGTCACAGTTGGTGACATGATGTTGGTGCAGAGCTAACAAATTTGATGGAAGAAGAGCAGTCAGACAAGTAGGAGGTGGACCAGGAGAAAATATCATGAAAACACAAAGAGGATGGAATATCCAGGATGAGAGGGTGATCAGCAGTGTCAGATGAAGCAGATATGTTGAGAAAAGACCATAAGATGTGGCATTTGATTGTGAGTGTAACTAGATTAACTAGTTATAAGTTAGTGTAACTAGAGTAGTTAGAATAACTAGTTAGTGTAACTAGATGCTAGTTAGTATAACTAACTACATACTAGTTAGTGTAACTAGATACTAGTTAGTGTAACTAGAGTAACTAGATACTAGTTAGTGTAACTAGAGAGGACTTTCTCCTCATTGGTGGAGATCAATGTCCTCTGCCTTTGTAAAGGGCAAGACAAGTTGGAGTTGGAGAGAATGGAAGAGAAAAGTCTCTCTTCAGACTCTTTGGAGTCTCTTTGGGTGCTTCTGACTTCCATCTTCAATGGAGAAGATAAATGTGCCACCCCACTTCAGGTTATTGAAGGAAGAGTAAGAAGCTGGCATGAGAAGAACTCACAGTTTCCATAATGTCTCTGTCTCTAGCTTGCTACACTAGAGACTTAGAGGGATTTCCTCTTTGGTGAAATCTGGGTCGGTCTCTCTCTCTCTCTCTCTCTCTCTCTCTCTCTCTCTCTCTCTCTCTCTCTCTTGGTTGAGTTGAGTTACCATCTAATGGGAGAGCTCCTTCACACTATATTGTCTGGTAGATATTCTATGTATACTTTCTATGATTTCTGTTTTGCACTTGGATAAATAAGTTATTTTGCTATTTACTTATGTGTGCTCATCATGGAACTGGTATTTGCTGGAAAGGGAGTCAAGCCATGGATATAAAGCGTGGGTCTTCTTTTCCCCATTAAGAATAAGCTATCAGAAGTTTAGCTTGAACCTGAAAACCACATCCCCTAGACTAACAATATTTAAGAGAGCACATAGGTAAGATTTTAGCCCAGATTCCTTCTGTCTGAGCAGAGCAGAGTGACTAGGTCTTTGGTTCTAACCTCCTGAAAGTCTCCCTTGAGGAAGCACTGGGGTAGAGGCTAGGGATGACTATTCTGCTTCTCTCTGAGCCACCAAATGACACCTCCATGCTACATTTCCAGGAAAGGTTCATTACATTAATAACTTTGAAGAGAGCAATTTCATATGACAATTGAAAGTCAAATTACAATGGCTTCAGGAGTGATTGAAAGGAGAAGTGGAGGCAGAAGAATAGACAACTTTGTCAGGGAGACAATTGATCTCCTTCTAATGATGGTCCCTATTGGTTTCAAAGAAGGATGTCTGTTGGGGGTATCGCTACTCATTACTTTCTCCTGACATTTGACCTCTGCCAAACCTACCACCTGTGATACTTCATGTTTTTGTTTTACCAAAGGGCATAAGATCTGGCTCATGTAATTGAATTGGTGAGGCCACTATCTCCAGAATTCCACCATGACTCATCAACAACTACGGAACTATAGTTAGCCTGTAACAGTATTGACTTTTCACTACAGATGGCTCACAAAGTAGGGCTTCAATTACCTTCACAATTCAGCCCCTCATTTGCCTCCTAACCATTTCTACTATTTCTAACCTCATTCCCCTCAAGATTTCACCATGACTCCCCTACATGCCTTTAAAAACTACATTCTGATGCATAATTTATTCTTGTGGTAGGAATCTCCCCAAAGCTCAGAACAAAAGAAACAGAGGCATCGAATACTGCATAGTTTGAGGTGTTTATTCAACTGTGGATCTGAACTGGAATGTCACACTGTAAAAACTCCAAGCTCAACAGTCATGTTCATTGGACCAATAAACAGGATAAGCCCTGGATCCAGGAACTGAGCATTTCTATTTCCTCATGACCTTGAACCCTAGGCTTGTTCCATGATTACTCTATGACTCACAATCTCTCTTTTTCTTCCTGGCTTCCTTTAAATTTCAACTAAAATCCATCCTGAGCAAGACACCTTTCTTGGTCACTTTTAATGATCTGAGATTACCCTCCATCTACCCTGTAAATATCTTGTATGTTTATAGTTGTTTACATATGGTATCTTCCATTAGATTAGCTCACATTAGAATGAGTTCCTTGAAAGTAGAGACTGTTTTTAACTTTTATTTTGGTTCCCCTAAAGCTTAGCACAGTGCCTGGTAGTTAGTTAAGCCTTTAATAATTGTTTGTTGCTTGCTTTCTCTTCTCCTCCCCCATCAAAAGAAAAAAAAAAGATAGGAAGAAGGAAGAAAGGGAGAAAGAGAGAGAAAGAAACAAAGAAAGAGAAAGAAATCTCATCATCCCTAAACCAAAAACTTTGTGAAAGGTTGATAAATAATACATGCAAAGGAATCTTACAAATATAACTTTTAATTGCTTTGTTCTTTAAGGACATTACAATTATGCTTATAACATTTATGTAAAGTAAGAAGAAAAAAAAACTTGAATTTGCATTCCAGATTAAGAGAAGTCTTTTAAGAGAAGTGAACTGTGGCCCACTCAAGAGCCTAGGAACTTTAGTTTCTTTTCCCAGCTGTGTCCCTGACTTAGCTCATGACACAGGTCTGGACTTCAGTTTTCTCATCTGTAAAGTAGAGGTTGATGGTTGGTCTAAATAAGGGGTTCTTAACCATTTTTTGGTCATAGACCCCATGGCAGTCTGGCAGAGTCTGTCAATCCCTTTTCAGAATAATGCTTTTAAATGCACAAAATAAAATCATAGGATTTCAAAGGAAATTAATTTTATTAAAATACAGTTGTGCACAAACCCCAAATTAAGAACCTCTGGTCTAGATATTGGTAAGGTACCTCCCAGCTCTGACATAATATGATTTAAGTAAACAGTTCTGCATCCCTTGAGTCTAAGTGAACTGAGCCCTCCTGTGCAAGGCTATATGAAAATGTGGAGATCAATACAATTTCTGAATTACGTAGAGCCTCGTTATGATGTAAGGCACTAAAATATAGCTTGTGCCTAAATTGGGCACTGCTCTGTTTGCAAATATGAGTCCTTGAAAGTGCCATTTGTGTAAATGAATGAATGTTTTCTTATTTTGTTGAAACAAAATAAAAACCCAGAACCTTGACTTCCTTTGTTGATCCTTAAACTTTCTGGCAGCTAGGTGGTACAGTGGATAGAACTCAGGACCTGGAGTTAGGAAGTTCTGAGTTCAAGTACAACCCTAGACCCTTAGTAACTCTGTACTTTACTTTGACCCAACATTGTGATATCATTGGTCCTCTTTGAGTATGGGGGACAAATAACAACAACAAAATGGAGATAATAATAGCACCTACCTCCCAGAATTGTGAGGATCAAGTGGATAATATTTGAAAAGCACTTTGTAAAATTTAAGATGATATATGTGTATATGTCCCATTGCTGTTGTTTAGTTATTCCAGTTTTTACTTACTCTTTTTGACCTGGGGTACCTCCATCTATGGCAAAGATACTGGAGAGGTTTATCGTTTCCTTCTCAAGTGGCAAACTGAAGCCAAGTTACTTGCCCAAGGTCACCCAGATAGGAAGTTTCTGAGGTCACAATTTGAACTCAGGTCTTCTTAACTCTAAACCTGACACTCTATCCATTGTATCACCTAGCTGACTAGACACCTTTAATTCTTTTAAGAATGACCTTTTCAAAAGCACAAGAAAGTGTTTAATCACCATCTATGGAAAATATATACCTAAAGTTCAAATCAGAGACCTCTCTTCCATCCCACCCTAATACTACAAAATGCCCTATCTTCAGTGAGCTGGAAAAGGTTTCCCAGGAAGCATATCAGGTCTAACTCAGAGAAAATGAATTAAAGTGCTTGCTTTCTACCTTGACTCTAATCTACATAGCAAGGATTTTTCTCTTAAATGTGTGGCCCAGCACCAAATTAGTATTCACTTCAATCCCTACACCACAGTATTCAATGTAAAATGGTTCAGAAGTCTTATCCTAGAGGAAAATATTATGGAAATCTGTGTATTACAGGAGCTAGTTATGTTGAACCATGGAATTTTAGAGATAGAATGACCTCTAAAGGTACAGCCCTCCAGTTTCATATGTCTCATTTGGCTTCTTAACTTGACTGATCCCATAACATCTTAAATTCAACATGCCCCAGACTGAACTGATTATCTTTCCCCACAAACCCTCTCCTCCTCTTACCTTCCTCATTACTTCAGAGTGCCCCCGCCATTCTCCCAGTCACCCAGGCTTGCAGCCTTGATCTCATCCTGGACTCCTCACGCTCTCTCACTGCCCCTCTCTCTAATTCTATGGAGAATTCCGTTGCCAGGTCCTAGCAATTCCACCTTCACAATATTTTTCACATCTCTTTCCCGTGTACCCTTTTCCTTTCTCTGATATTGTTACCACCTTAGTACTTACCCTCATTACTTCACACCTGAAGTATTGAAACAGCCTGGTGGTTGGTCTCCCTGTCTCGAGTCTCTCCTGACTCCCATTAATTTTCCACTTAGCTATCAAAGTGATCTTCCTAGGGGGCTGGTTTGACCAGGTCGTCTCCCTACCCCCATCGAAAAAGATCTAGTGGTTCCTTGTTACCTTCAGGATAATATAGAATCTTCTACTTGACTTTTAAATTCCTTCATAACCTGGTTACTCTCCCTACCTTTCCGATCTTACACCTTAGTTCCTTCCTTGTATTGTGTGATCTGGTAACATTAGATACCTTGCTGTTCTTCAAATAAGACATTCCATCTCCTGACTCCATGCATAAGGCCATCCTACTCCTCCTGTATCTTTCTAGTAATATGGTTTCCATTCAGTCATCATGAAATTTCTGCCCATGCCTTTTGGGCCCTATCTCTGAGTCACTGACTTATAAGTTTCAACAGATTTGAATGTCTTCTGTGTGCATAGCAGGGTGGCATAGAGGAAATAAAGGAGTAGCAGGTAGGGTGATGAAGGTCAGCCAGTAACATATAGCCAAAAAGGAAAAAGTATGAGCAGAGTGAGTGTTGGAAGCACATAATTCTTAGGATGGAACTCATTATGGAGGATGTTCTGGGTCTTTGGTTTTGGGGGGTGATAAGAGAGGGATGAATGAGCTTTGTCACTTGGAGAGGAGGGAGCATATAGGTGCTAACATAGCATTAGTGTTAGCGTGTAAGTCCTCCCACCTGCTTGAGGGGAGGGAATATTGCCATATTTATACTCACTGATTTTTCCTATTATTTCTTCTCTTTGTTTGGTTGATGAGAGATGCCCTTGAGGTTTATTTTAACTAGATTCCGTAAGATCATAGAACTGGAGCCTGAAAGGATTTCAGAAACCATCTGGTCCAGTCCTCTCATTTTATAGATAATGAAGCTGAAGCCCAGAAAGATTAAGTTGACTTGTCTGAAGTCAAACAGGCATGAAGTGACTGAGCCAGGATTTGAACCTGGGCCCTAAGATGCCAAGTTTCATCCTTTTCACCACGCAGCATCCTTGTCACCTGTGTGTGTGTGTGTGTGTGTGTGTGTGTGTGTGTGTGTGTGTGTGTGGCAGGGGGGAGTGACCCGAGGCTGATTTGCTATGGCACTCTGTTTCTAAGAGAAAGGGCTTGCAGGGAGGGGTAAAGTTTTGAAATTTGGAATTTATATGCTGACAGGGCACTACCACATTCCCTTGGAACACTTGTAAAGAAACTTAATCTTGTGTTTGTCATCCAGTTCAGCCAATTCTTGTGGCCTGATTGCACTTGCTTTTATTTCCTCATTCAAAGGGTTTGGATAATCTGAAGCACCCACCCCCTCCTTTCCAGCAGCTAGTAACCAGCTTAGGAAATGGCTGGTCTTGGAGTCAGAAAGGTTGCAATCTGAGACAAGGCTAAGAAAGCCGCTAGCTCCATGGGCAGCCCATCCCACTTTTAACATCCTAATTGCTAGAGATGGTATTTTATAGGGAGCAGAAAAGGTGAAATTTGGTGACTGACACACTGTAGTCTGCCCTCTGGGACCAAGCAGAACAAGTCTCATCCCTTTCCACATAATAACTCTTCAAATACCTAGAGACACCTATCATCACTCCCTCCTAGCCTTGTCTTCCTTCAGGCTAAACACTCCCATTTTCCTCAACTTGTTCTAGTAGGAATTGTTTCCAGGCCTCTTTCACTAGCTTGATCTCCCTCCTACAGCTGTGCTCCAGTTTGTCAAGGCTCTTCCAAAAATGTGGCGCCCACAACTGAGTAAAATCCTCCAGACAGATTTTTGCCAGAGAAGTACACTAGAATAGCCACTTTTCTTTTTCTGAAACCTTTCACCTGGCCTGTGATTTCCTTACTGAAGGACACTTACACTGTGGAACTTCTTCAGATTTTTTTTTACTTTCTCTGCAATTAATAGTTCTAGAGAGTTGCCTGTAGCACTGAGAGATTAAGTGACTTCCTGAGGTCATATAGTCAGTTTGGGTCAGAGGTGGAATTTGAATTCAGGACTTTCTCGTTCTGAGGCCAGTTCTCTATTGTCACCCATTGCTTCTCTCTCTGGACACTAAGCTTTTACTAATGTGACCTGAGATTCTATAAGCTTTTTGGCTGCCATGTTACACAGAACTAGACCTCTCCAAAAATGCCTGATTCAGAAAAAATGGCAGGAGGCAACATCTGGTTAGCAGCCTCTCATTGTTTCTTGAACTGATATATATCATTGCATGGGGCAGGATGGAAGAAGGAGAATTATACTTCCCTGGACCCTAGCATACAAACTTTGCAAACACATCCTCCCTCTCTCCTTCTCTCCCTTCTTTCTTTCACATTTATTTTATTTTTAATTTACGAAATAAAACAAGCATTTCCATAACATAGTATAATAAAAAATTGCACATGAAACTGCAAATCTATTATGTACAACTTTCTATTCCTTTTATATCTATAATAAAGTTGTCATGTAATTTTTTTTCTTTTTTCTCTTCTCTTCCCCCCCTGCCATAGAGATTACTACCATTACATATATATATGTAATATTATTCTATACATACGTCAATTTATCAGTTCTTTCTCTGCAGATAGTATCTTTCTTCATATGTCCTTTTTAGTTAATTTGGATATTTATAATAGACAAAAGACTTATTTGCTCAAAGTTATTCTCTTTCTCTGTCTCTGTCTCTTTCTTTTTTCCTTTTGCTTTTTGGAGGAGGGAAGGCAGAGAAATTGGGGTTAAGTGACTTTCCCAAGGTCACATAGCTAGTAAGTGTCTGAGACCAAATTTGAACTCAGGTCCTCCTGACTGTAGGGCTGGTGCTCTATTCACTGTACCACCTAGCTGCCCCTCAAAGTCATTCTTAAAATGATATTGCTGCTACTGTATACAATATTTTCTTGGTTCTGCTCATTTTGTTCTTTGTTATTTCATGCAAGTCTTTCCATGTATTTCTAGGATTATTAAGCTCATCGTTTCTTATAACGTAGTAAATATTCCAACACAATCATATACCATAACTTGTTCAGCCATTCTCCAATTGATGGCCATCCCTGCAATTTCCAGTTCTTTGCTATCACTAAGAGAGCTTCTATAAACATTTTAGAACATGTAGGTTCTTTCCCTTTTTCCCCTAATCATCTCTGGAAATAGACCTAGGAATGATATGGGTAGTTTAATAGCCCTTGGGGCATAATTCCAGATTGCTCTCCAAAATGGTTGAATCAGTTCAAATTTCCACCAACCATGAATTAGTGTCCCAATTTTCCCACATCCCCTGCAACATTTGTCACTTTCCCCTTCAGTCATTTTAGTTACTTTGATAGGTGTAAAATGATTATCTCATGGTTGTTTTAATTTACATTTCTCTAATCAATAATTATTTAGAGCATTTATTCATATGATGGTTTTGATTTCTTCATTGGAAAATGGCCAGCTCATATTTTCTTCCCTCCTTCCTTCCTTCCTTCCTTCCTTCCTTCCTTCCTTCCTTCCTTCCTTCCTTCCTTCCTTCCTTCCTTCCTTCCCTCCCTCTCTTTCTTCCTTCCTTCCTTTCTGCCTTCCTCCTCCCTCTCTCTCAATGACTATCTTTCTCTAAATTGACAGATATCTCAATAGATAGATATCTTTTTACCTATGTAACAGACTGGCCCTTTCAGCATACCCAGTTTGTCTAACATAGATCCTGCTATGTCCCCTACAAAGTGGCTGGGGATAGCTTCCTTTGATTGACTGCCCACATCTTTAAAACTGGTAGAAAAGAGCATGCCTGAAAAGATGACAAAAGAAGCAACAGCCTGAGTTTGACTAGTTAAAAGACTTAAAGACCAAGGCAATCAGTCAAAGGAAGCTTCCCTGCTCAGATGGGAAGGAATACAGCAGGCTTCACATTAGGCAAACTAGGCATGGTCAAAAGCTGACTTTTATATAAATCTTTCCCTCCCTCCCGTTCTCCCCTTCTGTAGGTAGATTTATGTCTCTGAATATGTAGATAAAGATCTCTCTAAATAAATCTCTATATAGATTAGTATATAACACATATGTACACATATATCTCTGTGTGTGTGTGTGTGTGCGTGTGTGTGCAGCTTAGAGTCTTAGAGGGTTACCTAAAGCACTTAGAGATTCAGTGACATGTCCAGTGCCACAAAGGCAGTACATGTCAGAGGTGAGATCTGAACCCAGCCCACTTTGTTTGGTTCAGGGGCTGGTCCTCTGTCCACTAATAGATGCTGCTGCCTCCATCTTTCCATTTCTTCTATTCTTCACAAATCCTCTCCCTCATTCACTCGCTCTTTCCAAGCTCCTCTGAAGTGCACTTTCCCTTTTCTACCCCAGTGCGAAACCCCTGTCACTCTGAGTTGACTCACCCTAGCATTCTCTCAACCTGCGTCCACTGACTCAGGGACTGACTAAAAAAACGCTGATTTTCAGCTCATACTCTTTTCTTTAGTAAGTGTAGGCTGGCTTTTAATGGACAGCTATCACATCAAGGCTATTTCCTGATGTTCTTTACTAAACAGATAAAGTCAGGAGTAGCTGAGTGAGCCTTAAACACATAGCTTTTCATTTGTGCTCTGCTTGGTTTTCATTTCCCTCTCCCTCTCCCCCAATGCTTTTCAACTTCCTTTTGTGTATTATCTTTCCCCGTCAAATTCTAAGTTCCCGAGGGTGGGGATTATTTTATTTGTATCCCCGTGTTTCACCCTGTACCTCTAGTAGGAGCTTAATAAATGTTTACCATTGACTCTTCCTCTCTGCTTAGCACCCTCCAGCCCGAACAGCTCTTCACTTTTGAATATTCTGCAACAATGACAAATAGCTTTTGGGAAGTAAGAAGAAAACGTGTTTGTTTTCTCTTAGATTGGATTTATTGTATTCCTAGGAGCCCAGCATTTTTCTAATTTCCACATTATTACATGGGGGTTATTTTATTGTCTTAATTATCAATCTCTTATACCATACTGTTGTATAGCATAAAAGGAAAAAGATGAAAAAAAAAGTGAAAGGGACATCCAAGTGACCAGAGACTAAATAGGCTAAAAACCAAAGAGAAAGGTCATTTAGCATCTACAGGGCTCTGTTTCCTTGACTTTTGTAAAATGAGAGGAATCGGACCAGATCATCTCTATTGTCCCTTCCAGTTCTTTCTTTCTTTTTTTTTTTAAGCAATTGGGGTTAAGTAACTTGCTCAAGGTTACATGGCCAGTCATTATTTATGTGTGGGTGCTCATTTTCTGAGGCCGGATCTGATCCCAGGTCGTCCCAACTCCAGGGCTGGCACTCTTACTCACTGCGCCACTTAGTCACCCCCCCCCCCCTTCCAATTCTAATGATTCTACAATCCTATAAACTGACATTTCTTTTCTATACACTTTCTTTATGAAAATGCTGTGAGATCTCTGGTACAAGTTACTAGACTGGTAGATCCAGAGAACACTGTCATTGTAATTTATCTGTATTTTTTTATCTGCCAAAGCATTTGACAAAGGTCTTTCATGCTATTCTTGTGGACAAGATAAGAAATGTAGATTCAGAGATCTGTGTTAGGTCCTGTGCCATTTTATATTTCAATCATTTAATTGCAGACATAGATGATGTGTTTATTCAATTTGCAAATGATACAAACCTAAAGGAAAGGGTAGAGAAGGGGGGGAAAGCACTTATTAAGCACCTACTATATTCCAGGTACCAGGCTAGCTAGGTACTTTGGATATTACCTTATTTGATCCTCACAACAAACTTATTAAGTAGGCACTATTATTATCCCCATTTTATAGATAAAAAACTTAGGCAGATAGAGGTTAAGCAAATTACCCAGATAGTATATCTGTATCTAGATTTGACCTCAGGACCTCCTAACTCCAGGTTCAGCCATCTATTCACTTCTCCACCTAGGTGCCTCTGAGAGAGAAAGAGAGAGACAGAGAAAGAGAGAGAGAGAGAGAGAACAAGCACATGAACATGAATTAATATTTTTTGATGACTAATTCAGGTTCTGAAAGGATCTAGACAGACTGAATCTATTGATATGAAATTTCACAAAGATAAACATACCCAGATACTGAAAAAAAAAATCATCTTTACAAGTTTGGGGTGGGTGAGCTATGACTAGACAGCTGTTGGCTGCAAAAAGGTGTCTGGGGGTTTCAATTGTCTGTAAACTCAATAGAGTGAATAGTATGAAATGACTTTCAAGAAAGTCTATGTGAAATTAGGCTGATATCATCTAGTATAATGTTAGTTCCTTGATATCAGTGACTTTAGTTTTTATTTGTATATCCTTAGTATCTAGTCTTGCGTATAGTTGACAATTAATAAATGTATGTTGAATAGACTGCTTTAATTGAGGCATAGCTCCCCCAAACCAGGGAAGTGTTAGTCCCAACTTTCTATGACTTAGATTTCTGGAGTATTTATTTATTTATTTGTAATAAATTATAATAAATACTTGTGGGGAACCAAAGAGGCCTGGCTCAGGACTCAGATATTAATCCTAATAGTGGACTTTAGTATAAGAGCTCTTTGAGTTCTTTGTTATGGGTTACACTTATAAGGCTGTTACTTGAGTTCTGAGATCAGTAGGCTCTACCCCAAGATTTTAGTTATTGAAAGTGAAAATATTTGATTCAGCACTCAGGTATCTTTGGGTGGTCAGCTCTAAATGTGATGTCTTTTGAGGATTGCAGCTTTGGCTTTGAAGTCTGCTCTCAATTGTATCTTTTCATGATTGTGGCTGCAATAGGAGGTACCCGAAGCCTAGATCAAACCCAAAAACTTTAGTCTCCTAGATAACAAATCCTTATCAAATTATCTATGCTATGCTACTTCCAGGATACAACAGACTAAGGTAATGATAAGAAAACTTAAGTCCAATTCCTTTGTCTCTTTTGCTCTATAAAAACCTTGTCCTAAGAATCAATAAATGGAATTCAACGTTTTTCCTTGAACTACATGGTCTGGTCATTTCTTATTCATGTCTCCGATCATCCTTAGTGCTGGACACTGAGCAGCCCACGGCAAATACCTACCTTGAAGGGCTGCTGTAAGGATCAAATGGGATAATATCCAAATTGTTTAGGTGCTGTCTAGTACATAATAGGTACTTAATAAATGCTTGGTTCCCTTCTCTTCTCATCTTCTCGTGTTTGTATCATTTACAAATCTGATAATTCCATTCTGAACCTCACATAAGGGAAGGATATTGATAAACTAGAGAGTTTTAAAGGGTAGGCAACTAAGCTGTCGAAGGCTATGAGGATCATTTGAAAGAAATGGGAATGTTTAGACTGGAGAAGAGAAGAATGAGATCTGAGATCTCTGCCTTCAAATATTTGAAAATATGTCAAGATCAGAGCTATTCCCAAAGGACAGAAATAGGAAAAAAAATAGGTCAGAGTTGCAAAGAGCGCAAGATTTGTGCTTAATTAAGGAAATGCTTTCTAAGAATTATAGCTAACCAAAATTGGAAGGCATTTACTTGGGAAACAACAGGTTCCAACTCATTAGTTGTCTTTAGGCCAAGATTGAAGGATGATTTTTTTGTGTCTGTGGTATAGAAGGGATCCTTCTTAAGGTACAGGTTGTGGTGGATGAGAGCAAAGGCCCCTTCTGATTCTGTGATTCCGGATTCTCAAGACTTTTTGGCTGCTAATTCTATGAAACACAGTGTTAGCTATCCCTCCCATTGTGTTGGATGCAAATCTGAAAAGTATACCATCTATGATTTCTTATAAATCACTGATTAAGATGTCAACTAGAATCAGGCCAAGGACTAAACCCTGTGGCATTCTACTAAAGACCTCTTTTCACAGAATACTGTGTTTGTGGCTTTTTCCTGATTTACCTGCATAGTAACCCTACTTAAAAAAAAAGAAGAAGAAACAAGGTTACTTAAGCATGAATGGCACTTGAAACCAAACTAGTTCTTAGTAATCACTACTTTCCATTCTAAATGCTCACAAACTATCCCACTGTAAAATGTAAATTTCATTTTAACTTCCATGGAGGAGTATAGATCTTCAAGCATGCAAACAAGAATATAAGTAAAAAAATAAGGAAATGAACAAATACAATTAAACTAAAATATATTTTAAATTATTGTGCTTAGAACTTCTGCTGGTTATTGAGTGTTAAACCAAGAGTTGTGCATCTTGACTTCAATGCCACATTACCCATGTCAGCCATCTTGTTTTCATGACCCTTTAAAACTTTTATTTCTGTGTATTTTACATGGACCTCTTGCTCTTTTTTGAATTTGTGCAATTGTTTATGTGTATATTCTTTTCATCTCACTTTTTATTTTATATCATTTCGTTTCCTTGCATTTCTTTGAACTTTTCATAATCAATGTTTTTATGACACACTAATAATCCATTACATGTATATATTATAATTTGCCTCATGATTTTGCTATTATAAATATTGCCCCTAGGAGTATTTTTTAGTATAGGTATGTTCCTCCCCTCCCCCAAAACTCTTTGAGATAGAGTTCCTGAGGTAGAACCATTGGATGAAAGGTTATGCACATATTTGTAATTTATATTGTGTAATTCTACATTGCTCTCCAGAAAATGTTAGAGGAAGTCATAGCATCACTACTAGTTTAGTGGAATGTTTTGGGTTTTTTTTTTTATCACAGACACAACAACACAGGATTTTGTAGTGTTTTATTATCTTTTTCTAATTTGATTGGTTTCAGGAGAAATCTAAGAATTGTACTAATTTCCATTGCTCTGTTTATCAGAGATGTAAAAAACAATCTTTTGCGTGTAACTGATAATTTATTTTTTTTCAACAAATGCTTTATTAACTTCTGGTTTACATCATTCATTTCCGCCAAATTTTGAGTTACAATTTTTTCCTCATTTTTCCCCTACCCACCACCCAAGAATAGCAGTCCCACAAGATGTCCCCTCATCCAATCTGCTCTTTCCCATATCTTCTCCCATACCCCCTTCCACTTTACCATTAGGGCAAGGTGAATCTTTGTGCCCCAATGCCTGCAATCTTATCTCCCAATTACATGCAAAATAGTATTAATAATAGTATTTATATATATTTGAAACATTTAATTTTAAAACTTCGAATTTCAGATCCATTCCCTTTCTCCCTTGTCACCCACTCCCTCTGGGAAGATAAGCAATTCAGTATGTGTTATACATGTATAGCTATGCAAAACATTACCATAGTAGATATATTGTAAAAGACTGCTAGTATTTCCCTCCCACCCATCCCACCCCCCACCTGGTCCATTCCCTACTTTGATCCTGTCTCTCTTTGAAAGTGGGTATCTCCAACCTCCCCTTACCCCAGAATGCCCTTCCCTCCATCATCCCCCCTCTCATTCCCTTTCCCCCTACTCTCCTGCAGGGTGAGATATCCCATTTACTATGTATGTCATTCTCTCCCTGAGCCAAATTCAATGAGAATATGGTTTTACATTTTTGCCTTCCTGTTCTTCCCCTCCTCTGCAACCACTTCCCCTTGCCTCTTCTACATGAGATAGTTTACCCCATCCTGTCTCTCCCCATCTCCTCTTGCCACATTCCTCTCTCACCTCTTAACTTGACCCCTTAAGTATCATCCCTTCCCACCAAATTCAACCTATGCCCTCTATCCATGTACACTTGTAAACATATATATATATGTATATGTATATGTATATATATATATATATGTACCCATTCACATATGTATTCATATGCCCATATACCCTTCTTCCACTATTTTCATACAGAGAAAGGTTTCATCAGTCACAGTTATTGTTTTTCCATGTAGGAATGTTAATAGTTCAACTTTGATAAGTTCCTTTTGATTTCTTTTCCCTGATTACCTCCTCAGGCATCTCTTGCTTCTTGTGTCTGGATGTCAAATTTTCTGTTCAACTCTGGTTTTTTTCCTCAAGAATGCTTGAAAGTCCTCTATTCCACCAAATGACCATATTTTCCCCTGTAACAAAATACTCAATTTTGCTGGGTAGGTGATTCTTGGTTTTAATCCCAGATCCTTTGCCCTGTGGAATATCATATTCTGTGCCCTTCCATCCCTCAGTATAGAAGCTGCCAGGTCCTGCGCTATTCTGATTGTTTCCATAATAGAAATTGTTTCTTCCTTGCTGCTTGTAGTATTTTATCCTTGATCTGGGAATTATGGAACCTGGCTATAATATTCCTAGGAATTTTCTTTTGGGGATCTTTTTCAGGAGGTGATCTGTGGATTCTTTCAACCTCTATTTCCTCCTCTGGGTCTAAAACATCAGGGCAATTTTCCTTAATTTCTTGAAGAATGATTTCTAGGTTCTTTCTTTGATCATGGCTTTCAGGTAGTCCAATAATTTTTAAATTATCTCTCCTGGATCTATTTTCCAGGTCAGTGGTTTTTCCCATGAGATATTTCACATTGCCTTCTATTCTTTCATTTGTTTGGATCTGTTTAACAGCATCTTGATTTCTACTTGTCACTAGCTTCCATTTGGTCCAGTCTAACTCTGAAGGAATGAATCTCCTCAGTGAGCTTTTGATATTCTTTTTCCATCTGGAAAATTTGGCTTTTTAAGGCATTCTTCTCCTCCTTGCCCCTTTGAGCCTCCTGCCATTTGAGTCTACTTTTTAAGGTGTTATTTTCCTCAGTCAGGCTGTTGACTCTCATTTCATACTTTTCCTGCATCCTTCTCATTTTTCTTCCCAGTTTTTCCTCCACTTCTCTTATTTGATTTTTAAAATCCTTCTTAAGGTCCTCTATGGCCTGTAACCCGCTCGTATTTTCATTTGGGGCTTTTGGTGCAGGAGTTCTGACCTCACAGCCCTCCTCCTGTTCCATGCTTCGATCCTCTTTGCCCCCAAAATAGGGGTCTAATGTTGAATTTTTCTGTTTGTTTTGTTTCCTTTGCCTAGGCATGTTGCCACTCAATTACTTGACTTTTGGACTTATTGCCACAGTAGGACTCTGCCACCAGACAGGGGAACTTCTGTCCCAAATGTTGGGGTCTTCTCAACTTCCGGAGGTATTAGTTGGGTGGCCTCTGTGGAGCCTCCACACACTCTGGCAAGCTGGATACCCACCCCAAGACCTCCATCCCAGACCGCAATCCAGATCCAGAGAGGTTAAAGCAAGAGCGATTAACCCCGAGACTGATCGCTGGATCTCCCTACAATTTGCAGGCCAGGAGCTGATGCTGCAACTGAAGCCGCAAAATGGTGGCGGTGCTGCGTTTCCTCAGCGGCTTCTTGCCCCCCAGGGGGGCCTGGGCTCGGTTCCCAGAGCCCTGCACCATCGGTTCCAATCGCACTGCGCTGGCTGCTCCCTGCAGTGCTGTCAGGCTGTTCCTCAGTAGGAGGTTAGCTTCTCTGTGTCGTTCTGTGGGTGCTGGAACTCCAGAAGTTGTTCAGAGTCCCCTTTTACATGATTTTGAAGTGATGTGGGCGAGAGCACCTTGGAAGTGCTATTTCTACTCCGCCATCTTGGCTCCACCCCCTGTGTAACTGATAATCTAACTTTGTGAGAATTTGGAATGAGGTTTCTCATGGAGTACCCCAGGAATCTATGTTTGTATTTAACATTTTTTGTCAGTGACTTGGGTAACTTAGCATAGTGCCTGGCACATAATAGGTACTTAGTAAATGTTTATTGATTGATTAATAAAGACAAAGATGGAATGCTAATCAAATTTTCAGATGACACAAAGCTTGGGGGGAAGAGGTGGCTAGCTATTTAGGAAGAGAGCATGAGCATCCAAAATATATTGATAGAATAGATCATTGGGTCACATACAATAAAATAAAATTAGGATAAATGTAAAATCTGACTCAGGGACAAAAAACCAATGTCACCAGTACATATTAGGGGAGCCATGGCTAGGCAGAAGTTCTTCTGAAGATGAGCTGGAGTAGATTGCAGGATCTTAGTAGATTGCAGGATCATCGTGAGTCAGTTGAGTGAATGGTGGCTAAAAAGCTAATACCTTGACTGCAATAGAAGTGGTATGATGTCCAGGACAAGGGAGATAATAGTTGGACTGTGTTATTTCCTGGCAAATCATATACAAAGTATTCTGTTCAGTTCTAGGTACAATGTTTTATGAAGGACTTGGTAAATGGGAGAACATTTAGAGAAGGAGAAACAGGATGGTTGGAGATTTTGAGAGCATGTTATATAAAGATAGGTTAAGGCAATTTAGCATGTTTAACCTGGAAAAGAGAAGACTTAGACATAATAAACTGTCTTCAACTCTGAAAGGTTGTCAGATGGGAGATGGATGAGATTTGTGCTGCTTGATAACAGAGGGAAAGACTAAGAAGAGTAAGTTAAAAAAAGAAGACAAGAGTCTTGGCTAATTAGGACAGAACCTCCAAACTCTTCGGATCAGCTTTCTGGGCAATGCAGATAAGCCCATCCTCTTGGAACTGGATGCTTTATTTTTTCATAAATTTCAATCTGTTCTTATAGCAAAGAAACTGCAAAGCTTGTTTCCTCCCTCTCCTTTTCTCGCTCAAACCTGGGGGTGCCAACAGTGATCAAAGAGACATTTCCAAATCTCTCCAACTGTAGTAGGCACTAAAAGGTAACAGGCAGAATTCAGCTTCCAGTGAACTTTAGCCTTTCTGCAGCCAATCAGCAAATTACTAAGTACAGCAGCTGAAACTTTCTTATCAGCTGACTGCTCCAATTAGCATCTTCTTTTTCTACTCTTGCCGATTTCTTAATTCTGGGGGGTTCAACACCCTTCTGGATTCTTCAGCCCTTTCTGTGGCTAAAATCAGAATGTCTTGGTGCTCAGTGATTTATTTTTCCCTTATAAGGTAAAACTCATAAAATCTACTTTTTTCTTAGTAATGCAACAGTGGTCTTTATTTAATCATCATACACTCTCCAAGCAGTTGATTTACCACTTTATTTTTCAACTTTCAAGCTCTAAAAAGTGTTACATGTAAATGAGTTGAGGGACCGTAGTGACATGCAACCTTAGTTATTTCTATGTCCTCAAAAAGATTCTCTCAGTTTTCTATTCAGACCTCTTGTATATCTCTCTCATCACCATTTAGCTGAAAATTGTTTCTTTATAACTGGATTTTATCAGTTTTTTAAAACAAAAGTTGTTTCTCTGTTTATTTTTACAACCATACTGTTCAAATATGGAAAAGGATGTGCCTTACATCCAGCATGAGTTTAATTCTTTTTCTTTATGCAAAATTTCATTTTCTGCTATCTCTATAAAATAAAGGTGGTGTACTAGATGGCCTCTGAGGTCCCTTCCAATTCTAAATCCATTATCCTATTAAATTTACAAAAAAGGTACAGATTCAGACTTAATGTGGGGGAAAACTATCTAACAATCAGAGGTATTCTAAAGCAGAATGGGCCACCTAAGTTGGTAGTGGATCCCCTTAACATTGGAGGTCTTCAAACCCATGTGACCAGAAAGATGGTAGTATCCTTGACAGAAATAGTGAAGTCGGTCATTCAATTAATAATGAATTACTAGACAGTGCCAGACACTGTGCTAAGCATTGGGAATACAAAGAAAACAAAATCTCTGCTCTCAAGAAGACAGCATGCAAAAATTATGCATAAATAAGATAAATTGGAGATAATCAACTGAAGAAAGGCACAAGCATTGAGGAGGTTTGGGAAAGGTTTCTTATAAAGGGCAGGATTTTAGCTGGGACTTGGAGGAAGCCAGAGATTCTATGAGGCAGAGCTGAGGTGGCGGAGAATTCTAGGAATGGGGAAAGCCAGTGAAAATACCCAGAGTCTGGAGATGGAGTGTCTTCTGTGAGGAACAGCAAGGAGACCAGTGTTAGTGGATGATGGAGTACACGGGAGTATGGTATAAGAAAACTGGAAAGGCGAGAGGAAAGAAGGGGGAAGGTTATCAAGGGCTTTGAATCCTGGAGGTGTTCAGGAGCTACTGGAATTTCTGGAGTTGGAGGTGTGATATGGTCAGAACTCTGTCAAATCACTTTGACAGCTAAGTGGAGGATGGATTGTTGTGGGGAAAGACTTTTGGCAGGAAGACCAATAGCAGGTTGTTGAGAAAGTCTAGGAGTGAAGTCAGAAACAGAAGCAGTATTTGGGGGGAAGGTAATGGTTTCCTATTTGAACATATTGCCCTGAAGTTTCCAGTATGTAATTTCTATATGAGTGACTACTAGAAATAAGATTTTGGCACTAGAGAAAGTGATTTGGAGTCATCTGTATACAAGTGATAATTAAACTCATAAGAGTTAAAATGATGGCCAAGGAAGAAAGCATAGATTTCATTGTCTCTAGAGAAATGCCAGAAAGCTTAATTGAGCAACCATCTAGATTTTGAAGAGGATAATTCTGAATTAGCAGGTCATTAACACTGAGTTATAAAGTAGATTATTCTGTTGGCCAAGAGAAAGATAATGGAAAGCAACAGGGCAAGATTCACAGGTCACAAGTTGCACAGGATAGTGTTCTGTATAAGTAGAGCAGCTAAACCCATACAGGAGAGAGTGACGGAGAGAAAGAGAGAAGGGGAGAGAGAGAGAGAGAGAGAGAGAGAGAGAGAGAGAGAGAGAGAGAGAGAGAATGCATTCTATCAAGTTTGAGTTTTAATTTAGTTTCTAAGATGACTTTCTGAGATGACTTTTTAGAGAGACATATGTGATTCATTGCATCTCAATAAAATTAATGTATTAGCAAGGAGTTGGCATTTAGAAAATAGGTCCTCATTAGTAATTAATGAAGTGAATTTTTAATTAGTAATTAATAAAATGAATATTTGGGGGTGCTGTATGATGGGATCATCATTAGATATAGGCTTATAACTATAATAGAACTTAGAGGTCACTAGTTCCAGTTCCCTCATTTTATATATGAGGAAACTGAGGCCCAGAGAGTTTAAGGAGTTTATCTGGGGTCACAAAGGTAGTAAGAAGCAGAACTAGAATTTAAACCCAGGTCCTTCGACTCCAAATCCATTCTGTTTCCATTGAGGCATATTGTCTGCTAGTATTTGTGATTTCCCATTGCCAAGGCCCGTAGGGCTGTGGTAAATCATAGGAATCATATCTTTCCATTCTTCCTAATTCTATCTCAATCACATGTACCACAGACTTAGCTTAGCTTCTGGGAAGCACTTTACCTTTGATCAGCTCAGCTTCTTCCTCTGGAGAATAATATGAAATGCCATTGTCTGAGAGGCCCAAAGGATAAATCAAAGGTAGTTTTGGCTGGAGTTTATGTTCCCTGAAAGAAGGGCACTTAATCTATGTCAAAAGAGGTTTGGTGGGAAAAACCCTAGAAATTAGAAGCACTCTACCATTCACTGCCTGTGTGGCCTTGGGCAAATCTCTTAGCTTCTCTGGGCCTCAGTTATCTTGACATGTGGGCTTTGGATTAGCCTAAAATCCCATTAAGCTCTAACTTCTAGGTCAGGTGTGGGGAACCTGCGGCCTCAAGGCCACACATGACCCTCTAGGTCCATAAGTGTAGCCCTTTGACCATGTCTAAACTTCACAGAACAAATCCCCTTAATAAAAGGATTTGTTCTGTAAAGTTTGGATTCAGTCAAAAAGCCGCCCCCAAGGACCTAGACTCTACATTCTAATTTAAAAGATCCAAACAGAAGGCTCTTTCTAGAAAAATGCTTCACCTTAAGATTTGGTTCTGACTCTGGTGGTGATGTGGACAGAATACCAAGCCTGGAGTCAGGAAGACTCATATTCCTGAATTCAAATCCAACCTCAGACACTAACTGTGTGACCCAGGGCAAGTCACTGTTTGCCTCAGTTTCCTTATCTGTAAAATGAACTGGAGAAGGAAATGGTAGAAACCCCTGTAGTATCTCTGTGAAGAAACCACCAACAAGATCAGGAAGGATTGGACATAACTGAAAAGACTGAATAACAAGAAGTCACTCAACTATTCAGTTCTCTATGGCAGCCCTCAACACTTCTAAGTATGGCCCAGACCAGATTAAAATGCAATTAGGAAGTAATTAACAATATAAATATCAATATAATAAAACATAGATAACATCACATTTTCAAGCTAAGTCAACAAATGGCTCACAGCGTTTGGTGGCTTCAGTTTCTATTTATATCTGACACCATTGCTCTGGGTGACCCTCTAAGACTGAATTGCAGAGCATTTGCCAGCCGATATCTGTAAAGAGAACTTCTTCATTGCAGAAGGCTTCTATGTTAATGAAATCCCAAGGCCAGGTCCAGTCCTTCTATGACCCAGAACCTATAACAGTGCTCAACTAGCACTTGATGAATCGTTCATCTCATTGTCTGGCCCTTCACATGCTCTGAGAGCTCTGCATAAATTGAAGCATAAACAGTTCAGCTGTTGTAGCTTCCCGAATGCCATTTCTTAACCCTTCCCCCCTTAGGTCACTCAGGCTGACCTTCTTCCTCTTTGTTCTGGTTTGAATATTAAACAGTGACAGGTATGGGGCACCAGGTCAATCCACCTCTCACTTTTTATGGTATCTTGCACTGGATAATTAGTAGCCTTACTTTACCTTTCTGGAAGGAAAGACATGGTCTCTATGCTTCAAGAAATGAATTCGCCTCTTCTCCTTCTTTCCTTTAGAGGGAGGGTAGTGTAAAAATCAGGGAAGGAGAGAAGACTCCTCAGAACTCCATCAGTGAGTTACACACACTCTTTCTCTCTATGATGGCACCAACAATGGAGACTTTGCTTGGCCTCTTCTCTTAGATGTGTATGATGAGGTCATGTGGAAAATAAAAGGGCAAAAAAGAGAAACAAGGAAATATATGTAACTGGAAAGCCTAACCCCTCTCTGTTAGGACATTATTACTTTTTTTTCTCCAGAGAACACTTTGGTTCTGTTGTTTACATTTGAGTAGATTTCAATTAAGTGGGCTAGAGACTTTGACAATGCAGTAAATGGATTCCATTTCTTTTGATTTTTGGAAAACCATACATATTTAGCTGCATAGTAGAGCTATTGTTGAATTGTTTTTCAGTTATGTACAAGTGTTTGTGACCCTATTTGGGACTTTCTTGGCAAATATACTACAGTGGTTTGCCATTTTCTTCTCCAGCTCTTTTTACAGAAGAGGAAACTGAGGTAAACAGGGTTAAATTACTTATCTGATAATTTCATACCCTTTGACCAAGCAATACCACTTCTAGGGTTGTATCCCAAAGAGATCATGGAAGTGGGAGGAAGACCCATATGTACAAAAATATTTGTAGTGGCTCTTTTTTTGTGGTGGCAAAGAATTGGAAATTAAGGGGATACCCATCAATTGGGGAATGGCTAAACAAGTTGTGGTATATGAATGTAATGGAATACTATTGTGTTTTAAGAAATGAGAAAGAGATGGACTTCATATTTACCTGGAGAGGGTTATAAAAACTGAGAAGAGCAGAACCAGGATAAATCTGTACACAATTACAGACACAACGTATGTGTGACAGCCAACTTTGATAGACTGGACTCTTCTTAGCAATACAGGGTTATAAGACAACTCCAAAAGACTCATGATGGAGAGATGTCTACATTCAGAGAAAGAACTAGAAAGAACAGAATTTGAATGCAGATTGAAGCAAACTATCTGCTCTCTTTCTTTTTCTTGTTTGGTTCTGTTTCCTCTTTCCTATTGTTCATTCCATCTCTTCCAATCCTTCTTTATAACCTGACTAATGTCCAATGTGAAAGTATTTGAAGATCCTATACTTGCCGCCATGGGGGGGAAGAGAAGGAAGGGAAGAAAATTTGAAACTCAAGGGATTGTAGAACTGAATCTTGTAAACTAAAAGTAAACAAACAAATTAATAAAGAAAATTTTTTTTAAAACACCAAAACAATAAAAACAAACCACTAAAAAAATTACTTGCCTGAGGCCAGATTTGAACTCAGGAAGATGATTCTTATTGATTCCAAGCCCAGCATTCTATCCACTATGCCATCTACCTGCCCCTGTAGTAGAGTTATGACTCTCTCAGTTTTTAATTAGAACAGTTGTTTGTTGAGAGTAGCCTATTTGACCTTTTGGAAGTTTTGGTAGTTTACCTCCTCTTATTAGACTTGAGGTATTCATATGCTTTCATGGCATCCTTTCAGGAAAAATTTCATTTGGATCAAACACTGTATTTGTTGTATCCAGATCCCTGCTTACCACACTTGATTTATTAATTATTTCAATAATTAGTTATGGAACACTTGATACCTATGCTGTGTTAACCATACCAGGTTTAGGGAGAAAATAAAAGTTTGTGACAGTCCCTGACCCCAAAGATTTTACAATCTATATATAAATAGGTCAGCTAGGTAGAAAAAGTGGTTCAAATCTGGTCTCTGGGCAGGTCACTTAACTTCTTAGTCCTCTAGGCAATTTACTAAGATTATGAGTTGCAGACAGCTTGACAATCTACATTTGCAGGGGGAGTTTCCTCATCCTTTCTTCATCTGTTCATCATTACCTCAAAACAACTAGAAATCCACCAAAGTGCAACATAAAGAAAGAAATCTTTATAAGGAGAACCTTGAGGAAAGAGCAGAAAGACTGAAGAAGTGAGTAAGCAAAAGGGGTCCAAATACATTGAATGAATACTGAAATATAGTGAGTGGAGGATGGATTGGGGTGGTGAGAGACTTGAGGCAAGAAGACCAACCATCAGCTCTTTTAGTAGTCCAAAAATGAGGTAGTAAGGGCTATAGTTTACAGTGTCAAAGGAGAGAAGGGGGTGTATACTAGAGATGTTACAAAAATAAAAATCAACAGGGCTTTGCAGCAGATTGGACTGGGGGGGACAGGGAAGTAAGAGAGGATGAGGCATCAAGGATCTATGTTCTGAGTCTGAGTGACTGGGAGGATGGTGGTACCCTGAATGATAATAGGGAAGTTTGGAAGAAGGTTTGTAAAGAAAGATAACAAGTTCCGTTTTGGACTTGCTGAGTTGAGACAACCAAGTGAAGTGGTCTAGAGGGAAAAGAGAATGCTCAGGATGGAACTCTGAGGGATGCCTATGGTTAGAGGATGGCTAGAGGATCCAGAAAAGGAGACTGAGAAGGAGCAGTCAGATAGGTAGGAGAAGAACCAGGAGAGTGGCAAACCAAAAACACCTCTTTGGTTGCTGGTGGGGGTGAAAGACAAGACAATTTCTTCTCTTCCAGCTGTTTCATGGAGGGGAAGACCAGAACAAACTCTTATCAGCCTTGGCAGGGCAATTCCTCCACCACGTGTACAGTGAACCCTGATGACCTCAATGTGCATGTGTATGTGTGTTTTCTTGAGCTTATGAAACCCCTCTAATCACATATTATTTCAACCCTACTTTCTTGACAGTCTGCACATAGCAATATCGTTCTTCTTGAGCCTGTTATTACTTTTCCCTTCTGTATTTAACGTGTCACAGTCTAAGTGCTTAATGGAGCCAGTGGCATTACTATAAATATGGTATATACAGTATTGGAATACACAGTTATGGTGAAAGGCTGTCTGGCATGGGTTAGTTGCTAATGCCTATGTGAGAATTTAAGCTCCCAATTGAGCCTGCCTGGTTCAGCTATATCTGCGTTTCTCAGGGTGTTAATTCTGCGGACTTATAATAGGGGATCTAGGCACCCTTTGGATATGTTACTAGTAGAAATTTCAGTTTTGTCTAGTTGGGAAAATTGATGTGTATGGCTTTTGTTACCTAGCTCAGTGGTAGTTTCCTCTCTCCCTCATAAGAGTCCCCCCAAATTAAAATATGATTACTCAGGCCAGATAAAGCCCAACTTACCAGGTGCATGTCCCTGTCAGGTTACATGCTATATAACAAGAGGAAAAAAATGTGCTTACAAGTAAACATCTAAGATTTTTGTGGCTCAGGTGGCCATTGGGTAATCAATATGTTGTCCAACAGATTCTCTTCAATGCAAAAAGCATTTTCTATTATTATATGCTGTCTGTGAGATGTGAATTATACCCAAGAAATAATGTTGTTAATAAAAAGCAATTATTTAAGGTGTGGAATTCCAAAAACCACATGAGAAATGAGATATAAAAGGATGCAGTGAGATATCCCCAGCTATCACTTTAGCTGCGTTGTTTCCCTGTCCTCACTGATTTGGACTCTGTCTGGCAAACACTGCAATTGATGATACCTCATGACATCTGAGTTCTTTATGGTCACTGGTCGGTAGGAATTGGGTATATCTGTGGGTACCACTCCCCTTTCCCACTTAATTCCCCTAACACATCCAAGATCATATTCTGCATAGCCTAAACTTGTTCATGATGAACATTCTTAACTATTATATTTAGGAAGTTATTTTCTAGTCAATATGTCATGGTCTGACTGTGTACAGGTGGTTGATTTTAAAGTGACATAAGTCAGTAACTAATTCATTCTTTACTAAAAGAAGAGTAATTTCATTTTTTGGTAACCTTTGGTTCTCACCCCCTCTGACATATCTTGACTAGTTCCCATCTCTCTGTTTATTAATCTGGTAATGAATTGTCTACTGTAGCAATTGAACAAGCCTAAAGACCTTGTCTGTGATAGATTTTTTAAACTGTTGATCTCTTTAGTGGTCTGTCAATGCTCATCTGAATTCTAAACACCTTTCAGAAACCAGGTCCATTAAACTATAATTTACTAGGCAGGTTCACTTTTACTTGAACTATCCTGATAATTATCTGAGTTTTTCACATATCTTTGCTGAGAGAGACCTCTGGTATGGTCTGTGGTAGAAAGCATGTATTGTTCCCTTTGCCTAGCACTGTGCTAGATGCTACATGGTACAAAATGGATAAATAGAATGCAGAGCTCCCACCTACTTACAAGGACTCGTGCTCCTTACTGTGCAGATATTAATGTTGTGGACACAAAGAAAGGCGATAAGACAGTCCTTGTTCTATGTATACTATGTGCAAATACGATATCTACAAGATATATTAGAGATAATCAATAGAGGGACGCACTAGCTTTGTTGTTGTTCATTTTTCATTCCTGAAGAGGACCAATGACATCATGGAGGTGATTACATGAATTGGATTTAAGTGAGGCAGAGCTCACTCTTTCCTCCAGAGTCATTGAAGTCTAGTGACCAAGGGGAAATGAGGTCAGGCTTTTCATAAAAAGTGGGATATGAAGGAAGCCAGGAGGCAGAGATGAGGAGGGAGAGCATTCCAGACACAGGGGACAGCCAGGGAAAATACCTAGAGTCTTCAGATGGAGTATAGCCAGTGACATTGGATCATGGAGTACATGGGATTAAGGTATATAAGGAAAGGTGGGAGGGGGCAGGTTATTAAGGGTTTAAATACTAAGAGAGGAGGTGATTAGGAGCCACTGGAGTCTGTTGAATTGGAAGGGGGAGGGGTGACATGGTTAGAACTGTGCTTTTACAAAATCACTTAAACTGCTGAGGGGAAGATGGACTGTATTGGGGAAGAGACTTGAGGCAGGGAGACAAGCCAGAAGACGAGGGGGCATATAGGAATGATGTTGCAAAGATAAAAATCAACAGGGCTTGCAAAAGATAAGAGACATGTTTATACATACAGATACATAAATATACATTCTTTATGGGTATAACAAAATGCTTAATTATGTGGTATAGACAAATAGAGACTAGAACAAGGAAATACTAGAATTGCATCTTGGATAAGCCTAAGAGATTGATCTGAGGTTAAACAACGAATACCATACTTTGGCAGTATGGTACTAGCATTGACTGTTGTGTTCCATGAGGCTTGTGTTGCTTCTCCATGGCAACTTTATTTACATCTGTTTACATCTATTTACATCCTTAGAGTCAATGTATCTTTTACTTTTGGCGCTGCTTTCCTCACTCTGCATCACTCCATACAAATCTTCCCAAGTTTCTTTGAATTCTTTATATGTTATTCCTTATGGAACAATATTTCATTATATTCATATAATAATTTGTTCCACAATTTCCCTGTGGTTGGACACATTTTTTGTTACCTTCCTGTTGTTATCATAAATAATATTGCTATGAATATTTTTTAGTCAAGGTTAAGTCTTGAAATCAGTCACCTTGCTGGATATAGTCCCAGTAGTGGTCTCCATAGGACAAAGGGTATGAATGTTTTAGCAACCATTTGTGCATATCTCCAAATATATTTCCAGAGTAGCTAACCCATTTCACAGCTCTACCATCAGTATTCTTTTTTTTTTTTAAATTCAATTCGTGAGCTTTGGATCATTAAAACCATACACCTTCGCAAGTATTTGCCTCAGATGTAATTGAAGCTGTTTCCTTAGTGATCTATAATATTCAAGAAACCTTTGTTAAGTTCTTTCCATATCATAGGCACTGAGCTAAGTTCCTTAAATACTTTAAGACAAAAGCAAAACTTGCCATTAAGGTTGCACTGTCCTGATTATACTCAAAGAGATATATTAGTACAAGGAAAACTGAGAAAGCAAAAAGCACTAACAAGTAGAAGACTGGGGAAGACTCAAAGGAGTAGGTGTTACCTGAAGTAAGACTTAAAAGAAGACAAAGATTCTAAGAAGTGAAACTGAGGGGAGTACGTTGTCGCTTGGAGGCATCTAGGTGGAATGATGGATAGAGAGTTTGATTTTGGAATCAGGAGACCTGAGTTGGAATCACGCTTCAGACATTTACTCACTGACTGACTCAGGAAAAATCACTTAACCTCTGCCTGCGTCATGTATTAAAAATATGTTCAAAGCTAAAAAATAATGGGGGGGAGAGGGGACTAGTCATGGAGGTATGAGGGGAATCAGGAAGTACCTCTTGTAGGAGGAAATCTGAGTTTGTAGGTAGAAAGAAAAGACTGGAAAGGTGTCCCTAAAGACTTCATGAAAACCTCTCGTTCCCTTCTCTCCTCTGAATGCCCGTGACATTTTGTTTGCACCTTGAGTAACATATATCATGTGTTATTTGCATTATGGTTGCCCTTCAACTTCTAAATCTATAATCTCGATCCTATGTATTTGCCATCACTGCCCACCCCACACCCCCAACTAGATTATAAATTCTTTGAGGGTGGGAGCTGTTTCTTCAACATCTTTGCATCCTCCACAATGATTCACAGATGATTAAATATTTGTTGAAAGGAGATGGGAGAGGAAGGGACAGCCAGTACCTTCTGATGTACATGCATATACATTTCCTTATTGGGCAGTGGTTCCCCATCACCCTTTTCCTTTAGCAACTAAGACCTCAGTTCACATTTCCCAAATAGAAACCTTGGTTTTTATCCCTCAGCTATAAAATCTCATTCCCAGAAGAAGTAGAAAACAAGAGTTCGGTCCAGAAAAAGTATTTTAATTACTATTTTCCAGATGCTTGTTTTTTTTTTTCTTTTTGGGTTGTTTCTTCTGTAACTGAAATAGTCTGAAGTATTTTGAGCTATTTTCTTTTCCATGTAAAACATAAAACAGCAGGGTTCTGTGCATTTGTCAGAAATCTTAGATTCATTTTCAGTGTTTTACATCTGATCTGTTAATTCAGAAGTAGAATTAGGGAGCTGGAATGAAGTGGAGGGGTTATCTAATCCATCCTTCCCTCCCCCCCTCCACACTTTTAGGTTGGATCACACTTAAAACATTTCCACCAGATGAATATCTATCCTGCCTTCAAAGCTTCCAACTTCCCTCATTGAACTGTCCAGTGTTTATCTTTATTCCCTTTCATGAAATCTTGGAATTAGTTAAATGATTGAGATTTTATAGACCCATTAGATGGAGAGGGAGTTTATGATTTCTCTTTGCAACATTGCATAGACCCTGATTTTATCACTCTCAATCACTTTCCAGAGGATGAATGACCTGAGAGACTGAATATTCCTTTAAGTCAGGGCATTTTACGTTTTTCCAGGGCACAGGAGATAACCCTGAAGGATTTGATCGTTATTTTGTTTTGGTTTGTTTTTTACTTTGTACCCACAGTCTGGAAAGTTTTGTGTCCAAACACACACACACACACACACACACACACACACACACACACACACACACATACACCTGTCTCTGCTTTTTTTTTCTCTCCAGTGTTGGAAGGTGAAATTTTTGTTATTGTTGTTCAGTTGTGTTCTACTCTCTGTGATCCTGTGGATCTTGTGTCTATGAGGTTTTTTTTGGCAAAGATACAGGAGAGGTTTGCCATTCCCTTCTCCAGTGCCAGGAAGACAAGGTTTAGGTAGTAGAATAGACATATCAAAGCACCGTGTGGACATTTTCGGGCCAAGACACTATGCCTCCATTTTTCTCAAGTTATGATTACAAAATACTTTAAAATAATTTGGGCTTAATACATTTTAGATGATCAGAAAAGGAAGCAGGAAATTAGGGATAACTAAGCTCGCCTCTAAAAGACATTACCTGGTTAGCTCAAAGCACCCAGAAAAAGGGAGCCAAGCTGATATGCCCATGTGGGCCATTGTCGGAAAAGAAAAGAGCAGAACTTTTAAACTTGAAAACAGCGCTACTGGTCAAAGAAGCCTACATGGACAGCGTGAACTGGTGAGAACAGCAGTTTAGTAACGTACTAGTACTAACTCGCACCATCAAACTTAGTGATTCAACTATGTCAGCATTTAGAGGTTTTTTAAAAGGATTTCAAGGGAGGAATTTATTGTCATTTTGAGAGAGTAGGAGGCATGGTTTAGCTTAAAATAGATAAGGCTGTTAGGGCTCCTTTCTATTAACATGAATAATTAAGAGCCATCTCTACCAAAACCAAGATGTTTTCTTCTTTAGAGGAGGGGAAGGTTTCTGGGGGGACAGGAAAAGTGGCAAGAAAGTATGGGTAGTGAGCAGGACTACAATTTTCTCTAAGTCCTTAAGAAGCCAGTGTGGCTTTTGATCCTTACCTTTCCTTCCTTCTGTGTCTTTAATGAAAATATTTAACTTTCATCATCTTTTTTCTCCCTGAGTATAAGAGTGAACTTTCTAGTTCATCCTACCAACATAATCCTATGTTTATTCTGTGTTGGGAGAGAAGGAACACGAGGGCAGGAGATAAGTGTTCAGAGAACAGAGATTTTAAGAAGCTCGGTGTGTTAACCATATAAATAGATCTCATTCTGTCCTCCATGGCAGCATTCACAGGCTGGCTGGTTCCCTGAACATATTCTGTGTTTCATGAAGTGATAACAACTATCTTACTACTCATATCCTTGGATAAGCAGGAGGGGGTGTGGATGAGGTTTTAGGAATGTGCATGACCTAGAAGGGACCTTAGAATTATATGACTGACCCCTTCTCTCCCACTTCATTTTGAAGATGAGGAAAATGAACCCCAGTGAGGGATAGGTTCTTCCTCATGGTAGTAGTAAGGAGGAGAACTGGGATTTGGATCAAGGTCTTTTCACTCCAAATCTAGTGTTCTTTCCAACATACCACTTACTAATAGCAGCTAATTTTATAGTGTACTTTAAGGTTTGCAAAACACTTTACATATATAATTTTATTTGATCCTCATGACAACCCTGTGATGTAGATGCTATAATTATGCCCATTTTACAGATGAGGAAAGTAAAGCTATGATTAAGTGACTTTCACTAACTAGTCATACAGCTAGAATCTCAGGTGGGATTTGAACTTAAGCCTTTCTGACTCCAATTGTACCATCCAACTGCTATCTATGTAAGAAGGAGCTAGGAAGCTAGAAGGTAAACTGCTAGGCCACCTAGCTCACCCTGTAGATCTGGTTACCCTGCTTCTCTTTCTTTCCCTAGTGTAATTAAAACCAGGACACTGATAGTTAGAGGGCAGGGTAGCTTACTTTTACACCTTTAGTTGGCAGAAACAACTGAATTTAACACCAACTTAATAAGAATTATTAGTTTCCTCTGTAGTAGTTTGATAGAAGTGTGTTGTATAGTCATTTCTTATTAAAATAGGAATACTATTTTAATTCATTATCCATTTTAATTAAATTAACACTTTAATTTAATATTAAAATAGTCATCCCTACAGAGCACTTCTCCATCCCCTTTCCCCCAACCCACCACTCAACACGATCCTTCTTCCCATGGAGTTCTGTTTTGAGGACCTAGATCTCTCTTAACCATCCCCAAATTTGTCATAAAAAGTCGATTTGAAAGCTGCTTAATTATTGCTGTCCTGGGGGTATTTGGTGCTATTTTCTTAGATACCAAAACAGCTTAGATACCACAAAGCTCTGACTAGGATTCACTGGTTACTTCCTCCCAAATACATAATTCTTATGTTTAAAATGCCTTACTTTGTGGGTTTTAAAAATATTTTTGTCCCCTATTGGATAGTCAGATATAGACTGTAATGTGGAATGGATTCATATTATCAGTGCCCTACCTTAAACTGCATTCTGAGCCATTACCCAGCTTCTCTATCTCCTGCTGTAAAAATTCCACTACTTCCATTAAAAGCTAAGAGCTATCATAGAATCCCGGATTTGCAAAGGACCACAGACCATCTAATTCAATGTCTACCTTTTGACAATCCCCTCTACACTGCCCACCTAGCTGGTTGCCACATGCATGAAGCAGATGATGTGCCCACAACCCAGCAAAGGAATCCTCTGCTTCTGTGAGGCGGTCCTTTCCACTTTGGGACAGCTCTTACCCATAGGAAGTTGTTTTTTTTTTTTTTTCCCTCCCTTTCTTGAGTCATTTTCAATTTGTCTAACTATGATCCCATTTGGGGTTTTCTTGGCAAGATACTGGAGTGATTTACCATTTCCTTCTCCAGATCATTTTTTTTACAGATAAGGAAACTGGGGCAAACAGGATTAAGTGACTTGCTGAAGGCTACATAGCTAGTAAGTGTCTGAGGCCAGATTTGAACTCAGGAATCTTCCTGACTCCAGACCGGCACTCTATCCACTGTGCCATTGACAATGCCAAGCCTAAATATACCTCTTTATATTGACCATCCATTGCTCCTAATTCTGTCCTCTGGGGAGAATAAAAATCAAGTCAAATCCCTTTTACTATGTAACCTCAAGGCTCCTGCCTCCCCTTACGTCTTCTCTTCTCCAGGTTAAGCATTCAGTTTCTTCTTGTATGATCTGATTTTGAGGGTCTTCTACTACCTTAGTCACCCTTTCCTCTGGAATCTCTCTAGCTTATAAATATCCTTCCTAAAAAGCAGTGCCCCACAGTACTCTAGATGTAGTCTCACCATAGCAGAGGACAGCAAGATAATTGATGACTTCCCTGTTTTATATGTACAGGGTTATTGAAGGCGTAACATGCTCACCAGAAAAAAATTGGATCCAGATGTTCACCTAATAATTGACACATTGGCCAGCTGCTGTGGTAACTGTCAGCTGATAAGTAAAGCTGTGTTGATTCAGGTGGTGAGAGTAGCCTTTGCTTCTTGAGTAGCATTATCACCACTGATGGTACCAACACTTGAGGAAAGTTGAACCAGGCTGGGATTTTAATGGCAATTCCCATCAGAAAACTCAATAAAGTCATGGTGGAAGTTGGACAACCTTTCTTTTCTGAATGACACTTAGTCATTGTAATTGATTTTATTTCTGTAAATTGCTCTTTAATAAGTATACATTCCTTTGAAGGCACATAACATGGCAACTTAATTTCTCTGAACTTCAGCCTCTATAGCTGTAAATATAAGAATAGTGCTTGCAATGGGTTATGGTTACAAACTATCAATAAATAGGAGGGAAATGAAAATTATAAAATATTTACCAAGAGTTGCTTCCCAGTCACCTTTTCCTAGTTAGCTTTTGAAGTAGGCAGGATTCCTATTTGTTGGGAATATATTAATAATGCAGATTATTGAGATTCAAGATTCACTTGTTGGGTTCAAGTTTCTGTCCCAGTCCTTTTGCCACCCCTCCTAGTGCACCCCACCTCCCAAGTCCTCGGAATCTTTTGTATTTGGCCAACACAGTATTCAATGTACTCAACTCTCAAAAAACCCAACATGTTTCCTTGAAAGATGAAAGCTATTTATAAACCCCACAGAACTAGACAGCACATAGAATTTCAGAGAGATTTCTAGCTCAATACAAACAAGCAAATGTAAAGCTTTCCAGAGGACTGCTGCTGTGAACAGCTTTCAAGGTTCTGATTGAGCTCTCTATTTATTCAATAACAAATCAGAGCAAAACATTCATAGGAAATCAAAATACAGCATTCACCATGTCACAACTCAATAACTTATCACTAAAATGGCCACATAGTTTTCACCAAAGTGGTCACATAGTTTTAAACAAAGTACATTCATTTAGTTAATCACAAATTCTTTAATTCAATCACAAAGTACAAAAGTCAAAATTTTCCATCCCTAGGTCACAGTAAATCATAATCTTCTCAGTCAGTACACAGTATCCAAGTAAAGTCTTTCAGCTTGACTCAAGGCTGGCTCTCAGCTTCCATGGTTCCTCTTCCATGGTCCCAGCTCCAACTGTCACCTGGGTTCAAAGGCAGGCAGTTCCCAGTTCCTTGTCCAGCTCCTTGTCCAGCTCTTTGTCCAGTTCCCATTCCATCTTGAAGTTCACACTGTCTAGCCCACCTCAAGTCCTTCACAGTTCCTGTCTCTGGGAAGACAAAGTTTGATAGAACCACAATAATATTCATACACATTGCAGGCACCATCATCAATTCACTATCTGCCTATGAAATCAACTCAGATCCACCAACAAGGTCTGAGAACTCAACATAAATCATCAACATAGAAATCAATACAGACCCACAGACAAGGTCCAAGAGGTCAGCACAAATCATCAGTAAAGTCCCAGTACCTCTAAAACCCTCCTCCAGGACTTCTGTAAACATACAATCAGAAAATCCTCTTTCAGGGCTTCCAGTAAGGTCCCAGGGCTTCTGTACAAAGTATCACAAACATCAACGCAGACAGAGCAGACAGAGTGCTGGGATAACACAAGTTTTCTCCTTCTTGACTCTGCCACCACAAGAGTCCTCTTCTCAGTTCTGCTGTCTCTAGCCTGGAAATTCTCCTTATATATGGTTATTAGCTCCTCCCCTTCCTGTTGCAGGAGTTCATGAGTTCTGGGGTTCACAAGTTGTGGGGTTTCTTAACAGACTTGATACAAGGCTCAAAAGAAACTTGAACTGAAACAAGGTGTCAACTACTTCTGTTCTTGCCATTACAGCAAATACATTTAAAAATAATTATCTATACATTGAGAATCTGTTCTTTAACACTAGCTTAAAGGATACAAATATCCATGAATATTATTTTAAGGAAATGAAGTTAGAATTAGATTGTCTTGTACAAATTCCAGTGTCAGATGTCATGCCTAGAAGTAGTGAACCACATGGTGCCAGAGAGGTACAAACTTGCCATTTCCTCTTCATCAACCTGTAGGGTTAGAAAGAAAAGGAACAGCAATTAGTGGGTGATTGCTTCTGAGGCTTAAATTCTTCTGAATGTGTCCACTTCAGTTGTCAAACATCACATGCATGTGTCATAGTTTTATCTTCCTTCCCCATTGCCCATAGGGTCTCTCAATGACTTGCCACTAAAATTCTATTCCCTTGGGAGGCAAAAAAAAGAATCCAGTTACTATTTTAGTGTGTGTGTGTGTGTGTGTGTGTGTGTGTGTGTGTGTGTGTGTTACTACTCAGGCTAGTTTCAGATTATATGGATCCTGTCAGTAGTAGAAAGATGGCCCTTTGCTCAAGTCACATGGTCTGTTGTTATCTGCTTCTCAGATGTGTTCTGGTGAGAGACAGAGAGACAGACACACCAGGAGACAGAGACATGGATGGGAGAGAGATAGACAGAAACAGAAACAGACACAGAAAAAGAGAGATAGATATAGACACAGGAATGGAGAGATGGGGAAGATAAGGAGTAGAGGAAAGACAGGGGAGAAAAAGAGAGTTTTACTTGTTAATACAAGTGAAAATGTTATTGGGGGGGCGGCTAGGTGGTGCAGTGAATAGAGCGCCAGCCCTGGAGTCAGAAGGACCTGAGTTCGGAGCCGGCCTCCAACACTTAATCCACACAAACAAAAACCTAGCCGTCTAACCTTGGGCAGGTTACTTAACCCCAATTGCCCTAAAGGGGTGGCTAGGTGGCGCAGTGAGTAAGAGCACCGGCCTCGGAGTTGGGATGACCTGAGATCAAATCCGGCCTCAGAAAATGAGCACCCACACATAAATAATGACTAGCCGTGTAACCTTGAGCAAGTTACTTAACCCCAATTGCTTTAAAAAAAAAAAGAAAATGTTATTGGGGAAAAATATAAGCATATGAAACCATCAAATATGAACCTAGACAATGAAAATAGAATTAAATACTAACCTTAATCACAGAGTATCACCAGCAGGGTCAAATACAGATGGGCCTATGAATCTTTTCTTGTCCTTGTGCTGTTAACAGCAGAAAGCTGCTTCCTCAATATAGTCAGCATGATTTGTGGGGAGCCTGCTATTGTCCTAGCTAGAGCCAGAAGGAGGAAGGGCAAATTTTTTTGCCTCTCCCCCATTATAAATGACTAGAAGATATCTGTATGTCTTGATAATTACAAATTGCCAATGATAAATAAGCCGGTAAGCTCCTAACAAGTCTCTACTCCAGATGGTAGCCCCTCATAAATGTGAAAACAACTGTCACATCTTTCTTCTTTGCTAAATATCTCCAATTCTTTTAAGTGCTGTTTCACATGACCTATGACCCTTTACTATTTTGAGCACTTTAAATGAAAACAGTAACTGCCCATTGTTGAAGATGACAAAAATCATAGTAAGGAAGAATTTAGATTTAGGAGGGATCTTAAAGATAACGGAGTATAACTTTACAGGTGAGAAAACTGGGGCTTCATCCTAGAATGGGTCCCCAGTAGAGGTTATAGAAGCTTTCCCCCTGGACAAGCATCTCCTTAAAGGTAATTTAAATGTCATCTTGACCAGTGTCAGAGGGAGGGACTGGCTTACTCCTTAAGGAGTTCCCTTAAGTTTATTGTATTCTGCTTTCTCTCCATATTTTTACTTTCTCATTGCTAAACTGAGGATTATGTGGTGTATAATTCCTGCCCCTTAAACTAAAAGGACTGAAACAAGACAGTGACAGCAGCATGGTATAGCGAATGGTAAGAGTGCTGGGGACCGTCTGTGATTCCTTCACTTAATTCTATAGGTATAGCCCCCCTAATGTCATAAATTGGTTCTGCAAAAAGATAATGTTAGATAAAACAGTGTTGAATTAGCACCCTAGGAACAATGTCATAAATGATTGGTTTTCTTGACATCTTTATATTTTGGTTTTACAACTTTATGGTGAAGTGTATTTTTATTGTATTAATGTTGCTATTGTGAAACAATGTTGATCAGAGCAAACTTCTGTGGGCTATCCCTATGTTCTTTATTGCATCCTCCTGAAGCTTGGAGATATAAAATCATGAGACTAAGAAAGTGGATAACACTCTTGGTCATCATATACTCCTATACACCTCATTTTAAAGACAGGGCTCAGAGAGAGGAAGGGACTTGCTTAAGATCACAGAGTCGATAGGTAGCATATGCCCCCCAGGAAACATCTTTAAAAGAATATCTACAAAAATATGCCAGCATGGCTTTGGGCTTGGCATGTGTACTGTAAAGGCTGCTCTTTTAGTTTGTCTCCTCTACAGAGATCCTCTTGTGTGATACCAATGCATTTTACATCATGGGCCCTGGGCACTAGTTGCCATGAGTATCTCCTGGAAGTCCTAAGTTTTATTTGAATGGAGTTTCTGTGGCTTATTCAGCAGTGTTGCAACATGCCTGGGGCCCAGGGTGTACACACCTGCATTCCTTATGTCTCCTTTGTGTCTCAGTGTGTCTGGTGTCTGGAGGATGGAAGAAATTAGACAGTTACTTAAGTCTTGGCAATGCTCTTCAGTCACATTCCCTGGGAGTTCCTGAAAAAAAAAATTCTTCCTTCATCTCATTTGCCTGTTCTGGATTGTGCATTTTGTTCAAGATTGATGGCATCCAAGTACGCATCAAGTGTTGATTAAATTTCACTGAATTTTAAAAGACTTCTCTGGGTTGGAAAATAATGACTCTGGGAGTCTGGGATTGGTTTAAATTAGAAAGAAAAAATAGCCTTCTGGAATCATTGAGGAAAGAAAAAGTAGGTTAATTGGAATCCACTGAATGAAACTATACTTTGGGATCATTGTTAATATATGAGGGTTAGGAACTAGAACTGTGATTTCACTGGTATAGGGAATTCCTAATATATAGGCATACATACATTTAGATGTATGTATACACACATGTACATGCATGTATAAGTTTGTACATGTACATGTATGTATATGTGTGCGTTGTGTGTTTGTATGTATGTCTGTATCATCTACCAGTACAGGTCAGCACCTTCTCTGCCACATCCAGAATTGCCTATAACATGGATTCACCTATTGCCTTTATGTAGATTATTGGTTATATCCTGTCCTCATCTCTCTCCTGAGCTCCAGTCCCACATTTCCAATTGCCTGCTATACTTCTCTACCTAGATGTTCATTAGAAATCTTGAATTCAACGTGTTTAAAACCAATCCCATTATATTTCTCCATAAATCCGTCCCCCCTTTTCATGTTTCTATTTCTGTCAAAGGCACAATCATCCTTCATGTCACTTAACCCTGGTTTGCAACCTAAGAGTCCTCAAATCCTCATTCCTACCACCCCTCCTCCATATCCAATTAGTTGCTAAGTCTTGTTGATTCTGCCTCTTTAGCAACTCTTACATCTATCTTCATTTCTCTATTTACACCACAACCATTCCAATTCAGGTGCCTATCACCTCTCTCCTGGACTAAGCTTCTAATTAGTTCCCCTGCATTTATTTTATACATTCTATAAATCACCATCCACTCAACTGTCAAATTGGTATTTCTTTTTTTTCTAAAATTAATTCATTAATTTAGTTTTATTTTTCAATATTCACTTCCATAAGTTTTTGAGTTTTAAATCTTCTTCCTCTTCCTCCCCTCCCCCTACCTAAAAGAGTTTGCAATCTGGTATAGATTCTACATATACATTCATATTAAACATATTTTCACATTAGTCATGTTGTAAAGAAGAACTAGGATCAATGGGAGGAACCACAAGAAAGAAGAAACAAAACAGAAAAAAGAGGGCAAATATTATGCTTCAATTTGCATTGAGCCTCCATGGTTATTTCTCTGGATGTGGATAGCATTTTCTATCAGGAGTCTTTTGGAGTTGTCTTAGATCCTTGTGTTGCCAAGGAAAGCCAAGTTTGTGAAAGCTAGTCATCGCACAATGTGTCTGTTACTGTGTACAATATTCTCCTACTTCTCCTCTCTTCATTCAGCATCAATTCATATAAGTCTTTCCAGGTTTTTCTGAAGTCCACTCATTCATCATTTCTTACAGCTCAAGAGCATTCCATTACATTCATATACTACAACTTGTTCAGCCATTCTCCAGTTGATGGGCATCCCCTCAATTTCCAATTCTTGGCCACTACAAAAAGAATTGCTATAAGCATTTTTGTATATGTGGGTCCTTTTCCCATTTTTGTTTGGTATTGCTGGGTCAAAGGGTAAGCGCAGTTTTATAGCTCTTTGGGCATAGTTCCAAATTGCTCTCCAGAACGGTTGGATTAGTTCACAATTCCACCAATGATGCATTAGTGTTCCAGTTTTCCCACATCTTCTCCAACTCAAATTGATATTTCTAAGCCAGAATCCTGACCATGACACTCTTCTGCTCAAAAAGCATTCATGGTTCCCTATTACCCACAGAATAAAATACAAATTACTCTATGCCCCCCCCCCCCACTAAAGCTCTTCACAATCTGGTTCTAGACTATATTTCTAAGCTGATTATTCATTATTCCCCCTCTTTAAGTCTATGGTCTAGCTCAGAGGTGGGGAACCTGTGATACCCAACCATGGCCCTTTGACTGAAACTTCACAGAACAAATATATTCCCAAAGACAGCTCACGTGGGTACATCCCCATAGGGCTCCAGAGCTAGTTCTGAGGGGCTGGGGGATCACAGCTCACAATGCCCCAGTGGTGTCCTTCCCCTCTGGTTATCAGTTGTGATCAATTATTCAGCTTGATTCAATTAGCTTTCAGAGAGGGATATTTGCAGAAGTGGAATGGTAAGAACAGTTGGTACAAAACGTCCCCATACCCCAAAGTGTGTGACATACTCTACAAACCAATATAGAGTCCAAAAGAATATGTGCTCAGGCTGAGAAAGTATGTATGCAAGGAAGTAACTCAGCTAGTTCCCAGAAGTCCTTTTATGAGACTTTTTAAGATGTGCTCCTTATGTAGCTTTTTTGTTGGGCTTCTTGTAGAATCTTGAACCAACCTCTCCTCATCATGTTTCCCATTGGAGACACTGCCACCAACCACAGATGGCCCCAGGATCTTTTGAGGATGCTCCAAGTCATCTGATTCACATAAGTTCATAAGATTCTCCTCCAGCCAAGGAAGAGGTAGGGGTGGGGAAGAGGAGGCTGAAGCTGAAACTCTGCCCCTACCCTATCCCTTTACTCCCCTTAGCAATTCCTCTAAGTAATTAGACACTAGAATCTGAGACTCCAAATCTGCTTCCTAGTTTTACACATGCCCTACACAAAACTCTCAACCTATCTGAACAGAATTCCTTATTCCAATTTATCCAATGGCTTTCAAAGAGACCCCCTTAAATGTAATATGAGAACTCCCCTTTCAGTTTATTATAGCCTTCTCAACTGGGTGAATATCTGGCCCCAATCAGTAGGCATTAATAGTTTGATGTCAAATCTAAATTGATCAAGGAATTTTTGTACTTAGTCTAAAGCCATTTTGTTGGAGTGTAGGCCTTGGTTACACCTACTGAACAATTAAGGTGCTCTGACCTGGTTTAAATAATAAGTTTTATCTTTTCACTTAATCTAAGTGGGATAGGGGTAATAAACTACTCTTCATCCAGATTAAACCTACTTAATCATTGTATTGCCTCTTTCATTGGCAGCTTCAATTAAAATGGTTCCTGTCCTTATAGTGATAACCTATTTTTAAAATGGCTATTTGACCAAAGTGGTTGGGAAGATTAATTGTAATTTAAATATTTGCTGCAAAGGACTTGAGAGGAAGAAAAACAGCAAACTTGATTTTCCTAGAACAGAGGCTGATAAACACTAATATGTACCTAAATTTGACCCAAGGATCCATTTCTCAGTTTCTACAAATGGCTTAGTTGTCACAGGCCACTGCCATGCCCATTTCCTACAAGTGGAAACTTAGAAGGGAACCATTTCTTCTCATAGGGTTCAGTCACAGACAATTTAACTAGGGCATCAGATGTAAAAACAGTCAGATGTTTTCTGTATTTTTCCCCAGGGCTCAGGAAGATTGATCAACACAACCAATAAGCATTTATTAAATTTCACCTTTGTGCCTGGCACTGTGTTAAGTGCTGGGAATACAAAGAATGAAACAATTCTTGCTCTAAAGGTGCTTACATTCAAACAGAGGAGAAAAATGTACATGTAATAGTATTTACAGCATAAATACCAAGAATTTAGTGGTTTGGGAGGAAAGACCCTCAGGAAAAGCTTCTTATGGAAGGTGGGAGATGGGCTGAATCTTCTAGGAAGAGAGGGATTCTTTGAGATGAAAGTGAGGAGGAGAAGCAAGCCCAGGCATGAGAGTTGGTCATTGAAAAAGCATCAGTATGAGGGAGTGAGCATCATGTGAAGAAGAGAGATCGAAGATCACAGAGAGGAGCAGTTATCAATGAGACTGGAAAGATAGGTTGGGCCAGGTTGTGAAGGGTGTAAAAACCAGAGGAGAATATTGAGCCAGTAGCGTTGACTTAGTAGGGGAGGGACATGCTCACATCTGCAACTGAGGAAGATCACCGTGGCACAGAATGGAGAATGGACTGAAGAGCTGAGTGATTTGAAGCAGGGAGACCAGTTGGGGGGCATTGAAATAAACTAGGCAAGAGGCATGAGGAGCTGAGCTAAGAGAGTGGCTATGGGAAGAGAAAGAAGGGGTCAGCTGTGAGAATGATGTTATGAAGATTAAAAACAGCTTGATTTGGCAACTAGTTAGATATGTGGGGTGAGCGAAGACAAGGAGTCAAGAATAATGTCAAGGTTATAAACCTGAGATGATTGTCCATTACACCTCTTCCCCCTTCCTTCTTGGAGAGGAGAGGCAGGGATTGAGGGGCTCCAGCTAGACTATTGTGGTGGTGGTGTTTGTGGTTGGCAGTCATGGTGGTGCTGGTGCTGGTTGATGGTTTTGGTGTTGGTGGTGGTATTTGTGGCTGGCAGTCATGGTGATAGTAGTGCTGGTTATTGTTGGTTTTAGTATTGGTAGTGGTATTTGTGGTTGGCAGTCATGGTGGTGCTGGTGCTGGTTGGTGGTGGTGATGATGATTGTGGTAGTACAGGGAAGAAGCAGACTGTCCTCCCTGGGGCCATTCATTTTGTGCAGATGTAACATTAATGACAAATAGGAAAGCCACCCATGGTTTGATGTGCACGTGCACGCGCACACACACACACACACACACACACACACACACACACACACACACCAGCATGGAAGAAGAAGTCAGAACATTAAACTCTGATTATCCAGCTTAGCAGCACAGCATTCCTGAGAAGTCTTTTCATCTTCACGAAAAAAGAGGACTGGGTCATAAGCCCATGGAGAAGCAACTGTTCTTTGAACACCCCGCACACAAGTAGGCTGTTCCACTCAGCCTACTTTTCCCTGAATCATGACTGGTGGAGGCTGTTAAGCTGAACTAAATGGAACAGATTGGCTGTCATGGTTACACAGTTATAAATAATGGCTTGGCAGAGGCTTTTCTCTTCAGAATGCATTCTAGGATTCCTCCTTTAAACCACAGACAGAGAATTTCCTAAAATGAACTATTTTAATAATTTGATCAGCTAGTTTCTGTTATTTTGTGGGTAGCTAGAGCCCACTGGACCACTAGTTGGTATAGTTTGTATTGCATTGTTGTATTACTATTGGGAGAAGTGTTTGGTGCTTTCAGCTGTTAGCTCCTGGGTGCTCCTTTCCTTGTTGAGAGTGACTGGTTTTTTGTTTTTTTTAAGAAAACTAGAAAATGAGTTCTGGGATCTCACATCCACTTTCATAATTCTGTGTATTTGTGATGGACATGTCTACAAATGCACAGGAATGTGTAGTGTCTATGGGGAGAACAAAGGTACTCTTCTCATTGTTCTGTAGGCCAAATAAGGAGGAATCCAAAAGCGCTGAGGTACATAAATGTAGAACTATTTACAATTCAACCCATAAGTAGATAACTCTTGACCTGTTTACTATGAGAGTGCTTTAGGATAAAGTTGGAAATATTCAATGCAACTCAACTCCATAAATATTTATCAAGTATTTGGTATGTATAAGATGGGTGACTAGGTGGTGTAGTGGACCGTACAGGAGTGAGAAAGACAAGAGTTCAAATCTAACCTCAGACACTTACTAGCTGTGTGACCCCGGGCAAGTCATTTAACCCTGTTTTCTTCAGTTTCCTCATCTGTAAAATGCACTGGAGAAGGAAATGGCAAATCATTCTAATATCTTTGCAAAAAAAAACCCCAAAAAACCAAATGGGGGCACAAAGAATCAGACATGACTGAAAAATGACTGAAATGTTTAAGATAGGACAGCTAGGTAGCAAAGTGGATAGAGCCCTGCATCTGGAGTCAGAAAGACTACAGTTCAAATATGACCTCAGACACTTACTAGCTGCATGACCCTGAGCAAGTCACTTAACCCCTGCCTGCATAAAACTGGAAAAGGAAATGGCAAACCACTCCAGTATTTTTGTCAAGAAAATCCCATGGACACTTGGTTCATGGGGTCACAAATATCAGACATGACAGAAAAATTGAACAACAAATGCATAAGATAACCTCCTTACGTAGTAGAAGGTACAAAGATGATTAAGACACAACCCTTACCCCAAGGAACTTAGACTTTATAGTCAGGGAAGGAGTGATGGGAGACATACAACTTCTAAGTCTTTGATTACAACTTCGTAGACTTGCTTACGCAGAGGATAAATATCAATTCCTTAACCTGGCATTTCAGGTTCCCCATATTCTCACTCACTTCTGTTTTTCTGGTCTTTTTTCATGGGATTCACATACAAGTTCTTTTTTTTTTTCTTTTTGGAAGGCAATTGGGGTTAAGTAATTTACCCAAGTTCACATGGCTAGGTTTTTGTTTGTGTGTGCGTTAAGTGTCTGAGGCCGGAACCGAACTCAGGTCCTTCTGACTCCAGGGCCAGTGCTCTACTCACTGCGCCACCTAGCCACCCCACATACAAGTTCTAGTCAAACTGGACCATTCTGTTTCTCTCAGCCCAACCTGCACTACCATGCCCACATTACTACCTGTTGACATCTTATACTTTCTTCCTAGGCTTACTCCTCTAGCTAAAAACAATTTCTTCTTCCTCAAATTTTCTTATAGTAAATTGTCTAGTTGGGGTTTTTTTTGGTTATTTTTTGCATTTTTCACCTTCTGTCTTCTACCATTAAAAGCTTGGAATAGTGGAGAGAGATCTAAATTTAAAATCAGGAAGACTTGGGTTGGAGTCTGGCCTCTAAAACATCCTGGTCACATGATTCTAGACAAGTCACTTAAACTCTCAGTCCTCTAGGCAAGTCTCTAGGACTATAAAATGTGGGGAAAGTGCTCAATATCATTGCTAAAGAGTTTTCCACCAGGAATTCTCTTTGCTTGTGAATCACAGAACTAGAAAAATATATCTTCAACATTTTAAATAATGTATTTTGGGGGGGGGGGCTAATGTTCAATTTTACTGAATTTTTTTCTTTTTCACCTTTTAAAAAATTCTTTGTTTTAAGATGTGGATCTTTGGGAAGGGAGATGAGGGAGAGATATGGAAGGGGAATCCAGGCAATATAAAAATAAAATATAGGAATTAAAATCTATTTTTAAAATGTAAATAAAATAATTTCTCTTATCTATATACATGCTTTGATTCTGTTCCCTTCTCTCCCCCTCTCCCCCATTGAATTTTAATCTCTTCAAGGGCAAGGACAAGGTCATTTTCCATTTTCATATTCCCATGGGATGCTAGTAGAGTTTTATACGTAGTGGGTGTTTTAAAAATGTTTAAGTTCCATAGGTATCTACCTAAAAGAAATGCAAGGGCCCTTTTTAAAGCTTGCTCATGCTACATGAAGTCAATAGGTACTTTTAGCAAGTCAGAAAAAGGAACATTATTAACAAATGGTTTCTAAAACCCAGTAGCTGCACTTACAGTCTTCTCTTAGGCATAAGCCTAAATATATAAATGGGTCTTAAACAAAGCTCAATTATCTGGGGGAGAGAATGACAAGTGCATTTCAGTCTTATTTCAGAGCTGCTGTGTAATGGAGGCAGCCATATGGGGAAGAGACATATCACTGATCTCAGGTAGTTTTGGCTTAATATTATTCTGATCCCATGATCAGAAGCTGTGTTCATTTGTCCTATGTCCATGGGGTAGATTGATGTTAAATAAAGGTTAAAGCAGGCCAGTGGGTCAAGTGATTAGATTATTTTCATGCTCTCTAAATTTTATTTGACTCTTCCTATTTTGTATGAATTAACTCTTTCTATAGGAATAAATCTGTGTAAAGGTTTCTTAGACCCAACAATATATGTGGAAAGGGCAAAGGAAATCTTTTTTTTTTATATATGAGAGGTACCCATGAGGTAACTTTGGGTGGGGGTGTGTGGTTAGAGCAGAGGTGACATTGACTTGAGGACTCTCTAGGGTTTTTTTAGGGAGGTGGCATTAATCCTGTATTGAGGTAACACATTTGGGGATAATATTGCTCTTCCCCATCCACCTGTCCTTCCTAAGCAAATAGAAACATGATCTGTGACCTTGGAAAAAAATTGAAGATTTTGGTTGGGTCCTGACTTAATATCCTTACATTCTTCTCCCCACCCCCCTACTGTTTTTATGAAGGGAAGAGATACTAGAGAAATAGCCTGTTTTTTGTCCTTAGTGAGTTAACAGTTTAATAGAGGACACTAAATACAACACGGACTAGACCAAATTTAATTTGAAGATATGGATAAAGAAAGCAAGTATGACTCAATCAGTACAGCAAGAAGAGAATATATAAGAGTGGAAGTCAGGCACAATGCAAAAGAAATTAAAAGGAGATGCACCACCTAAGACTGGCTCCAATGCCTCATTGTGGCCTGAAGGTAATTCTGAATTCTCCAGAGCAATATCTATTGAATGCAAACCCTGGCTGATTCAACCATGTTGGTGATAGAGTGTCATCTAAGGACCAATCTAGCTAAGTTCAGAGAGGTCCGTCCTCAGGGAGTTACCCTGCAGGGAATGGTTTGGTCTTTTGTTTTGTTTTGTTTTTCCTTCTTGGCCATAGCACCTTATGAAATAGTCTACTAAGGGTTAAAAGAGGGATAGAAATGTGTGTTGGTGGCAGTGCCCACATGGATGGAGTCATGGATTCTTGAAGTTGGGAAGCAATGAAGCAGAATGGGATAGAGTCAATCAGGGTTTCCAAGACTTTTAGGTAGTCCAAGAAAAGGCCTGGCTTTTCCATCTGTCAAAACAGCCACTTAGAAATACCGACTTGGCTCCCTGAAGAGAACATATCCAATTTGAATCAGCGACCTCTTGTGTTTTCTTTTTGGAGCTGATGGGCAACAGGTTGCCCAAAGATAACACAGAAGCTTCAGCACCTCATGCTTAATGTAATGGCCAGACACCTGCAGCCACAGCCCGATTGAGACTATAGAGAGAGATCGAGTTATCTTCATATAGAACCTCTGGATGCCAAGGATTGGGAAGATTGTAGGGAAAGCAATTGCTTTCTTAGGTAACTTGATGTTGATTCACTGTCTACTTTTAAAATTTGGGGAAAATATCCTTCTAGAATCAAATTTTCTAGTGAATACTCATTCTTAATTGAGTATACAGAAGGGCTAGCTATTTACTGGGTGGAGGTGGAGTTAAGGGAGGGGTGCTTACAGTGAGGTCTTCTGGAGTGGCTACTGCTCTTAAGTCATTTCTGTGTCACTAGCCCCACCCTGACTCATTTCCATCCCTTCCCATCTAAAAAAAAAATCTAAACTGTGAAGTTTGGTTCACTAGATTTCCATGAAAGTAGCTCCAAAGATTGCTCCAAATCACTAATAATAAGAAAACAAGCAAATCAAGGCAATTAGGAACTTTTATTCTACCCTTAACTAATTGGCAAAGGTAACAAAAGATGGGTATTGGGGTTGTGGAAAGGCAAGCACCTCGATATACTGTTGGTAAAGTGATATGTATTAGTCTAATCATTCTGAAAGGCAGTTTTGAATCATACTAAAAAGGTGATTAAAAAGGTCAACCCTGTTTCACTCAGAGGTCCCTCTGACTGCAGGACTCCCCAAGGCAGTCAAAGACAGGTTCCTTTTCCACCAAAATGTTCGTAGTTGTGCTTTTTGTAGCAGCAAAGAACTAAAAACAAAACGGACATCCATTGATTGGGGAATAGTGGAATAAATTGTGGTATGTGATTGTAATTCAGTACTGCACTGTAGGGAATAATGTATATAAAATTTTGGAGACGTATAGAAAGATATAGAAATTGATAATAATAGTGAAAATAATAGCTAGCATTTATATAACACTTGCCATATTCTAGGCACTGTGCTAAGTGCTTTACAGTTACCTCATTAGATCCTCACAACAACTCTGGAAGGTAGATGCTATTATCATACTCATTTTACAAATGAGGAAACTGAGGCAAATGGAAGTTAAGTGACAAGGGTCACACAACTAGTAAATGTCTGTGTTCACATTTCAACTCAGGTCTTCCTCACTCTGGGCCTAGCATTCCAGTCACCACATCACTTAGCTTATTCAAAGTGAAGTAAGAAAAACCAGGAAAATATACATTATGACCATGATAAAGTAATTAGAACAACAGCAATAAAAAATAGTAAATGACACATCATTATAATGACTAGTCCTGAAGAAGACATGAGAAAATGCACCATCTTCCCTTCTTTGCAGAGATGGTGTGTATGTGTGGGGGGATGGGGCTCTGAGTGTGGAACATTGAATGTACTGTCAGACTGTGTTGAGGTATTGCTTGGTTTTGCTAAGTTTTTTTTTTTTGTCTTTTCCCCCTCCTTTTTTATCCCTCCCCTCTTTTATTTTTACAATGTATAGTTCTCTAGGTAGGAGCAGGGGAGGGATATATTTAGAAATAGAAATGCTGTGAAAACAAAAGCCATCAATAGAATATTTTTAAAGAGTGAAAGTAGCCAGTCATTCAGTAAGCAATTATCATATGTTTACTATGTCAGTCAGGCACTGTACCAAACATTGCTATAAAGCTAGTCTCAGGAATGGCCCTGTGTAGCAGCAAGCACCCCAGCATCCCCAGAGTGGCTGCCAACACAGGTTCTTAGATCTGCTTTTCAAAAGGAAAGCAACTCAAAATGGGTTAACAAGCTCACTTTAATCAAACAAACATATCATTTACCTAGTTCAGGGGAAAAGATCAGCATCCTGAACTTCAGAGTATACAGGCAGATCAAACAGACAGGCTTCCAAACTGTCTAACCATTATCAATACCAAAATCACAGTTACCAGAGAGGGAAGCATCAATATCTGGGTTTTCAAAGCCGGGGGGCTCTCAACAATGGCTTCCCAGAGTCTCATCTGGTCAAATCACACAACACTTCTCAAAGTGAGCCCCAAAGCAAAGCCTCTCCTCAGGGTTTATATAGCCTTCTCCAGGCTCAGAGAATGTAACAATCTTCTTGACCCATTGCCCAATCACACAGCATCAAGGTGTGGTCATTCCTGAAAACCAAGCCTCCTACCACAGGCTCCATGTGACCACATTCAGCCTATTAGGGGGCAGAGCATATTTTCAAATTAAAGAAGGCTCTCAGAATCACTTAAGCCAATCAAAGGGCCTAGGGGCAGGGAAGATCTTCAAATCCGCATTTCCATTACACCCTGAGAGGAGAGTCTTGGCTTACTTGAACTTTGACCAAATGTCTCAGTGAGATCACTTCAGGAGACTCTTACTTGGTTGATTATTTTAGTGTTATAAAAGAGACTTTAGAGATAATCTCTTCTCATTCCTATCCAAAGCATGAATTCCACCTAGGACATCAGTTAGAACCATCCAAAGGGGCCCCATATAATGGGGTTCCAAGTTCTCCAACTACATCAAAGTTTCACCTCTAAGATGGTACCACTCCCTGGACTCTAAACATGGCTAAGAACACTTGAGGAAGGCATGACAATAAGACTCTAGTTTATTGCTATCAGAAATGAATAGCTAGGAGCATTTCATTTTAAAAGACGGAATGTATGGTCCCTACCCAGAAGGTCTTATCGACTTCTCTAACATCACACAGGTAGCTGAGTTATCACAATCTCCAGTGAAGGTATAGGCCAGCCAAAGGGCAGTGCAAAGGTACATAGTAGATGTTGGTGGAATATAACATATTACCAGTGATGAATATGGGAGAATGTAAAAGATATCCTCAGGGAAATGTATGACCAAAAAAGAAGGGACTGAGTCATACCAATAGTTAGCCTGTGTGAACCATTAATGTCTGTGCAAAATCAGGAAATTTAGGGTTAAGCTATGTTTCTCTCCCCCTACCCCCTGGCAGTATGTGAGGTGGTCTTCATGTGGGCAATTTATGGAAGGACATCAGTAAGAACCACACAGGATAAGATGGCCCAGATGGGTGACACATTATACTGGGGTAGAGAGTACCCACATTGAAATCACAGATCTATTGAAGTCATGTACAACTCCAGTATGATTCTATTTAATGCTACCTTGGGGCCTGTGACATTACTTTGAAGGGCTGTACTATAGTGAAGGATGTGTTCAGTGCTGGATCCATGGTTACTATGTGGGTAAATTGAAGTACATACAACTTTCCTAGTTTTCATGGAAAACACTGGGCGTGAATTTGGATGGTGAGCATGAATTCAAGTGGAAAGAAGGGAAGAAGGTATGAGGACTTCAAAACTTCACAGAATCACAAAATCTCTGAGTTGGAAAGCACCTCAGAGATCATGTAGTTTGACCTGACCCTTCATAGGAATACCCTCTACAGCATCTCTGACAACTGATCACATAACAGTTGAAGATTTTCAACAAATCTTATCTGCTTCTGTGTGACTTCCTAGTTCTTCTCTCTGGGGCCAAAGTGTTTCTAGTCAATTCTCCACATGACAGTACTCTATATCCTTGAAGACTTCTATCATGTACCTCTTGTTCCCTAGTTCTTTGCTTTTCCAGTCTAAACCTTCTGTGGTTTCCCCCCCCCCATTCAATCCTCATATGACATAGTCTTCTGTCTTCTAAGTCTTCTATTTGCCTTTGTGCAAATGTGCCCTATTGGTTAATGTCCTTCAAAAAATGTGACACAACCCTGGTGGGTGCTTCTTTAATTAATATTCACATAACTCCCTCCATACCCTAGTTGCTGATATAATGAATTGCTATGCCTACAATTTTTTTCTCCCAGTGGTCAATCTTCTGATGATGTCTCTCTTATCTTAGCTGGTCTGGTCTTGGGAATGCTTATTGCTTTTCCTTTGCCTGTATTCAAAGCTTTTCTAGGGTCTTCAAGAACTTATATTTCATCACTCTTGAATCATTCATTATTTTATTTCTCTTGTACAATTTCTCCTTGGTAATATGTTGCAGCCTACTTGGATCAAACATATATTTTAGTAGAGCAAAATACCACTTAACTTTTTTCCAACAAAGTGTGTCCCATGAGTATATTAAAAAGCATATAAAATTCCTTACAAGTTGAGAGAGAACTTTGATTATTAGTACCAAATGAGGCATAAAACAGAAGCATGTCCTTATCAATGGCATTTGCACAACTGTGGAGGATTACTATTACCGAATCCAAATGGAAGAGGTGAGGACCTCTCAATGATACTATTTGTAGATGACATTGTGCTAATTGAAGCAAGCCCTGGAACACTGCAGGGCCTACTAAATGAGATTCATAATCACTCAAAATATTTTAGCCTAATTATCCACATGTAAAATCAGTAATTTTGTATTTGGATGAAGACCTGAACTTTGGCTAGAAGCTTAGGTTCTTTATACAGTTGTCTCCTTGGGTCACTGAAGGATTTTTATCAAGCTTCTTTTCCTCTGACAGCCTTAGTTTCCTCACTTGAAAAGAAATCTGCCATGATTTTGTAACCATAAGAGGGTAATAGGATAACCTTGGGAAATTACATGAACAGACAGATGGGATCCCATCATGACTGGGTTCTCTATGCTCTGGAGAAACCTATTTATTCAACATGTATCTTTGAGAACTTATTATGTAGATTTTTGTTGTTCAATTGTGACTCTTCATGACCCCATTTGGGGTTTCCTTGGCAAAGATACTAGAGTGGTTTGCTGTTTCCTACTCCAGCTATGTAGATAGTTCTGTGCTAAATTTCATTCCTGCTTTCTAGGAGTTTTTAAATGAAAACTATTGGATTTAGTGCTGCAAGGAATTTTAGAGACCATCTATTCTAATCTTATTTACAGGTGGGGAAGCATAGACCTGAAAAGATAAACTGACTTGCTCAGTGTCACAGACGTAGTAAACAATGAAACTAGGATTTGAATTCAGGTCTCCAGATTCCAAATTCAGTGCTGAGTTGGGAGCTTAAAAAGTTGGGTATCTTAGACTTCATAAGGGGACATAAAATAACTCCCCAGATGCCCTTCATAGAATAACTAGATCTGTGGAATAAGACAAGTTTATACACATTCATGTATGGAAAGGACTGTGGGTGTGACTATATAAAGCAGATGGGCATGTACATTGATAGGAATCAAAAGAGTATTAATCAAGACTTTCCCTTTTGTAGTCCTGACACTGTCATTATTGTATAGCAGTGGCTTTATCTGGAGCTATCCAGAGAGCACATAGCTCAATCAATCAACAAGTATTTATTAAAGCTGTACCTTCTTGGTACTTAATAAAATCCTTGTGCATTTAAAAATGACAAATGTTATTAACTTAGGCTGTTGACAGGGTGACCTCAGGAAAGTCACTTAATTCTTTTTGGACTCAGTTGTGTCCCCTATAAAATGGAGGTGATAATTTATTGAAAGGAAGGAGGGATTAGGTCTAATATTCGTCTGAGGTTCTTAAAACTAAGTGATAGAAATAATATGTACTATAAACATCATTTAAAGGCAAATTGAATTTTTCTTCTCAATTGATAAGGACATTAGTTCTGTTAGCCTCAGGACAAAGTTTAGCATCTTTAGGAGCCATTTTTCATTTGTCAGCATGAAATAAAAATATATCATACACTGTTATATAATATTGTTATCCGAACTTTTAATATCTTGCTTCTAAATGTCATCTGCAGATTGTTTCTATAGCATACTAGGACTGTATCAGAGTCAGTTCTTACCTGTCCAATTGTTAAATTTTCAGTGTGAGCATTTACACCTTGGAAATTAGCAAATGTTATGAATCAAGAGTTTGATTTATTGTTTTGTTGATTGTCCAAATTTAGAAAGTGATGGAGAAAATGTAAATGATGTAGATTAAGCTAAAAAGCATGTCTCGCATATATTTTTCTTTTCTGAAAAGCTGATTGTTAAACAATTACCAGCACACCCTTACCTATAACTTAAATGATAAAGAGTGGAAAGGGCAGAGGAAGGAAGGATGGTATAGTGAAATGTACAAGGAATTTGGAGTCAGAAGATATGGACACATCTTACCTGCCTGACCTCGAACAACTCACTTCACTTTTGCCAACCTTATGGTTCTCATCTATAAAATGAAAGTCTTTCATGAATTCATTGAATTCAATTTCTCCTATTCATTCCAAAGTTAAAATTTCTCTGGGAATTTTTTTTAAAACACCAGGGATTCTTATTTAGCTTAGACTTGAACTACATCAGGAGTTCGTAACCTGGGTCTGTGATATTGTTTCTTTAATAGGTTAATAATTATATTTAAATATAATTGGTTTCCTTTCTAATCCCATATATTTTGTTTTATGATTTTAAAACATTATTCTGAGAAGAGATTCATAGATTTCACTAGATTGCCTATGAGATCCATGACACAAAAATAGTTAATTAAGAACCCATGGACTAGTTTGGATGATTTCTAAGGGCTTGTGCTGTTCTAAAAATCCCATGATCCTGGAAGACCTTTGACTGGATGCCACAGCAGAAAGCATGGTCTATGATCCATAAGAAATTCACAAGAAGCAGGAGAAATATCACTCTGCTTCAGGGTCAGTTTATGATCAGATGTTTTAGAATTTCTCTTTGAAATTTAATTCTGGAATGAAGATGGGAAATCAAATTCAATTCATTCAAATTATATTCATGAAAGACTGAGAAACAGAATAGTCATGAGTATGACGTGGGGTTGGGTTTAGAAGAGTGACCCCCTGAAACCCACACCTTGGCTCTTGATGATACATATGCATTTCAGCAAATAACCCAACATGTCCCTTGAAACACTCTCTTTCTCTCAAATAAACAGACTTTCAGCTGAAATCAGGGCATCTGATGTGGCAGTGTGGACAAGTCATTAGTCAATGGGAAGTAAACATGAGCTCACAGCTTATAAATCTCCCTCACATTCTCCAGCAGGGCCAGTGGCAGGAGTCCTTTGGGGTTCTTAGCCAGTAGTGAGAATGCCAGGAAAGCAGACAGTCACAAAAGAAGAAAAACACAGATTGGCTTTGAAGTCATTTCATGCAGGCAAAGAACTAGGCACCCTGACTTCCAGGTCATTTGAACCAAAGGACTGAGCCTATGATATGATTCATGAGAGCAAACGAAATGAATGTCAATCTGTTGGATTAGAGTGACAGGTTAATTTGGGGAAAGGCCACTGGCAGATCAAATATAGATTTTTAAGGGCTGATTATATTCTATTTGGATTTTATTTTCTCACAGCCTCATATATACAGCATTGATTCCATTGACTACCATATGGGTTCCAGTAGCTTATTGTGATTGGTCTGATTGGAGACCAAAAAACTCAGCCTTTGAGTTTTCCCAGATAAACCTCAGTGTTCTTCACTGGACTAGATATGAGTGTTAGCTTGGGCAACAGATTGCCCTCTGGAAAGAAAAGTGACCCAATGAAAGGGCGTGAGGCAGGAAGAATAAATGAGGTCAGAGACTCACCCCTCTGGGATCGTTATATTTATAGTTCTGACTGGGCAGTAACTTTCACTGCCTCCTCCCACCCCACTCCCCAAGCTCCATCTCTAAGCAGGAATATTCACAGCTTTTGAGATCATAAGATTATGTTTTAGTCTTTCATGAATATAGGTTCATTGAATTCATTCCAGAGTTAAAATCCTATTCATTCCAGAGTTAAAATTTTTCTGGGAAATTTTTTTAAACACTGGGGACTCTTATTCAGGTTAGACTTGAGGACTCGGATTCTAGTATGATTAAGCTAGAAGGGACCTTAGAAACAGTTTAATCTAACCTTCTTTTTTAACAGATGAGGAAATTTAGCTCTAGTGCATTGTGAAATCAAAGTTTGTTGAGTTGAATCGAATTGAAACCCCCCATCCCTAAACTGAAGGGACTTTCCCTTATCCACAAATATATAAACCCAGATAGTTTTTGGTCGAAATCTAGTAGTCATTGTATTCTTCAAGGGGTAACTAAGAAATTCCTCAGACCTTTTATCCTTCCTTTCAGTTATAGGAAGATAAATATGAGAAATGAAGACCAATGGACTACAGAAACTGAGATGTCTTACCAGTTATTATGACAACTTGCTATCCCATTTAAATAAACACTGCCATTGAAAGAAGATGGTAGGCCTAGTTTCTATCAGGAGTATCAATTTGGGAGAGAATCCGAAAATTATTATAGACTGTTCCTATAGTGAGCCTGGCTGTTCCATGGAGATTTTGTGTAATTCATAGAACATTAGAGATGGAAGGGATGCTGGCTATTATCTAGTCTCATTTTACAGACAGAGAAACCCCAGCTCAGAGAAGTTTAATAATTTAGCCAAGGTCACAGACCTATTTAATGGCAAAGCTGGGATTAGAACCCCAGTTTCCTGGCTCCCAGTCTAGAGTTCTTTCCACTACCCATTGTTTATCTGAAGGCAAATTGCTGGAAGCTTAGAAAACTATCCAAATCCCTTTCCTTCTCACTTCTCTTTGAAAATCTTCTACTCCATTAGATCTTGGAATATGGTCAGCAACAAATAATAAGTTTCACTTAAGGACTCTCTCATTCTTTTTTTTTCCTTCCAGGATTCAATCCCATAATAGGTCTCACAAAAAAAAAAAAAGCTTTTAGAGATACAGGATAGGTTTCTTCACATTTCTAGCTTACCTGCTTGGTTGTCTAACTTGTTTTGGCCCCTGGTCTCTGAATAGTCTTTCTTTTCTCCTTATATAGTACAGAAATAGGTGTGAGGTCAAGTTATCTGGATAGAGGGGAATGTCAGAGCCTGCTTGAAAGAGCCAATGGTTAAAATTTCATTGTGAGCATTTATATACTATAAGTTGTTGGCAAATGCAAATCTGCAAATCAGGGTTTGGTTTAATGTTTTGTTGATTGCTAGACTTTAAAAAGTGATAGATAAAATGTTAATAATGCATATTAAGTTTAATAATGTGTTCTATGTACATATTTTTTATTTCCTCGAGATTTGGTTGTTAAATATTTACTAGTGACTGGATACATAAATGGACCAACATTTCAGCTTCCTTAACTTTTGAAAAGCAACTCCTGGAAGGCCATTTGATATCTTATCTGTCTGAACTGCCTTATCATTGTTGCTTCTTCCTTTCCATTCATCCTAACCCCTGTTTGTCTCTTTCCTTTGCCAAATCCCCTTGAAAGCAGGAATTCTTCCTGCCACAGCCTGCTCTGTGCTCCTGGAGTTCCCCTCCTTTGAACTTCCAGCACCAGAGGGGCAAACTGGGGATTCAGGGTGGAGTAGAGGAACCTGGTGCCAAGTCAAATAGGCATATTTAAATTGGTCTCACTAACTAGAAAGGTTGAATGAGAATGGCCTAATCTCGATTTTGTGGCTTCTATTCAATTCACCACACATGTAATGCTAAAAGTACATGACACTGTGTTAGGCATTGGGAATAGACAAACAAGAAATGATTCTCCCTCAAGGAGCTTACAATCTAATGGGAGGATATAACATGTATACCAATAAATACAGACTATACAGAGTAAGAGTAATTTCTAAAAAGTGAGATTCTCAATAACTGAAGAGGAGTGTGGGGTAGAATCTGTAAAGGTCAGTGGATTCTAATTGCTTTAAAAGAAGCTGAAGAGGTGGAATTAATGCTACCTGTGTAAAGATGTGAAAGAAAAAAAATTGGATGATTTTTTTCCATTAGTTTGGTTAGTATTGTAGTCATTCTAATATTCTTATCCAAATCTAACTCTGCTGTTTCTCCTGGAAGAATTCATTGTTTCTAAGTTTCCTGATCTGTAACATGAGCAGCCTGAAGGCTATATATGATCACTAAGATTCTTTCATATCTAGCATCTTCCTATTCTGTATCCAGTAATAATAATACACACAGATAAAATCATAGGACCGCTGAAAAAATGTTGCAACCTTATTTTCAAGTAGCATTATAGCTGGTTCTGTAATAATTCCAGAACTTCTGATATTCATAAAGACTATGACATTAGTATTTTTTTAGTATGATCAGCATTTAAAAAACTCATTTCCTCTTGGCCTGATTCTGACCAATTTATGAAAGAACTAGTTGCTGAAGTGGGAATAATGGGACCTGTGGGAGGAAATAGCCAACCCTAGCATCTGTGATAAGTGAGGGGACTGAACACTGACAAGAATTTGATCTTAGACATCAGAGATGCAGAGTTTTAAAAATTCAGAGAAAGGGGCAGCTAGGTGGCACAGTGAATAGAGTGCCGGCCCTGGAGTCAGAAGGACCTGAGTTCGGAGCCGGCCTCCAACACTTAATCCACACAAACAAAAACCTAGCCGTGTAACTTTGGGCAAGTTACTTAACCCCAATTGCCCTAAAGGGGCAGCTAGATGGTGCAGTGAGTAAGAGCGCCGGCCTCGGAGTTGGGATGACCCGAGATCAGATCCGGCCTCAGAAAATGAGCACCCACGCATAAATAATGACTAGCCGTGTAACCTTGAGCAAGTTACTTAACCCCAATTGCTTAAAAAAAAAAAATTCAGAGAAAGCCTAGGTAGGATTCCACTCCATAAGATTTTATAAATAAAATAAGCTCAAGAGAGATGGGATGCTTTCAAGAATAAAAACACAAACACAAATTACTCCCCCCAGATGGAGAAAACATGGATCTGCCTAGAAAGATAGATATGCCACCTAGGGAACTCAAAGGCAAAGTTAAATAATTTTTTTTTTTCTAAAGAGATGTACAGAAAATGGAAGTTACTGAGGATGAAGTAAAAAAGAGTTGCTCAGTCCTGTTAGAATAACATTGGAAATGCTAGGGCTCAGAATGAGTCAAAGGCTGGAAGTGAGTGCCAAGAATGATAAGTAGAGCTTTAAAAATCATATTTGAGGCAAGAGAAAGATCAAAGAAATGGTCAACTGCTATTTGAGATGTGATAATGACAATGGGTGACAGGAAGATGGAAGAACTCAATTCTCATTTTCATTCTGTTTTCTTTATCAAGGAGAATGATGGTGAGAAATGCAAATTGGGAATTATGTTTTAGCAAAGGCCTGCTATAAATTATTCAACTTAATTAAGCTAGTTTTTATTAGTAACATGTTAGAGTTTAATTTCCCCACTCTTGTGAGTCTAAGTCCCTTGTTTTGTAAGACTTCCCCTTTTCTGTGTAACTTAAAGTCCCCCTTTTTGTATGTAAATTAATTACTCATTTAGATTTATGAAAACTTACAAAACACTCCATGATGCTCTCATAGTATATCAATGAGTTGCTTCATTAATCACAGACACTCAAGCCAATGAGAAAGACAAGGTTTGATTTAATTAAAGTCACATGGAATTGGGAACACCTACAGCCCTAATGTTGCAAATCAACCTACTTCCCTATTCCTGTAAATTCTCTGAAAGTGTGCTGATATCATGAATATTTATTAACCTCATAAATATGTATTTTGATTAGTTCCCTTTTTTAGACTATAAGAATACTTTGTGTTCTGCCATTAATACCCTTGGTTACTTAGGAGCCATGGATCTAACTTATTGGTAATTGCTACCTTTGCTAATAAGGTGATCATGCTTAGAATTTTGTGCCTCAGTTTACCTTTATTTTTCATGGAACAATGGTTTTCAGATTGGGAAGTATGAAGTAAGAATGGTTAATAGGTAACTGAAAGCAAATAGGAGAGTCAGTGTAGTGTAGTATGGTTGGAGGGCTGTATTTGGAGTCAGAGAATCTTCATGACCTTGGACAAATGACCTCACTTTTCATTCTCAATTAGCATATCTGTAAAATGAGGGAGATGGAATTAAAATTCTTTCCAACCCTAAATCTATGATAAATGAGAGAGTAGTTAAGAGAGTTGGCATTTAGTCTCCTCAAATGTCTTTTAACTTACCAAGCCTAGGCAAACTTCATTTCAGGGTTTTCAATGAATTTAAAGGTGTGATTACTAAGATGCTATTGGTAATCTCTGCAGAATTGTGAAGAACAAGAAAGGTGATTTGGGATTGGATATGGGTGAATATTGTCCTGGTTCTTAAGAAGGGGAAGATTCTTTAAACCATAGGCTAGTGAATTTGACTTCAGCTCCTGGCAAAAATCTAGGTTTATGAGAAATACAGTGATAACTTTGTACTTACATGGGTTCTAAAGAGAGCAAGTCATGCCAGTTTAATCTAATTTTCTTCTTTGGAAAAGGTTATTAGTCTCCACAAAATCCTTCACTGATGCTTCATTATGGTGCAGAGATAATCCTGGGTTCTGAAGAACTATGCCATCAGAGATTATGTTCTGGCAAGGTATACCATGCTGGAAAGGCTTCAGGTATGGACCTGTATTGTGAGGGCCAGCCTAGCTACAGTGAATATGGTGAGGCTTATCACCAGTTAAGTGGCCACATGGCAATGAAGCCTTTGGTCTTGGCAATCTGTGAAACAAAGAAAAATACATAATGGTCTGCAGTCCAGGGCAGCCTTCTTCAGTGATGAATGCAGAGTGGGAAAGGAGGCCAGAGAGTGGGGAATCATACACTTTTAGACAGCCTGTAAATCTCAACTTTATAGTTGGTACATTAAATGTGGGCTCTTGAATTATGATCAATGAGTCACACCACAGGAGGAACTAAATCATATCAATTCTGACATTCTGATTATAAAGGAAACCAGGAGAGAGGGGAAAATTGCAGCTAAATGGAAGGATGGCTCACTTGGAGAAACAACAAAAAAGATGGTGGGTTTTATCATATTCCCAAAGGCAACAAGAAACAGTATTTCATAGGAATTTAGTCCTATCGCAGTGCTCAGGATGAGTATTTTCATTGATTGCAATGAAAATGATTGCAGCTTATAAACATCAGCTGGAGAGAGAGAAGATATATAGAAACCATATTAAGAAATTCTATTTGGTAGATAGATTGCACAATAGATAACAGTTCTGAGTCTGTAATCTGGAAGACCTGAGTTCAGATGTGATCTCAGACATTAGCATTGTAAAACAGGCAGGTCATTTACTCTCTATTTGCCTCAGTTTCCCCCACTGTATAATTGGGATACTAATAGTACCTGCTTCACAGAATCAAATGAAAATAATATTTAGAAAGTGCTTAGCAAGTGCCTGATAGCATTGTAGATGTTTACAAAATGCTTATTTCTTCCCTTCTTTTAAGACTTGATATCTTGCAGATATAATCACCTTAAACTTTGATATTCAATTACTTTAATGCAAATGTCAGAATAGGTAAAAATGTCAGAAAATGTATTAAAAGGCATGACTGAGGAAGAAGAAATGAAAGAGGTCAGACTTACAGATCAGACAAACATCATGCTTTCATATTATGAATGCATAAATAGTGATGAATTATCACCTAGTTTATGTTACATATTATTATATACACAGTTATATACATTAGCATTTATAACTGATACATGTTGTTATATATTATATACATGATTATTATATCAATAATAATAAATTATTCTTCTTATGAAGAATTGGTGGATGCTTGTGTAGCAGCAACCACACGGGCATACCCAGGATGACTGCTAGCACAGGTTCTTAGATCTGATTTACTAGGAAAGATAGCTGTTCAGGGAGTCAACAATTTATTTTAATCAGTACCCCAAACTTCAGAGAAAATCCAAACAAAGAAAATAGAGAAAATACAACCAGAGAAATAAAGACCAACAGACAGGGCTTCTACCTATCTGAGAAATTAGCACAGATCAACAAACACATCCAACTGTCTGACCAAGGCAATATGTACATAGTTACCAGAGAGAGTCACCAACATCTGGGTTTTTCAAAGCTGGGGGACTCCTTAAAGGCTACCCAGAGTCTCATCTGGTCAGATCACAAGAACACTTTTCCAATGAGTGAATCCCAAAGCAAAATGCTAACCTGAGGGGTGTGTGTGTGTGTGTGTGTGTGTGTGTGTGTGTGTGTGTGTGTGTGTGTGTGTGTGTGTGTGTGTGTGTGTGTGTGTGTGTGTGTGTGTGTGTGTGTGTGTGTGTGTGTGTGCACGCGCAGGCGTGTGCTGCCCGTGCCCTTTTTAGCGTTAGAGGGTATTACAACCCTCCTGACTCAGTGCCTTATTAGAGATTAACAAAAGGTGTGAAAGTCTTCCTACAAGCAAGCCTCCCCTAAGCAAGCTTCCCTTAATGGGATCCACTTGAGGCTTATTAATGGGCAGGGAAGATCTTAAATCCCATTAACATCACAGCTTGTCTTGGCAAGCACCAAATAATGTCATTTAAATTAATTGATTTTAATATACAGGAAAAATGTTATTGATATAAGATTTATTCCTGAATCTGCTGCCCATATAAAGTCATACCACTGTCGTGTCAGAGTAAAGGTCAGAATTAGTATTAATCTAAAAGAAAGCCAAATAGTAAGAAAAACTATAAAAGGATTATTGGAGAAAATCCTGAATTATTCAAATAAGTAATCAGTAATAGAAATAGGCAATGGACAGCATAAATGACTTCAATACTGATTGTAATACTTTTATACAAAAGTTTAAGAAATATAAATCAACTGCCATAACAAATAGATCCAAAGAACTTAAAAGATAACTTACTCATCAAACTCTTGACCTTACTTGCAAAGCCGAGATAGGTGGTGGCCAAAGTCAAGATTATAAACTCATTTGTATAATTTTATGAACAAGAAATAAGAAGGATAATGGATGATTGTGAGTACTATCACCTTAAGCAGTAGAAGATAGCCAGTTTAAAGAAAGCTTGGCTGAAGAGCCAACTAAAAATGTTCTCAAAGACATTCAAATATAAAAGTGCAAAGAGTACAAGAAGAAAAATGGAAAATACCTGCAAATATTTTTTATAATAAACTATTTTTTTCCACTAAGGAGAGTAGAGCACTCATACTTGGACACTAATATCACAGCCCTGGATATACTTATAAGGGAGTTAAAAATTACACTAAAGAAAACAAAGATAGCAAAAGCAGTCAGACTGGGTCAAATATAGAGATATGAGATCCATGTTGGAAACAACACAACCACAATGGCATTAAGGAATAAATTTATAAGTTATAAGAAGGAAAAAATACCAAAAAATGTGGAAAAACTTAGGCATAATGAACAACCAAAAATAACCGAGAACATTCATTATTACCCACCTAAAATGCCTACTTTCCCATTGTTGTAAAATTTTTTTTGTTTGTTTTTGCTTTTTCGACAGGGGAGGGCAAGACAATTGGGGTTAAGTGACTTGCCCAAGGTCACAGGGCTTGGAAATGTTAAGTGTCTGAGGCTGGATTTGAAGTCAGGTCCTCCTGACTCCAGGGTCGGTGCTTTATTCACTTCGCCACTTAGCTGCCCCTGTAAATTTTTATAGAATAATATATGCATGCATTGGAATCTTTAATAGAGTCAGTCATGTGCACATTGAGGACATCATCAATGATAGTATTAGGAGGGAAAAGTCAGGTTTTTGTAAGTGATATTCTATGATAGAACACATTTTTACTATCTTGTAATTGAATGATGTAGGGAATACAAGATTTGATTGTGCTTGTTTCTTGTTGACTATGAAAAGGCATTTAATTCAGTGGAGCAAAATGCCCCCTCGAGGCAGTCATCCAACAAGGTGTGTCCCACCCTTTATCAAAATCATCCGAGGTACCTTAAAAGGTAGAACCACAGAAATAATTCTTTTTTTTTTTTTAAAGCAATTGGGGTTAAGTAACTTGCTCAAGGTTACACAGCTAGTCATTAAGAAATAATTCTTTAAGTGACACAGATAATAAACATGAGACTAAGTCTGAAAAAAGGTGAAATTTATGCTCACTAAAGGTATATTTTTGCCAGTGTGATGGAGAACAATCATAATAACATCCAAGTTAATGTGTGATTCTCTGTGGATGATGAGATGTTCCAGATGTTCCTATTTATGGATGACAATGAACTGATTTCCTTGAATTCCAAGACGGTGTAGCCCCTCATGACAGAGATCTGTAATCATTCAAAAGAATTTGGCACTGCCATCCACACAGGAAATACCAAGTGGATGAAGAATGGCTATTGCCAAGAGTATGACATGAATTTCCGTGGACAATTTATAGAGCTTGTCCATCATTATTATCACACATACATGAATCAGACAGTAAAAATGGACAAATTAAGCCCAGATTCAAACCAAAGGGAGTAGACTGGAATGCATTCAAGAAATTTCAAAGTTCCTTTAATTACTCTTAAGAGTCTTTTGAAAACAAGGTCCATCTTTTTAATACCAACATTCTATAGTACAAATGTTGATGTATTGCAGAGAGAAATGAAACCCAACAGTCTGAATAATTAAAAATGAATATTGGGGAGGCTAGGTGGTACAGTGAATGGAGCACCTGCCCTGGAGTCAGGAGGACCTGAGTTCAAATCCAGCCTCAGACACTTAATACTTACTAGCTACGTAACTTTGGGCAAGTCACTTAACCCCAGTTGCCCTGCCTTCCCCCCCAAACACACCCCCCCCTCAAAATGAGTATCAATGGAGGTGTTTGTTATGGGTGTGAGTAGATGGCAACATAAAATGAATAAAGAACTTCTAAATAGAACAGAAGTAAATTATGTCAGGGAAATATTTGACTGAAAGAGAGGATGGGCTTGGCACAAGATAAGGACAAGGTATATCAAGGAAACACAGACTAAATGCTCCCTTAGTATTCTTATATCAGGAAAAACTGAGAAAGGCCTCCAGTACACTGAAGGAACTCCCTGCCACAAACTTATAAGAGGACACAGACCAGAGTCACACATGTTGCTGGATTGATGGATTTCAATCTGGAGGGATCATCACTGGAAGAACACCCAAATCAACAAGATACAAACCTGATCTGTTTGGATATTAATCTGGTAAGGTTAAGGAAATTATTTGAGCATTGTTGTCCAGTCATTTCAGGACCTCATTTGTGATTTTCTTGGCAAAGATACTGGAATAGTTTGCCATTTCCTTCCCCATTTCATTTTATGGATAAGGAAACTGAAACAAAGAGGGTTAAGTGACTTGCCCAGGGTAACACAGCTAAGTGTCTAAGGCTAGATTTGAACTCAGGAAGATGAGTCTTCCTGACCCCAGCACTTTATCCACTGTGCTATCTCTCTCTGCCTCTTAATTATGCATAGTATTCCTGAATTTCAGCAAGACATTTGATAAAGTCCTTTAGGATGTTGTAGATAAGGAGGAAAGATATGTGCTGCATGATGGTGAAGTTAGTTGGATTTAGAATTGGTTGGATGATTTAACCTAGACTGGGACCAAGGTCTACCAGAGGGAACAACAGAGAACTGAAACTTCCCTTAAATCAAGTATATTGGACAAAGAGAATTTTGCAGTGACCTTTAAAAAAAGGGCTCAATGTTTTTCTTTTACAAACAAGTAATTCTTATCTATGATCAGAACACTAGCCATATAAGCACCTACTATGTTTCAGGTACTATCAAGTACTTAACAGATCCTCACAACAATCCTTTGAGGTAGGTGCTATCATGATCTCCATTTTACAATTAAGGAAACTGAGACAGAATTAAGTGGCTTTCCCAAGGTCACACAGCTACTAAATGTCTGTGGCTGGATTTGAACTCAGGTCTTCCTGCCTCCTGGCACAGTGGATAGAGCACAGCAGATAGAGATGAGGGCCTAGGACAAGACACCAGGGGATACCTATGCTAAGGAAGCAGGAGAAAGATGATCAAACAATAATTCAGCAATGATTTTGGCAGGCAAGAAATGTGAGGGGAATCTATCAAGATGAATTCAACTCTGAGATTCTATGACTCAAAGCTGTATTTCTAGCCATTCATTGAGTAGGAAACATGGTACTTCGACAGGATCCTGTTTTACAGAATTCTTAGAAGAAAAATGCCTTAAAACATCATATAAACATCAACTCTTGTACGTCATTATTATAGGGGGATTGGGGACTTGCCTCCCTTCCTCTCCTTTGCACCCCTTCAGTTATGAGTCCTGGAAATTGTTTTAGGTGTGATGAATCTTGGTCTCTGGTCCTGAATGTTCAGGAGCTCACAATCTGTGAACTTAATCTGACTGATGGAATGTGACTATGTAAACAAATGACCTTAAAGTGATGCTATGGAACGTTTACCTCTGACATTATCAAACTGTCAGGAGGGGAGTGGATATGTAGCTACATTCCCTAGTTGGAGCAAAATGCAAAAGAACGAGTTGAGTTGGATTTGATTGATGGATTCTGACCCAGTGTGAATTTTTGAAGGTGAGGCCAAGAGGGGCTGGAGGAAAACAGTGGCTCACTGGTATCCCCTATAGCTGTAACCATCAGATTTATGACTCCATCTCCTCATGTGGTAGGGTTTTTTAAGTTTGCCCTGCAGTGGCCATTTAGGATTGTGTTACTTTTTTCCTTTTTAAAACAGTCTGGACGTAGTTGGTTTATGGAGTCTTTGGAATCTTCTCCCATCTCATCTCAGATTTTGAATTTAGATAGAAATAATAGGACCTTCAAGAAATTTCCATATTCTAGGTTTCTATTCCAGCCCAACTGGAGACTAATGTGACCAGGTATATTAGAACTCTGAAAGTGGTAGGAATGAGCAGGAGCCTTGGGTACAAAATATCATCACAATAATTTGGTTTGGATTCTCTAGTCACATTGAGTCAGGCAGTCTTTTGTTCCATCTACATCTTTGTTTTTGAACATCTTCTCTTCCTTTTAATTCATCCCACTGTTCATGGATTGCCTTCCTTTTTTCCCCTCTTGATTTTCTTTCTTTAAATTTTTTATCTGTCTTTGCTTTTTTGCCACTTTAGCTTAGCATGTAAGCTCCCTGAGGGAAAGCACTGTTTTTAGTTTTATCTGTCACTAGTGCCCAGCATAGTGCCTTATACGGAGGAGGCATAAATGCTTATTGAATTGAATTAAGTGAAAAGATCAGAAACAAAATGTGAAACAAAAAACTCTGTGTGTGTGTGTGTGTGTGTATGTGTGTGTGTGTGTTGTTTCTGGCTTATAATCTCTGTCCTTCAGTTTTTAGATTTTAGAAAATGCGCCATGTGTATAATATCAGTTCTGTTGTTTTATGTTGATTATAAGCTCCATAAGAACAATGGGTTGTGTATGTTGCATAGCATATGTTTTGTATGTCCGAGTGCATTGCTATTCACCCCAGGAGTATGTAATGATTACTCATGAGATGACTTTAGACTTTAGACTTATTTTTAGAGCCTCCTAATCATTTTTCTTAGGAAAGCAATACTAGATGGTGCTAGATATACAGTGAGGGTACAATATAAATGCTTGTTGGTAGATGATGTATAGTTGATAAAAATGCTTGAATGTGGAAGGTTTGAAGAGTGAAAATTAAATAATTTATATCCCCATCACTTACACAGTACCTTGCATGTAGTTAGAACTAACAAATGTTCCATTCATTTTTTCATTCATTGATGTCCATATGGATTAGGTTGTTAACTTGCCAATAACCTAAGATTGGGTTGCCTGGAAAATTCAGAGAGTAAATAGAGAGCCATTAAATTATTATGGAGGGAAGAAGTTTCCATGGGTTTGTCCTGTTATTGAAGTTATTAAAGTACACACTGGTGACCAAAGAAAGGTCACCGGAAGTTTACTCAGTGTTGGTAAAGTAATTTTTACTCTTGTTGGCACCTTAAATACCAGGCTTGGCATCTTTCTCAAACCCCTGTCTAGGGCTGTAAGAATGGCAAAGGATTAAGAATGGGTAACCCCACAAGCAGTAGTGTGGCCCCCAATTATCAAAAGGAAGAGACCATGCCCTCTTATCCCAATCCTCCCTCGTATCCCTAAGGGCCCATTCATTGCTTCCTAAGGGAGATGTTCCATGTTAAATAACCAGTTCAGGCTGGGTGATGACTTCTTTTCCACAGTCAGAAAAGTTCCATTGTCATCAAAGTGCTGGGATAGGTCTGTAAAAAAGCCAAGGGTTTTGGACAGTAGCAATCTGCTGCCGCAGCCAGTACTATTGGGCTATTCTGTAGAGTGGTTTTGTGTTTTTCTTTTCTGGTGTCTTTCCAAAGAAAATGCAGTGTTATCCATTATAACAACTCATTGGCTTTTCCCCTTCCCCAATTGGTTTACTGAAAAAAAAAATGTAATAAAGCTAGATGGAAAAATGACATGTAGTAACCTTTAGAGAAAAAAAGAGAAAATTTTCTAAAATGATTTGTTTTCAGAGAAAGAAGGAAAGAGAAACAGAGACAGAGAAAGGAGAGAGAGAGAAGGGGAGGAAAGAAAGAGAAGAAAAGAAGGAAGGGGGGGAGAGAGAGAGATTGGTAAGAGATGTACTCAGAGGTTGTCTCTCCTCAAATAATTTCTGCCCTCCTCTAATAAGAGAAGCAGATATTTCTGAGATGATGAGTTGGATTCCAGATTCTTAATTTAGACACTTACTAAATCATAGAATTTATACAGATTTAGAGCTGGAAGGGACATCAGAGGCTGGAGTTCAGAAAAAGGAAAAGTCTTACAATTAGTAAAAAGTAATGATTCCCTGACTCCCTGTTCATACTATTTCCATTTATTTCATTACTTAGAGTATAACCATTTGCATGATCACCATTAACATGTCCTTTTTAATCAGACTTCTTGAATCCACACACTTAACTAGAGAAATAACCCAATCTTTTGCCAGAAGACTGAAATATGAGACCTTAGTCCTTATCCCGTCCCTGGTTTGTTGCTGTTCAAATTGTTTTTCAGTCATTTCTGACTCTTCATGACCCCATTTGAGGTTTTCTTGGCAGAAATACTGGAATGGTTTGCCATTTCTTTCTCCAGATCATTTTACAGATGAGGAACTGAGGCAAACAGGTTAAGTGACTTGCCTAGGTTCACACTGCTAGTAAGTGTCTGAGGCCAGATTTGAACTTGAGAAGATAAGCCTTCCCAACTTCAGGCCTAATGCTCTATCTCCTCTGCCACCTGGCTGCCACTGACTGTCACTGGCAGCATTGGCTAAATCACTGAACAGATTTATGACTGTTTTCATTATCTGGCCTCCTTGCTGGTTTTAAAGGGTGAGGCAATCACTCATTTGTCAGGAAATTCCAGCTCATCTCATCCAGATAGGTCAAATTCTGTGTTGTTGTCCACATAATAGCAACCACACCACTAATAAGAATAATAAGAGTAAACACCTCTATAGTGCTTTAAATTAAAAAAAAAAAACTACATTACAAAGCATAGTTCATTTGATCTCACAGAAAGTCAAGGAGTTCTTTCTTATGGCTAATTTGCTAATTCTCCTGCAACGAAAATTTATTTCCTCTTTGATCTTCATTGCAGATGGGGAACATCTGGCCCCAAACAACATAATTCTTATAAAGTGTTTTGAAGTCCTTAAAAGAGGAATGTTAGATAAATATTTATTTTTTATTTTATGTGTCTAAAAATGTAGCTTTCTAAGAATATTCTAAAACATCCCTTGAGTGTCTCTTGGATATAAAATTTGGTTATGCTATTTACTTTATTTAGCTCATTTAGAATCTGGACACACATCCAATTAAAATTCCCCAACCCATAACTTTCCTTACTTTTATTTGATAGTTTCTCCTTATGTCTTTCTCTGACTAATTAGTTGAATCCAAACAGAAAAATATGCTATTAGAAGAACCTTTATGGATCCATGAAAGTATTGTGACTTAGTATGTATCCAATATGCCCAGATTGGGGGTGGGGGGGTGGGGGGGTGCCATTCCCTTCTCTTCAGGGGAAAGGCCTCAATCTAGCCAGGAGAGGGCAGTGTTGGACATATTGAACCATTGGCTTGCAGTGGTTTCCCATTGATGTTGGATGCCTAGGTTGGACTCCTAACATTTATTACTATAAAGTTTCAAGGAATGGGAAGAAGGGGGACAGTTTTCACAGGTGAACCCCAGACTACTTTCTTTGAAGTTCCTCCAATAGGCCCAAACCTTAGATCTTCTGAGGTGACACCTCCTTCATCTTTATTGCCTTCTTTTAATTCAACTAAACCAGTAGAATATTTCTTCTTAACTTTCCTGAAAGATTAAGGGGAAAATAATATTTTAAAACCCAAACTTATCAGAGTTCCACATGATCACATTTACTCAGGGTTAGGGCTTTATTCTTATTTCCCTGTTTTTCAAAAGTCTCTGTTTTATTGGAGTTTGAAATTAGGTACCATTCTATTTAGTTTATTTGTATCCTCAGCACCAAGTATAATGTCTGGTATATAGTAGATGCTTAATATGTGATTGTTGGTTTTTCTTAAGTAATGGTTTGAGAATAATTAATTATACTTAATATTTATATAGAGCTTAGTTATGTTCTAGGTATAGTACTAAGGCACGTTTGTAGTTATCTCTGATCCTTACAAAATGCTGAGAGATAGGTGCTATTATTATTATCCCCATTTTATAGATGAGGAAACTGAGGCAGGCAGCAGTCAAGTCATCCTGACTTGCCCAGAGTTACACAGCTAGTAAGTGTCTGAGGTCAGATTTGAACTCAGGTCTCCCTGACTCTAGTCTCAGCACTCTATCCACTTTACCACCTGGCCATCCCACTGATGGTCAACACATATGATGAAATGAACCTAAGTAAGAAGTGGCCATGTTACCAAATAAATATTAGATCAAGTCTTACACAGGGAGAGTTTTTTATAGTAGCTCTCCAGAACTCAAGTCTGGTTTGCCAGCAGCAGTATGGTAAGAGGAAATGGGTTACTATTAAGAGTACTGGACTTGAAGTCAGAAGAGATATGGGTTTGAACCTGGTTCCCGTTTGCCTGTGACCCTGGGCAAGTCAGGATGGTGCAGTAGAAAAAAGCACTGATTTGGGAACCTGGGATCAAATCCTGCTTCTGCCATTACCAATGTGACCTTGGGGTGATTCCCTTGCTTTCCCTGGACATTAGTTTCTTTATCTCCAAAATGAGAGTTTGGACTAAACGACCTCTGATGTCCCTTCCAGTTCAAGGTCTTTGACCTCTCCTCAAACCTTATTTTTTCATCTGTAAAATAGGAACAATGATACTTGCACCATCTACCTCACAGGACTATTATGAGGAAACCGTTCTGTTGATAGATTTTAAAATGTGATTTTAAATTAAAGAGTGATTTTAAAACGTGAGGCTAAGAACATGCCTTTCTGGGAAAGGGTTTCCGGAAATTTGCTCTAATTTGTTCTTTGCTGCCCTTTCTGCAGCTCATGTGTTCATCGGTCCAGAAGGCCCTCTTTGAGGAAGAGGACCACGTTAAGAAACTGCAGCAGAAGGTGGCCACCCTGGAGAAACGGAACAAGCAGCTTCGAGACAGGGTGAAGAAAGTCAAGAGATCCTTGCGCCAGGCAAAGAAGAACAGCCGCCGCATGGAGCTAATGAACCGCAAACTCAGTGAGAAGCTGTCCTCCCCGGGGGGTCAGATTCCTCATATCAACTCCCTCAAACAGGAGCATGGCCATGCAGGCTACCTGAAGGTGTGACATGAGATGGCTGCAACCCAAAGCCAGTCCTTTTGTGCTCTGGTCTTGGAAGCTGTCACCACTGGGAGCTGGGTATCCTCCAGTTAGTGGAGCTTGGGTATCACAATCTGTTATCAAAGGGGCATTGAAAATTAGGGTAGTTTATATATGTATATATTTTTAAATCCCATAGAAGATATTTTTATTACACCTTTTGTATAGCCTAATTTTCCTCAGAACACAGAATCAACCCTACTTTTGGATTGCTGGCCTTCTTCCCCTTAATTAAAGTTCAATTAAACAGACATTTATTAAGCATCTGTTATGTACAAGGTACATAAGTGCCAGAAATATGGCAGTGAAAAATGACCATCTGTGCCCCCGAAGTTAACAACACACGCAGCCAACTATAATACAAGTTAGAATATGATTAAGTATATGGGAGATGGCAAAGAGAATCGTGAGAGATTCAGAAAAAGAGCACTTAGAACAGGGAGGATTCAGGAGAGATTATGGAAGAAGAAGCTCCTGAGTTTAGCCTCGAAGGAAAAGAATTCTTTTCTTTTTTTCTGCCCTCTTTATGTTTTTTCTTTCTCTTTTCCTTCTTTTCTATTTCTCTCTTTCTCTCCCTCCCTCCCTTCCTTCCTTCCTTCCTTCCTTCTTTTCTTCCTTCTTTCCTTCCTTCTTTTCTTCCTTCCTTCTCTCCCTCCCTTCTTTCTTGCTTCCTTCCTTCTCTCCCTCCTTCCTTCCTTCTTTCCTTCCTTCTTTCCTTCCTTCCTTCCTTCCTTCCTTCCTTCCTTCCTTCCTTCCTTCCTTCCTTCCTCCCTTCCTTCCTTCCTTCCTTTCTTCCTTCCTCCTTTTCCTTCCCCCTCTCTCCCTTCCTTTCCCTTCCCCATTTCCTTTCCCTTTCTCCTGCTCTTTTCATTTTCCTCTTTTCCCTTTTCTGAAATTGGGTTTCCATATCTTGCTTAGGTTGAAAGTACAAGCAGTCATTCACTATCCTGATCTCAACACTGATCAGCACAGAAGTTCTAACCACCTCCATCTTTCTGACCAGGGCCAGTGCATCCCTCTTTAAGCAGCCTCTGTCCCCAGGCTTCTACCATATTGATGCTTGACTTATCATGGAAGCTAGACCAAATTTAACCCTCCTGCTTCAGCTCAGAGTTCTCAAACTCAGTTGATTTCCAGGCTCAGTCTCTCCAGCAGCAAAAACTTATAGCTATCAACTCCTACTCCTGGAGAAAAGGATTTCAATTCACAGACTTGGAGAGAATGGCATCAATTCTAAGTATGGAAGATATGCATATAAAAATACTTTTCATCAGATGCTGTCCTGTATATATGGCTCTACTGCCATTGTCTAGCCATGTTGAAGGCAGAAAAATTTCTACAGCTGTCTGAGATACAGGCAAACAAGATCCCAGGAATAAATGCAGACTTTCAGATCTTGCCTCATCTCCTACTGCAGTCTTCATAGAGAATTAATTATTTTTCTCCTTAAGCCTGAAACTGAGGATGATTACTTATTAGGGAAGTGGTTAGAATGGATTTGTGTTCAGGTAATGAGTTGGACTAATTAGCATCTGAAGTTGCTTCTAGCTGAAATTCTGAGGAGTAAATTTCACGATCTCTAGACTTACAATTTTTTTTTGCTCAAAAAAGAATCAGTGTGCTTCCTTGGTCAAAAGATTGCACTCTTGAGTCTTAGTTCCCACCCTGACCCTAACTTGTCATTGGACCATGAACTAATCGTTTAATTCAAACAAATAGTATATGCAAGGTGTACTGGAATACAAAGGCACTAGGAATACAAAGGCAAGGGGTGAGGGCACATGTTTTCTAATAGATTCATGAAAGGTCACTTATGTTTAGGGAGAGGACAATAACAGCTTGGGAGGGGGATTCAGGAATGGTTAAGCTAAGAGCTGGTGTCTGAGTTGAGTTGAACCAGTGAAGGAAGTCAAGGATTTTGGGAGGCATATAAGAGGAGGGAGTGAATTCCAGGTATGGGAGATAGCTTTTGTAAATGTACAGAACACACACACACACACACACACACACACACACACACACACATCTCCTGGTGCCTCAATTTTCTTGTCTGTTAAGTGGATAGTAAACATGTTTAAGTCCCTAGGTCCTATGTCTACCATTACATATAGACATACATATATCATTCCATAATGGTAAGACACCTTCTTTCTGGGATGTCATTAAAATTTAATGATTCCACTACCGGTAAGAAAAGGAACAAAGTAGGGGAGATAGGTGGATAATTAACTGAGATTAACTGCAGTTGAGTTCCAACACCAACTGCCAATGAGCTGAAGATGATGCCTGTACTAACAGCCTTAATCTAGGAGTACATAAGTATGTCATAAGAGTTAAGGCCCCTTATTGAGCCAGAGCCTTGAAATCAATGATAGAGAAGTGATGGTTGAGACAACATGATGGAGCCTATTAGGAGCTGGCCTTCATTATGAAGACCTGTGTTCAAGTCTCACCTCTGACACACAGTAGCCATCTGGTGCTGGGCAAGTCATAACCTCTCAGTACCTTTGGTTGGTTGTTGTCTTTCATTCTCAAAGAGGACCAAAATGACATCACTTTGTCGGGGGTCAAGGTACAATGTGCCTGTCTGTGGCTGATGAGACTAATACATGCTCAGAAGGCTCTACCAGGGGTTGGGTGAATATAGTATGAATATTTGGAGTGGAGATGCCTCTAAATTTGTGCATCTCATGTCTCTTTTGAGCTACTGCAATTCTGCTTGGCTCATAGAGAACAGAACCTCCTTTGATGTGGGCATGCCATGCTGGGCAGTCCTTTGTCAGTGTACTCTAAGACTCAAAATGGCAGAAAGATGCTGATCTGCCTTAATAGTAAAAGTCCTTTACTGGGAGTTCCCTACACTGATGAAATCAGAGGTCTGATAAAAACAACAATTTGTGGTTGTTGAGTCACTTTTCAGTCATATCTGACTCTGTGCCCATGTGGGGTTTTCTTGGCTACTAAAGTGGTTTGCCATTTCCTTCTCCAGCTCATTTTATAGAAGATTTAACTGAGATAAAATGATTAAGTGATGTATCTAGGGTCACATAACTAGTAAGTTTATAGGGCCAATTTTGAACTCAGAAAGATGAGTCTTCCTGACTCCAGACCCGACATTCTATCCACTATACCATCTAGCTTCCCAACAATAACAACAACAAAATCACAATCTTTCCATCGATGGATTCTATATACATGTGGCTCCAGTTCATTTGTGAAGTGTTCTACGCACCCCCAGTTTAGAGAGGATATGACAACATCTTTGGGGCCTCATTCTTTTTTATTTGCTTCCTTGGGGATTCTTCCTTACAATGTAAAGAAGTGAATTCACCCAACAACATCCACTTAGGCTCAAGATAGTCTTCGCAGGACCTTCCAGTGTAGTAAAGTAACAGTGACCACCCTACTCCAATTCTTAGGACTTTTGTATGGGAATTTTCTCTCCTTGATGACTCTCTGTTCTACCAGATATATCCACACATCCATTTGAAATCTCCTTCAGTATTTGCATAAGATCACTTTATATAAGTCTCCCCAGAGGGCTAATTAGTAGCACAGTTCTGCTGGTGAACTCAAGTATTTTTTACATTTTTATGATCTTATTCATTTAATTTCTTTGCCTGAAAAATGCCTGAATTACTAGATAAAGAGGTGCTGACTGTATGCATATTTGATAAAACTTCCATTGTGCTGTTAAGATGCAAGATTTATAACTGGTTCTTGGTCATTGTCTGAGTATGGGGTCATATGATCATACACTTGAATACATGTTGCTTCTTCAGCCCTTGGTTATGCTATTGATGGAAGTTATGAGATAGACTGATAATTACTTCCTACCACGAGAAAAAATTTGTCTCTTGGACAATACACAGTCCTTTCAGCTCTAAATGGAAATTGCGATGGGAATTCCATTCTATAGAGTACTGTTCAGACGCAGATATAGCCAAGTGTCTCTGAGGAATGACCAGCACCTTGGACTACAAGAATGGAATCACAACATTTGGCTAAGACTAGCCATATTTCTAAGTGTCTTCTGTCTACTGATTCCAAGTTTTCTCCATAGCACAAACACTCTCAAAACAGTTGGTTGAGGGGGTTCCTATTACTTTTTTCTTCTTCTTGGTGACATTATATTAAATTGACTGAATCCCATGGGTGGTTTCTAGCAATTGTTCGGTGAGGTACAGACATAGGGAACTGATGGATACTTGTATTTTGTGCTTTTTATTTTTCAATAAATATATACAATAATTACAAGTTGCAGCTATAAGGTGATGTGTTTCTTTTGGGTCACAGAGTCTCTAGGCTTTCAAGTTTCACATAAGAAAAAAATCACAATCCAGACCTTATTGGAAGGGTCAGATCAGCAGGGACCTGAGAGTGATAGCAGAGGGATCTGAGGATCGGAATTTCTGACCTCACCCAATGGCTTTCTCCATGACTCAGTCTCTGAGCTAACAAAACCAATGCCCATTTCTGCACCTGCAAGAAAAGTTAGCTTCAACCTTTACCTTGCACCCACATGGGACAAACCACGTCATTGCTCACTGTTTGAAAAGTGCGTAGAGCTCTTGTGTGAGAGCAACTATATAAGGACAAGGTATTTTTGTGCACTGTCAACTCTCCACCCCCAAGCTTTGTCATCTGCTAATAGAACTAGTTGTTGACACTCTGGTGTGTAGTCTTGCTCTGCCATTTGCCTAGAATCACCCAGCACTTTTCACACATCAGTCAACTTGCCCTAGAAATATCCTACAGAGATGTTGTTATAGCTTCCATTATGTGACTATGGATAGTTCAAAATGGTTTGGCTAAAGTCACACACAGTTCATTCAGTAGAATGTAAGAGTTCTAGATCCTAGTTGAATACTGAGTTCATTGCCCCATAGAGCCCCCCAGCCAAGGGCATACTTTCTACTTGCTAAGCTAATTAATTCATGTCCTACAACTGCTTCTTTCTAAGTGGCTCTTGTATCTCAGAAAGTGTTCAAGGACTAACTGCAGTCCTCATCCCCTTTACAAACAAGACCAAGTCTTCACTGAAAAGGAAACAAAAGCTCACACTACATACCTAGAAGCCAGAAATGTTTGTGTTCTTGTGTACCCAGAAAGGAAATCAGTGCTTGCAGGCAGACAAGGAAGAAAGCTTGGAAACAAAGGTTTGGAGCTTAGATTGTTTGTGATGTAATCTCCATTAAAATGCAGGCTTCTGGGGAGCAGGAACTGTTCTGCTTTCCTCTCTGTATCCCCAGGGCTTAGCCTAGTGCTTTACCCATGGTGAGTGTATAATAAATGCTGTTTCATTCATTCATTCATTCATTCATTCATTCACATTCTTTCCTATCACCATGCAGCTAGAATTTGGTAACATAATATGAAGGCTTTTTATTCAGCCTTTCATGGAGCTGTCAGAAAATCAAGATAATCAGGGGACATGAAAAAGAAGGATATCTATGTGTATTTTCCTATTTCTCTCCTAAACTCTCATCGCGTCTCTTCTCACAATGAGAGATTCAGCCTCTGCCTTGACCCATTACAGAAGAGAATGAGTTCCTGTCTATGGTGTGTTGAAGCTGGCTCCTGCTGACTGCTGAGAGCAGACTGTTAAATTTTCAGTGTGGGAAGGGAGGAAAAGTATTTATTAAGTGCCTACTATATGCCAGGTATTGTGCTAAGTGCTTTACAAATATAATTTCATTTGATCCTCACAATAACTCTGTGAGGTAGGTGCTATTATGAGCTCCATTTTTCAGCTGTGGAAACTGAGGCAGACAGATTAAATGACTTTCCTAGAGTCACATAGCTAGTAAGTATCTGAGGTAGAATTTGAACTCAGGTCCTACAGCTCTATCCCCTACGCCACCTTCCATTTGTACCTTGAAAATCAGAAAATGCTACAAATTAGGGCTTGATTGGTTGGTTAACTATTTAAACTTAAGAAAGTGATGATATAAATAACAATGCTGATTAAATTTTTTTAAAACATTTGAGAGTTGGTAGTTTAAACATTTATCAGTACACTCCTGGTTACTGTTAGCAGTTACCTTGGTTGGCCACGAAGAACAATTTCTTCAATAACCCATTGTCATCCAACATCTGAATAAGATTAAAGAATTCGGTTGGAAGGGTCTAGAGGTCAACAAATCCAACACTCTCATTTTCAAAGAGGTGGGAACAGAGAAGGTGAAGTGATTTGTCCAAGGTTCCAGGGCTAGTAAAGTGTCCAAAGGAGTCCTCTAAAGGAAACAGTTCCTTACTATAAGCTCAGGTCTGATCGTTCCCGATGATTTTGGCTCTGCTGGATTACAAAAACAAAAATGGTTCCTATTCCACTCCCTGAAAAAAACGTCTTGAGATTCTGTGTCAGCAGGGGTGTGCTGGTAAATGTTTAACAAACTGCCATATGTGTGTGTATGTATGTGTATAATTTTCTGCATCACTTTCTTAAGTTTAGACAATCAGTAAAACAATGAATCAAGTGTTAATGCTCACACTGAAAATTTAACAATTGGCGCTCATACCCCTTCTTGTTAGTTCCCAGCTGGCTTGTTCACCAGCCAACTAACCAAAGGAGAATTCAATTACCCAAACATTTCTTTAAGTACCTACTATGTGCAGAGTATAGATAACTGGACTGTGAAAGCTAATTCTTTTTCTGAAGAATGCTCTGAATGATCTCTTTGCTTCTCCCCTTCCCTCCATCCCTGAAGTCAGCCTTTTGGGTTTTCACTGTTTATTAGCTTTTTTATCAGACATTGAACCCAAGGAGGGACAGAGAAACATTGAAACTCTTATCAGTTTTTTCCTGTATCTCACTTACAGCTTGTGAGACAAGTAAAGGGAAGAGCTTGAAATAAGTGTCTAAAATGAAAATGGTTGGGTTGTCAAGTATTTTCCCTTATTTTCATTTTTCATGCTCTCTGTAAGGTAGCTGCAAATTAGTTGTATTCTGCAGTGTTCAGGAAGTAGACTGGAAAATAGCATAAGCATTTCTATCTACTCCATTAAAGTCTTACTCCAACTCTAAAGCCTCATCCTGGCCAAGAGAAAACCGGGGTTTCTTGAAGGTTGTTCCAATGAGACCCAAGCTCTTCCGGGGCCTTCCAAGTCAGGAAAGCTTGAAGTACAGGATCATCCAAGGACCAGCCTAGTTAAGTTCAGAAAGGCCCATCTCCAGAAGGTAGGCCCCAAAGTGATCACTTTTTTTCAGCCACAGCAATTTTAACAACTATCTGCTAAGACAGCAGTTATTAACTTTTTGGGTATCATGGATGCCTTTGGTAGTCTGATGAAGACTATGGACTCCTTCTTAGAATAATACTTTTAAATGCATTTAAATGAAAGGAGATGTTTGAATTGAGCCTTGAAGGAAGCCAGGGATTCTCTGAGGCAGAGGTGAGGAGGGAGCTCATTCCAGACAAGGAGCGCTACCATCACAAAAGCATGAAGTTAGGACATAGGAAATTGTGTGTGAAGAACAGAAAAGCTGAACTGAAGAGCATATGAAGGAAAGCAACATCTAATAAGCCTACAAAGGTAGTTTGCATTTGATCCCAGGGGCAGTAGGGAGCCACTGGAGCTTTTGAAGCAAGAGCATGATACTGTCAGACTTGTGCTTTGGTAATATTACTTTGACAGCTATGTGGAAGTTGGATGCAGAGGGGAGAATAAAGTATTTAGAGCCCTCCTATGGAGTGGGGGGGAGAAGGGGAAGGGTAGGAGAAATGAGAGAAGAAGGAAAAGAAACCTAGAGGTGAAAATCCTATGACATGAGAGGATGGAGTTTTATTCCCCAATCCCTATGCGTGGTTGTTGTGATGCTGTGAGAGAATAAATCATTTAGTGTCTGTGACTCAAATTCCTCATTGGTAAGCTAGAGAAGAACGTTTATCTTTCTTCTGTACCACCTGAAGACTGACTTTTAAATGTCACTCAAATGCACTGAGTTTCCCCTTAAGGAAATTGTAGTCTAAACACCATGGGATTTTTGCAGACACATTTTTTAATGCAGTTTTTTTTTTGTTTGGTTTGACATTAAGGCTCCTTAAGGCAGTTTCTTTGCCTGAAGTTAATGTCAGACTCCTGTGTTTAGCTTGGAAGTGGGTGGCTAACACAAAGCATTTAGTTACCCAAATCTAAGACAGAGTGGAAAATTTCTCTAAGCATAAATCTGCAGAAGTAACCGGCCTGCCCTCCTCCACTTTCATGCAGAGAATTCCCTACACTCTTTATGCCTCCGAGGAGAATGTTAGTTCTATTTATGGGATCATTGGATTATAGACCTGGAAGGGACCTTAGAAGCCATCAAGTCTAACTCCTTCATTTTGCAAGTGAAAAAAAAACAACAACAACTGAAGCATAGATAGGTTAAGTGACTTGCTCAAGGTCACACAGCTAGTAAGTGTCTGAGGCAGTATTTGAAGTCAGGTCTTTCTGACTCCCATGTCCTTTACACTAATCTATCCACGGCGTTACCTACCTTCAGCTATATTCAGATATGATCAACCCACTTTGGGTGGCTAGCCCAAGTTGTAGGGATACTGACAACATTCTTATGGAATTCATGAACCAAAAGATGAAGAGAATTCCCTTCATACTTTTTGATCAAAATTTCCTCCCCTTTAATTTTGGCCCAGTTTTAGTGGGGGAGGTTAAGTATTTAATGTGACAGCAAAATGCTTGTTCACAGTAGGCACCTAATAAATACTTGTTGATTGACTAATTGATTATAACTGTTTGCCTCAAAATTGACTTTTCCTCAACTGCCATCTACATGAGTGTCAGTGGATTGAAATTACATCTCAGGCAACCTGTCTCTCTGCCAAACCATGATTGATGAGCCATCAGCAGCACTCAGCAGAGTAATTAGGATAGGGTGAGTGGTGAAGTTTCACTGAGTGCTCCTCAGAAAAGTCTTAATGATATAAAGGAATGGAAAGCTTCACAAGTCCATCTGTCGACAAGCATACATTAAGTGCTTGGCTAGGCATCTCCCTAACTAACCAACAGGTTTGAAGCCCCTTAGTTACCTTGGCCTTGTTTAGCCTGTCTGCCTAAATGGTCCTGGGGCTGTGACTGCTGCACATGGTACAACTTCTTAGAAACACAGGTTAGAATTGGGTGACAAGTGGACAGCAAAGGTAGGTATGGGCAAGCCTTTTCACCAAAGGTGCTAGTTTTCCCTGAACATCCCATAGAACCCAAGCATGTGAAGACTTCTCCCCATGCAATGGGTGAATGAGAACAATATTTTCCAGCTGCCATGAAGGCGGCTGAAACAGGTGGTGTTCTAGCACTTAGAACTTGGTCAGACATTGAAGATGCCAAGGTCATCCACTGCATCTCTGGGCCATCTTAATCATCTTCAAGAGATTTTGTCTTGCCATTGGACTTTGATGACTAGAGGAGAGAGTGAGACTGACAACTTCACCCCACTCTGCCTTACTTAAATCCAATTATATCATAGTAGAAAGTGATATCACCCAAAAGTTGGTCTTCTTCAAAAATGAAGGGCGAACAACAATTAAGAGCTTACTATGTGGCAGGCACTGTGCGAAGCACTGGGGATACACAGAAAGGCAAAAACCAGGTCCCTTCCCTCAAGAAGCTTACATTGTAAGAGAGGAAACAATTCATAAATATATAACTCAATAAGTACAATCACAAAGCAGATGCAAGGTAACCGCAGAGGGGTAGGCCCTGGTGGGAGGGCTGGGGAAGCCAGGAAAGGCCTCCTGGATGGAGACTCGAAGGAAGCCAGAGAAATGTACTCCATATTAATAGAGTACATTGTGAAATGGAGAGCCCATAAATGCATCTTCATGCCAAACATATGTTACACAGGAGGATGACCAGCACAAAATAGCTGAGGTTACAATGTGTCATTTTCTCATTTTATTTGAAGCTTTTGAGGAGAATTTTAGAACTTCTCCCCTCCCCCATCACACACACACACACACACACACACACACACACACACACAACACATTTGTTAAAAGGATTATTGTAATCAGAACCAAAACTAAGAATTCTTGTTGCTTGGGGCAAAAACAAGGGTGTTTCGGTGGTGGGGAGGGTGTGTGGGGGTAGAAGACACTTTCATCTGGAAAACATTCACATCCCATCTACTGGACTCCAGCTCCTTCTCCCACCACCCCTTTGGAAAAGAATCTTGCCCCACACAGTTGTGGAGGGGGTGGGGAAGGGGTGATAGAGGACCACGATGTAGAAAGGGATTTGTCTCCCATGCAGGCTTCCCCCAATATCATTGCCGTAGTCCAAAGCTCAGATCACCCTGTCCTAGTAATCATTCTGATCACAACTGATGAATAAAAGTGTACACAAAGTAATAATACCAAATGAAAAGTAGAATTTTCAAAAAATAGATATTTTTATAGACTGGTGAAAAATTTAAGAGAGACTTATTTTTGCCTTTTGAGGGAGCAACATTAAGTGCCAATAATCCAATGGATTTTTTACACTGTTATTCAAGTGTTTCTCATTCAATTCACAGGGACTCAAATATCATAGAAATTTAGAGTTTCACCAGCCTCAAGCTTCTCCTTTCGGAAACTCAGGCTGTATAAGTTTATCCCTTCTCCTGCCCAATTCTCCTTTCCAAAAATATTATGATTGCTAGATATTCTGTGGGCCAGACAGATGTTTCTAACAGTGCTATACTATACCAACTGTTTGGTAATGAAGAGATTGGTTTTTTATTCCACAAAAAAGGAATAGATTATACCTAAATCCAAGACAGATACTGACTTTAATTATGATTTCTTTTTGACCAACATGGACTTTGATTTTCTAAGCAGTGATTTAAATGATGGTGGGCTTTCCCCTTGCCTCCTCCTTCCCTTTTCCCATTGGCTATGTCTCCATTGAAGACATAAGTACTATTCAGAATAGAGCAGACCATTTAACAAAATTCTTCCCCGCTAAATCTGGCCCTCTGACTTTGTTATTCACTGTTTTGGATATGGAAGAGCTGGGTATCTCTCCAACCCTAATTCTAAAGTATGACTCAAGTCTTCCTCCCACTGGTTGTTGCTTTCTGGATACCATGTAATCCTGCAAAGATCTGCCATCTTTTAAACATGGGGTGGTGGGATCCTGGTTAGACTAAGCATGCTGCAGTATGGCAGATGAGGAAAGGCACTATCCTGGGAACCAGAAAACAAGAATTCAAACCCTACCTCCACTACTAACCCTTCTGGGTCTCAGACTCTTCATCTGTCAAATCAGGGGGGATGGATTAACATCAATGATTTGTTAAAGTCAATTAGTCAAAAAGTATTTAATTTACTAAGTACTTCCTATGCCAGCCAGGGCAGCTAGGTGGTACAGTAGCTAGAATACAGGGCCTGGAGTCAGGAAAACTCATTTTCCCGAGTTCAAATCCAGCCTCAGACACTTCCTAGCTGTGTGACCCTGGGCAAGTCACTTTACCCTGTTTGCCTCAGTTTTCTCATCTGTAAAATGAGCTGGAGAAGGAAATGGCAAATCACTTCAGTATCTTTGCTAACAACCCCCAAATGAGAACATGCAACTGAAATAACTGAACAACAACATGCCAGCCACTGTTCTGAACACTGAAGGAACAAAGCAAAGCAAAACAGATAAAAAAAAACCCCAAATCAACTCCTTCTCTCAAAGAGCATGTATTCGAATGGGTGAGAAAACATTCAGGTAGCTAGATACATATAAAATATATGCAGAGTACATGGAGGTCATCTGAAAAGGAGGATCATTTCTGTATATATTCATCTCAACCTACTTTGTCCCCTTAGGCCACCATTTACATCATCCTCTCTATCCTCCAGCAGATCTTTGTAGATAAATGTCATGTCAAAAATCAGAAAGTTAATTGAAACACATGGTCTTCATTTAGGGCTTATAGGCAGCATCCTGTAAGTTCAGCTAGATAGCTAGGATGTCTTCAACTGAGACTTCTCCTGTCTCAGACAAGGCAATCCAATTCAATTCAACGAACATTTATTAGGCACTTATAAGACACAGGACTGGGGATACAAAGACAAAACAATGACCAGCTATGTCCACTTACAGCAAATGGGATCATGGACCAATCACTTTCTCTCTCCAGTCCTTGTTTTTCTAAATTGTAAAATGAGATAGTTGAACTGAAGGGTCCCTTCCATCTCTAAACCATTCCATCTCTAAAATTCTATGAAAGTCCCTGCCCTCAGGATTATTTCATTTTATTAGGAGAAAAAACAGGTGCACAGATATGTGAATACAAAGTAGCCAAAACATCAGAAAAAAAACAAGAGTGCTAACAACTATTGGATCAGGAAAAGCTTTAGGTAGGAGGTGGCACCATTTCCTGAGCATTCCAGTTTGCAATCACCTTCACGCTGCAGGGGATATTTCCTGATTAGAGCTCTTGAAATAATTTCTTAATTTTATTTTTTCTTGGGAACGGACCAGATTTAGAACCAGCCTGCTGATTAAAAAAAAAAAAGATTATCAGTACTCTAGTGCTGAGCTCTTGGGAGGACATCTCAAAATGCCTGAAAGAACTTTTCATTTCAAGTTGCTTAGCAGAAAGTTGGAATGACTCCATTAGCCTTGGTCAGAGCTCCTGCTAACAAGGCTTCATTATGAAATCATGTTCAGTGATTAATACAAATAATGTCTGGAACCTGGCTCTTCTTGGAAGGACCCATGCCTTCCTTTTTCTTGGCACTTCTTGACAACCTGTCTATGCTATTCTTCAGAGTCCCTTGTTCCTTGTGCCAGGCAGATAAATCCACCCAGGTCCTGAGCCTTCTCAAAAACAGTCCTGAGCTCTCTTAAAAACATCTTTTACCTTGAATTTCTTGCCTTTGAATAAGTATTGCTCAAAAGCCTACTGTTTCATGGTTATAGGGTATGTCCAGAAGAGATACACGGGTCTACCAGGCTTATCTGGAGTTTAGCAGGAATGTTTCAGCACCATGTTTATCTCTTCCCCATTTATGGATTTTTCTCAAGAATGATCTATGCCTCAGAATCAATCAACAAGCATTTAACAAGTATCTATTATATATCGGGCTCTGTGCTAAGTACTAGGTATACAAAAACAAAAAAATCTCTTCTCTCAAGAAGCTTATATTCTATCAGCTGAGACAACCTGTATGATTGTGTGTGTGTGTGTGTGTGTGTGTGTGTGTGTGTGTGTAGTCAATGACCAGAATACCACTTCCCATAGTATACACACACACACACACACACACACACACACACACACACACATATTTCTCAGAATCAATTAATCAATGGAATGTTTATTAAGCACCTACTATGTGTTAGGTTCTGGGTGTGCAAATGCAAAAATTTTCTAAAAAATTTCTTCTCTTGAGTTTATCCTCTACCAGGGAAGATTATATATATATATATGTACATATATATGTACATATATAATAAACACAAAATAAATATGAGGTAGTTTGAGAGAGAGCATTAGCATGAAAGGCTTTAATAAATCAAAGAATCAATCAGTAAACATTTATTAAATGCTTGCTACAGGCCATGCACTATGCCAAGCACTAGGGATACAAAAGAAGTATGTACAAAGCAAGCTATATCCAAGATGAGTAGGAAATAATTAACAAAAAGAAGTAATGGAATTAAGAGGGGTTGGGGAAGGCTTCTAGTAAATAATGGAGTTTTAGCTGGGACTTGAAGGAAATCAAGAGAGTCAGTTGCTGGAACAGAGGAAGGAGATTGTTTCAGGCATGAGGTATAGTCCAAGAGAATGCCAAGAGCCAAGAGATGGTGTGTTTTGTTTGTGGACAAGCCAGGAAGCCAATGTCACTGTATGGAAGAGTATGTGGTAGAAAGAAAGGTGTGAGAAGAACAGAGAGGTAGGAGAGGGCTAGGTTGTGAAGGGCTTTGAATGCCAAACAGAGCACTTTGTGTTTGCTCCTGGAGGCAATGGGGAACCACTGGAGTTTATTGAGTAAGGGGACAACAAGATCATATGCTATAGAAAAATCACTTTCGTGTCTAAATGGATCAGATTAGGAAGAGAGGCAAGCAGTAGCCCCACCAGCAGGCTATTACAGTAATTCAGGCATGAGGGGATGATGGGCCTGCCCTGGAGTGGTGGCAATGTTAGAATAGAAAACAGGATGTATTTGAAGATTTGCTGCAAAGGTGAATGAAAGGCCTTACCAAAAGTAGAGTAGCTACCAAGAGTAGAGAGAGGTAGTTAGATGCCAGAGATGCAGACATAGAAATGGCAGGATCTGGCCACCGACTGAATATTAAAATATTAACTGAATGTTCAGTGGATGGGCCCATTCCTGGAACAGACACTTACCAAACTAACACTGTGGGAAGATTCTTGTTCTTTTCCTAGAGAAAGGAGGGAAGAAACAAAATGTAGATGTTAAAGAAACAAAAATAGTAGCTGTTAAACATCTGCTATTGTCCTAGACACTATTCTAAGTACTTTACAAATATTATCTCATTTGATCCTCCCAACATCTCTTGTGAGGTAGGTGCTATTATCACCATTTTACAGTTGAGGAAACTGAGGCAAACAGAGGTTGTGACTTTCCTTGGCTCACACAGCTAGTAATGTCTGAGGTCAAATTTTGACCTTGAGTCTTCCTGATTCCATGCCCAGTGCTCATCCACCATGTCACCTAGCTGAAGGATTATAGCAGGGACTTTATAATAATATAGCTTACTGTGTGGTTACCCAATCTAGCACTTCTCAAAGTATGGCCCGAAGACCATCTTTGGTCAGGATGCTCCAGGCAATCCCAACTCTGCTTGAATTTGTGACTCAGCATCCCTCTTCCACTCATACCCCTCAATTCCCCTCAACAGTTTAGATAGCCTTAATGTTTTAAACTTTTGAAAAGGTACTTTTTACCCCATTGTCTATTTTATTTTTATCTTAGCAAATAAATCTTGTTCCACCTCAGCCACTAAGTTGACTTCTAAGTTCTAGAAAAGATTGAAAAATGAAACAAAACAGGTCAGCAGAACCAAGTATCACAACGGCCACCTTTGGTAACATGCCTAATTCCATACTCATATTTCCTACTTCTGCATTGAAAGGCAGCAGTGAATTTCCTCTTCTCTTGTTCAGTGCCTTGGTTATTCTAATTAGAAAAATTCTTCCATTTAAAGCATTTGAATGATGAATATAAGCTTCTTGAGCTTAGAGATTGTTTCACTTTTGTTTTTGTATCACCAGTGTGATGTAGTTGATAAAAACTTACCTTGGAACCAACAAGATGAAGGTTCATGTGACTGTGTGCCCCCTTAATGTCCCAGTGCTCTAGGCAACTCTTTGAAATTCTAAGTTGAAGAGAAGGTGCCAACCTACATTGATAGAGGGAATTTCCTCATCTGGAAGTTTCCCATACCAATAAAATCACAAGTACCATGCCTGTTTCTGTACCCAGGACCTATCATAAGGTCTTGTACATATATGCTGTCTTCCCCAGTTTCCTTCAAATCTGAGCTAAAATCCCATTTTCTGCAAGAAGTCTTTCTCAGTCCTTAATGTTAGTGTCTCCAAAATTATCTGTAATGTATTCTGTATGCATCTTGTTTGCACATAATTGTTTGCATGTTTTCACCCCCGCCCCCCTTAGATTGTAAGCTCCTTGAGATCAGGAACAATTTTTGCCTTATATCCCCAGTGCTTTGCTTGCTGCCTGGCACATAGTAGACACTTAATAAATGCTTGTTAACTTGAGGTTTCACCTCACACCCTGAAAATTGTCAAAGATGACAGAAGATAGGAAGAGTTAATGTTGGAGGAGTTATGGGAAGATAGGTACACTGGTACACATTGGCACACATTGTTGATGAAGCTGTGAATTGGTACCACCATTTTGGAAAGTGACATGTAATTATGCAAATTAAGTGGCTAAAATGTATATAATTTTTTGATCAAGAGATTCTCTTACTGATTTTATACTCCAAGGAGACAATTTGTAAGAAGAAAGTCCCCATCTGCCCCTAAACATGTGGTGGTACTTTTTGTTATAGCAAAGAATTGGAAACAAAGTAGATGTCTATTAATTGAGGAATTGTTAAACAAATTGTAATTGTAATACATTAATGTCATGGAATATTCTGTGTCATAAGAAGTTATGAATATGATGTATGTAGAGAAACATAGAAAGATCTATATTAATCGATGCAGAGTGAAGTAAGCAGAACCAAGGAAACAACATATACCATGATTACAACAATGTAAAAAGAAAGAACTACACGTACCTTCACAGTGAATGCTGCAAAATTACAAAACACACGCATGGCTTGAAAGAAGACATGTGAGCAAACACTCCCAACCCACCACATTGTGGAGGCAGAAGGTCCACAAATATTGCTTCACTTTAAAAACGTTAATCACTCATGCTGATTCTCCCTCCCTTCTTTCGTCTTTAAAACATGCTATTTGTATACAGGATGGCTGGGGGTGGGGAGGGACACTGGGGGTGGTGATATAAAAAACAAGAGATATCAATAAAACATTTTAAAATAATAAATGCTTATTGATTTGACTAACTTAAAATGTTTATTGAATTGAATTTCTGGACTACAATGTACTGAAGCTGACCTGTAGAAGAATTAGAAGGTAAAAAATGACATTTTATTGATTTTAATTTCTGATTGTATCTATCCATGCCCTTCATGACTAAATAGTCTAAGAGCAAGTCCAATACAGGATCATTGAAAATAACATACATAGGGAAAAGATTTCAAGCTTCAAGCAAGTACAAATTGGAATAAAAATAGAAGCTAAACACTCATAGCCTTAGATGCCTTTTCTCTTTAGGTGTGAGACAAGAATGTCAGGCAAAAAATTCTGCAGTGGGATTGATGATGTGACTTGTCACTGGCCCCATGATTATGATGATGCACTTTTATTAGATATGCTTTCTGTATCCATAGTTCTGAACCAGGCATCCAGTGGCAAAATGGTTCATTCCAAGAACTTTTGATGCCCTGACTGTCCAAAAGATCACTTGGGGGCTGTAATCAGAACTGACCTTTCTGAGTCTCTACTGATCTTTTGTGACTGCTTAGCTGAGTCATGTTGATTAGAGGTTGGATCCAATAGGCTCTGAGGTCATTTCCAGCTCTATGCCCATGACAGTAGTGTATGATCTGACTGAGGGTCAGTAAGAACAAGTCTACTGCCAAGTGTATAAAGAGCCAGTGTTAGAGATAAAAAAAAGAAAGATTGGTCCCTGCCCTAGAAGTGTTTGATTCCAGCATAGAAATACAGAAGGTGCTAAGCAAATTCGCTCATGAGTAAAGGTGTGTGTGTGTGTGTGTGTGTGTGTGTGTGTGTGTGTGTGTGTTAGTATTATGGCTGAACAGCAGGTATCTACCTCATCTTCCTCAATTTTAAAATGGGGAGAGTCATGGCATTTATCTATCAAGGTTGTAAATCTAACATTTTTAAAGTGATTAGTACAGTGCCTGGCACACAGGAGGTCCTTAATAAATGCTTGTTACTCTTCCCCCCTTCCCTCCTCCCGTGTTGACAAAGAAGCATTAATATGGCAGCAAAGAATAGTCACGAAACCCATTAACTTCAGTCTTATTTGACACTAGTATGAGACTAATTCCATACAATAGGACAACTAAGACACTCAGCCTTCTATGAAACCATTAGTAGGACCACTAAGAAAATGATAGTAGTTTAAATAAGCAAGTTTGATTTGTATACACCTTACATTTCTGAGCAGAATACTAGGCTCACCACTTCTGTGATCTGATAGATACATAAGAAGTAGAGTCAGAACACTTACGTTTGAATCATGCTGTCTGACCATGTGCAAATTATGTAAGCACTCACAGCCTCAGTTTCTCTATCTGTAAACCGGGGCTAATGATGCCTGCAGTGAAAGACAACATGGAATAGTGCCTATCTTTACAGAGAACCAATCTTTCTAAGGAAGGCCCTGAGTTCAAATTATGTCTCTGCTACATACTGGCCTAGATCCATGTTTTTACTCTGTACTAATATGCCAGTCTAAGATCTAGATAAACAGACTATAATAAGAGGTAGTTTTGAGGAATAGGACAGGAATGCTTTCTGCATGCATTAATCCCTTTTGGTTTACTTGGCAATGTATTTTAAGTAAATGGCCTATGGTATAATACTAATGATAATTAGTATTTATTTAGCACCTACTATGTGGCAGGCTGCTTTACCAATATTATCTCACTTGATCTTCACAACAATCCTGGGAAGTAAGTCTTAACTTATACCATCTTACAGTCTTAACTTATACCTGAGACAGACAGAGGTTTTAAGTGACTTGCCCAAGGCCATACAGCTAAAACGTGTCTGAGGCCAGATTTGAACTACAGTCTTCCTGATTCCAGATCCAGTGCTAAGCCCACTCTTCTACCTAGCTGCCTTGATCACCTGATTAGCTGATTTGGGGGAAGTTCAGAGGAAAATGAGGGTTTATAAGGAGTGGTTTGGAATAGATGAACCCAGATTTTAAGCCCTGGGCTATGGATTGTAGCAGTTGGATGCTACACATGCAAAGAACTATCCCAGGTACTGAAAGGGATTCGAAGATGAATACGTCATGAGTCCTGCTCTCAAAGAACTTACAGTCTAGTAGATGGAAAGGAGAGAGTTCCACAAAGTAGTATAATGAAAAATAGAGGCAAAAGTTCATGGGAAGCAAAAGAGAGAGAAACATTTACAGGAGAAAGCACTTATGACTGGGACAGGATGGGAAAGGAAAGGATGTGGAGAGAGTATTAGCACTGGGACTGAAGAACATTCCCCAACCCCAAGAAATGAAGGAGCTGACTTCACTATTAGCTGAGTCTTAATTTCCCACCTGACTGCAATCCTTTGGACTTTCCCATCATGACCCTGGGAATCTCCAAAACAGGAATATCATCATTCTGCAAGATCACACCCGTCTTGGGACTCATCAGTACTCTCAGTACTTTCTGCCTCTTTGGAAGGTTGATGCCTGCATCAAAATGGGCACAGGCCAAACAGAGAAGTGTGGAATGATGGACATGAGCCAGGCAGGATCTGTCATAGGAGATCCAATTTATTGATCAGAGGGCAGGGTTTATATAATGAATGCAAAGCAATTATCTCTTAGGTTCCCATGAGAAAATGTTTAATGTCCTTGTTCATTTATGCACATCTGTGTGTTTTTATGTCCTTGTTCCCTTGCATGCATCTATGTCTGGGTCACTGCTCAGTTTTCACGTCCTAAACTCCTGCAAGTCAAGAAGAGATGGTGAGCCAATCTTAAGACATAATATAGCCTTCACAGGGAGCTGGCTTGGGAGAAATCCTGGACCAGAGTCTTCCCATGTATGGATTGGGTCAGAGACTGTGGCCTTTGACAGAAGGTCAGGCAAAGAGCTCCTCCCATAACCTCCATTCCAGGATGGTACCCAAGTCAGCCGCCTCCTCATCTCCCATCTGGCTCCATTCCTTTGGATTCTCCATCATGCTTCTGTGGCAAGTACCTTCCTCCATCCCATGGGATTTCTTTCCTTTTATCCTAAAGGAGGAGTCACCCTAATGCCAATTTCCTGCCCTTTTCCTCCATCCTTTTCCAGGGATTTCAGGTGGATCAACACTGGTTACCACTCTAATTGTACCAAATTAGGCTGCGAATCTTAGGGCTTTGTTACCACAAAGCTTTTGTGAGGTTCCATCTTCCTATTTACATAGCTCTTCTGCTGAGCCTGCTAGCATTCACTGGACACTAGCCAAACTCAGCAGAGATTAAAGGCATTAGGTCGTTTTCCATTTTCTCAGCTCTGAGTGGGCCTCCACTTGGGAAATTAATCTCCCCTCCCACAAGTGCACTCGGCTTCCATCCCTCCCACTATCCAGCTGCACACACTGACCCCAAGTCATCTTGCTTGTCACCAACTCATTTCTCAGCTCACTGCAGGCCTTGCACCTGGCTGCACTGCTTGCAGACCATGGGAGCTATTTATTACAGCCTGCGGGGTTCATTGAACTCAGCTGGGAGCTTCTCCACTTGACTGTTTTACTCACTGATTTCCCTCTTCATGCTTTGAAAACACAGAACTTTGTCTTTTTAACTTATTTGTTTAGGTGTTGGTGAACTTTAAGAAAAAGTTGTGACCCAAGGCCAAGCCTAGGCAAAACTGCAAAGCCCAGGTCACCCAACACCTCCCCAAGTGCCCGATGACCCCACGCTGCTAGTGACTGACGGTACTTCACTAGTATAGCTAGCATTTGGGCAGTGTTTTAAGATTTGCAAAGGGCAGATACGTAAGGGATAAATCCCTTAACCTTGACAATGCTGTAAGGGAGGTGCTATTATTATTCCCGTTTTATAAACAAGAAGACTAAGGCTAAGAGAGGGACCTAGGCAAGATTTAAAATCATGTGTTCCTGTTTCCAAGTCCAGAATTCTATCTGAAGAGCCACTTAACTGTCTTCACTGTAGTAGGTCTTCACTGTTCCTTTCTTCCTTCTTGCAGGAAAATTCACATGCCCTGAAGATCCCCTGTAAGACCTTAATTCTGTTAAACTAATTTGTGCTAATAGTGTAATGGGCTAATATGTTTACTTTCTTGTGTGAGAAATTTCTATTTTTATATTTGTCTTAAATTTCCTTTTTATTGATATCATTTGTTTTTACATCACTTTCATCTCTCTTTTAGTAAACTAAAAATTCACTATATGTGAACAGTGACATAGCTCTCAAAAAAGCTAATATGATCTTACGTTGCATTAAGAGAGGCACATAGTCTAGCAGTAAGGAGGTGGTAATTCCCCATGTCACCCAGATCAGACCATACTTGAAGTTTTGTGTTCAGTTCTGATAACCATATTTTAGGAAGAACTGCTGAAAAGTTGGAGAGCATCTAGATCAGGAGGGGAACCTGCAGCCTCCAGGCTGTGGCCCTTTGACTGAATCCAAACTTCACAGAATAAATCCCCTTAATAAAAGGATTTGTTCTGTAAAACTTGGACTCAGTAAAAAAGCTGCACCCAAGAACCTAGAGGGCCACATGTGGCCTTGATGCCACAGATTCTCTACCCCTGACCTAGATGAAGAGGACAATGTTGATGAAGAGCCTTGAAATCATGTTAAAAGGTCATTAGTTGAAGGAACTTTAGATATTAAATATTTCATGGAGAAGGGAAAATGGCGGGACATGGTAGCTGTCCTTAATTCTTTGAAGGGCTCTCATGTAGAAGAAAGATCAGATTCGTTCCTCAAGGCCCCAGAAGGCAATGGGTGGAAGTTGCAGAGAGACCAATTCATTCTTGATGTGTGGTATCACTTCCTAAAAATAAGAGCTGCCCCATGGACGGGCTGCTTGCTGCTTTAGGAGGCTTCTTCCTCACCGGAGGTCTTCAAGCAGACTGGATGACCACTTGGCAAGTATACTCAAGAGGGAATTCCTGTTTAATGATGAGTTGGATTCAATAAAATGAAATAACATGTAAACTACTTTACAAACCTTAAAGTATTATGTAGATGCAAACCGATGATGGTGGTGGAAGAAAAGGCCTCTGATATCCCTTCTAAATCTGAGATCCTCTGACTCTTTGGGAGCTAGAAATTCCAAATAATTAATTATATTGAATTGTTTCATAGCTGCTACAAGCCCAATATGAATTTTGTTTTGTTTTAAGCAAATTCAATTGACAAAAATCTATATACAAAATATATGTAGCACTTTACATATGATAGGTGCTTAATAAGCATTTACTAAATTGAACTGAATTAAGAAATGGTGAAGGTTTTTTATTTTGCATGTATTATTTCCTTTTTTTTAAGTTTTGCTTTTTTTTGGAGGACAATTGGAGTTAAGTGACTTGCCCAAGGTCACACAGCTAGTAAGTGTGTCAAGTGTCTGAGGCCAGATTTGAACTTAGGTCCTCCTGATTCCAGGCCCAGTGCTCTATTCACTGTGCCACCTAGCCACCCCTATAATATTTCTTTAAAGAGCATGGTAAGTGACTTCATTGATAAAAACGTGCTTTTACAGTGTTTTAGAAACACATCCGTTGGGTCTAAGGAGGCTCCAATGCAGCACCTGAGGGGACTCAGGAGGTTCCAGATTCCTCAGGAAGTAAGTGCCTAGTCCTCTCTAAACACTTTCTTTAAACACTGTGAACACTGAGACAAACGCCTGAGAATGAGAGAAGTACATTAAAGAAAGAGAATGGAGGTGACAGCATTTGGCAGACACATCAACTAAATAAGTAATTAGGGCCACTGTAGTGCCTAGAATTTGGTCAGAAATCAAAGTCAGGGGGCAGCTAGGTGGTTCAGTGAGTAGAGCTCAGACTCTGGAGTCAGTAGGACCTGAGTTCAAATCCAACCTCAGACACCTAACACGTTCTAGCTATGTGACCTTGGGCAAGGCACTTTAACTGCCCTGCCTTCCCCCTTCTAAAAAGCAAAAAACAAACAAACAAACAAAAAAACCAAAACCCAGCAACAACAAAAAAAGGAAATCAAAGTCAAGCTTACTGGTTTCAATTTAAAGACTTCACTTTCTTCTTTAAAAAAAAAAATTACTGATTTGACCTTTGACACCTCTAGTTCTTTAGCATCTCTCCCTTTCTTTATGGTCTTTCAAAGATCATTGACAGTGAGTGGCTCAACAGCTACCCCTGCCAGTCTTCTCAGTCCCTAAATAAGAAAAGTTCACCTGTTTCTGGTGATTTGACCTCAAGGACAGCTAGTTGCTGTCTTAAAACAATTCTATCATCCAATCATTAATACCTAATTATATGACCTTGAGAGAGTAATTTTACTTTCTTGGGCCTTAGTTTTCTCATCTGTAAAATGGAGGGGGGGGAGGTTTAGACCAGATGGCCTCTGAGGTTCCTTTCATCTCTTGATCGGTAATCCTATAACCTTCTAAGCCATATAAGAAGAGTAAGTTGAAACCCAGAGAAGTATTTATCTTTCCAAGGTCAAGCAGCTAGTTCAGAGCAAAGAAAAGACTAGAACCCAACTCTCTTGATCCCTAATTTAGGTCTTTTCCCATGACATCTGCTGGCCTCCACTAAGAGGAAAAGCATTCAAAATTAAATCTCAGCTGTAGACTAGAACAAGTGAATTTTTCCTTTACTCTCTCGGGACTGAGAAGGCAAGGCCAACTCTAAGTTGCCTCTTCCTTATTACAAGGTTAGCAGAACTTACAGGAAGGATGCCCAAGACTTTCCAGAGCAGAGTGTGGGCAGCCTCTATGGGCCAAGATGGTGTAACTCATCCTGTTTGTCCTGTTATTTATGGAGGCTCAAACTGATGGCCAGAATGCAAGGTTTCAGCTTGTGCCACTGGAAGAATTCCTGTGTGTATAGGGTTAATGGCCCAAGGACAGACAGCTTGATTGTCTTTACATGCCAGTAACATGAATAATTAATTGTCTTACTCTGCCTAAGTGACTGGACCATCTTTTTCAGTTATCCATTTCCCTGAAGGTCTTTGTCATTCTGCTTTTCATGTGAGGTCCTTTGTTGGAAATATTTTTCAATCCACAGTCTTCCCTTCTGCTCCCCACTGACATATGTCTCTCCATTGATCTTTTAGTGGTCCCTAATGTTCATTCTTCACAGGCTGTGTCTTCCATTCCCTTCAGTGACACATCTCTAGGCCTTCCTGAGCTTTGTAGCATCCCCCTACACATCAGACATATTGTTTACTTTGATCAAAGAAAGAAAATTATTGTTCATCTTCTGAGGGTTATTTGAAACTCCACATGGTCTAGAGGCATTTATGCATGTTTAATTCATAGAGAGTGATTGCTATATAGCTATTTGAGAAGTGTTTATAACTGGTAGAGACCACATCCTGGAGGTTTCAATTCTTTCACCTCTGGAACTTCCTCCCTGGGGTTCTGCTATTCTGATGGATCACGTCTACTGAACCACTATTTCAAGATAATGTCTGACCACCCTTCCCACTGCACAATCCTAATATTGTTGTCCAAAGGTATCATTCTATACATAAATGAGTCAGAGAGAAGTTAAGGGACTCACTGAAGGAAGGTTAGTTAGTGTAGGAGGCTGCATTGGAAGCTAAGCTTGCCTCTCAGTCTGATATTCTTTCCACCAAGCCACACCTCTTCCCACAGTTCCTTGCCCCCACCATAAGCCAAAGATGAAAGCCTTGGCTCCTTTGGATGCTTACCAAGGAATTTTAAGTCAACTTTATCTCAAAGGAAGCCAAAGTCAGCTTGCTTAGCATTCTCATTTATTTAACTAGTGAGAAAATAATAATAGGGGATTTGGCCAGCTGTTTCTTGAAGCTCCTAAGAAAGTACTAAGAACTGAGCAAGTGCGATAAAGACCTAAAAAGACCAAGTTGATTTGGGGTGGTTATTATTTGATCTTCCTGTGAGTTCACTGTATGAGGAACTCCCAGGGAGGAAATTCCCTTTATCAGTACTGATCAGCAACCTTTTTGCAATAGATAGTCTTAGAGAGTTGTTTAGGTGCACCAAGGGATTCAACATGTTGCCCAGTGTAACACAGACTGTATTTGTCAAAGACAGGACTTGAATTCAGGTCTTCCTGACCTTTAAACTGACTTTTCATTTACTTAGCTACACTGCCTCATGTTCTTGGGTTGCATTCAAAGGATAGTTTATAGGACGAGGTATGCAATAGCATCACTGTTGAGACGGTATTTGAACTATTATTTTGAGACAGCGCCTTTTGGAAAGATGTTGACAAGATTGAGAATGTTCACAGGGAGGCAACCCAGATGAGGAGGGGAAACTGTGTCATTTGAAGATTGTTTGAAGGAAATGGGGATGTTCAGTCTGTAGGAGAGAAGAGCCAGGCAGTATGTAATAATCATCTTCGAGAGAAATAGCATGAAATTATCAAAAGATTGCTGGGTTTGGTATCAGAGGTACTGAATTAAAAATCTCGCCTTCCATGACTATTGTCTGTGGGACATTAGGCATATACCTCAATCTCCAGGGACTCAGTTCCTCATTTGTAAAATGAAAAAGTTATCCTGGATGGCTTCTGAGGCCCCTTGTGATCCTGTGAGCCTAAGTATTTGAAATGCTGTCATGAATAACTTTGCAAAAATTTTTATTTAATTTTACTTTTTTCCTCCCAATTAACAAGCACTAGTTTTCTCTCCCTACCACTGGGAAAAAAGAAGAAAAAACCTTGTAACAATATGCATCATCAAGCCTAACAATAGGTTATTCATGGTGACTTGTTCCTTTGGCCTGGGGGAGTAGAACCAGAAGCAGTGGGTGAAAATTTGAGACAGTCAGATTTCAGCTTGATGTTAAGAAAGACTTCTTACCAATTACAGCTGCCCCAAAGGGCAATGGGCAGCCTGGGCAGGTAGAAGGTTTTCTGTCAGGAGAGATTTTCTGGCAGAGTCTGGATGAATACCCATCAGAGATATTGCAATGGGAATCCCTCTTCAGGGTTGGACTCAATGACCCACTTTCCTCACAGGATGATAGATTTAGGGTCCTGAACAGGATCCAAGAAGTCACCTGGTCCAATGTTCACATTGTACAGATAAGGAAATATAGCTGACTTGCTCAAATATATGTAGGGAATGAGTAGTAGAACTAGTATTCGGGTCCTGTGAATACAAACTTAACATTCTTTCTGTCACATAAAATGTTCTGGGAACAGACTAACCAGGATAGACCAAGGCTCTAACATTTCCCAGTCCCCTCTATTTCCTCTTGGCTCACCCTGTTTTCTTTTAAGCCTCAGATCTAGGGGCTAGTAGTACCTGACTTCCCACAATAGCAGTTGTATAATATTTTGGGGGGAAGTCAGGGAGAGATCCAGACTTTTTTCCACCATGTAGGAAATTCCTTCGACCAATGCAGATAAACAACTTATTTGTAACAGTCTTAGTAGCCTCTGCCACTGGGAGGACCTCTGACTTGCTTCTGTCACACCACCATTATGTGTCAGAAACAAAATCTGAACTCAGCTCCTCTCAACTACAAGGCTTGCAATCTGTCCACTTGCTATGTTACTTGTAAAGCCATAGGTACTATCTAATGCTGAGTCAGTGGTGATAGTAGTGATTCTGTGAAGGACTAATTGCAAGGTTCCAGGGGCAAACAAGCTAAAGATAAGTTAAGTGGGCCTGAGAGACAGCTCAAAGGTAGTCTATGTCTCTTTTAAGAGGACTCAAACTACACTTATGGGATCTCTTTACATTGGTAGAAAGGTTGGAATTGGGGTCTGCTTTGGCAACACTGGTTAGAAATTTTCTGCCTCAGGACCAGGAGTAGGCATAAAAATTGATGGAATGAAGGAACAATCTAGGGCCAGTTTTTGTGATGGGCACTGAGCAGACCACATTAGATTAAGAAGATAACTTTCATTCTCGCAGCCATATTTGCAAGATTAGAACATGTGAATGAATGAAAAAGTATTTACTAAGCCCTTACCATGTGGTAAACAATGGGGATACAGATAGAAACTGAGACAGTCCCTGCACTCACAAGACGCACAATCTAATTGGGGGAAACAACACATTCGAGGAAGTTCAGCTGCAGAGGGGATGGCAGGACCCAGGGTTCTTTTGGGTGTATTGGCAGGTCAAATGGCATGGTCCAGGGATGTGGAGGGTGTAGTAGCCTGGCAGATGGTAAGGCCTGGAGAACCTTAGTATACAGGGGCAGGGTGGATGATAAGGCCTAGAGGTCCTCCATCTTACTTAGATTATAGTTGGAGATCCCCTCTTCATTTAGCTAGTGAGAGTAGCTATGTCCACTCTGCAGGGTCAGGGTCTGGAGTGGCCTCATCCACCATCAACTGGAAGGAGCATGAGGCTGTTTATTCTCTATAAGGGATAAGAGAGGAATGGGAATAGAGGACCAATACAATCCCTTCCAGATCTAAAATTCTATTCATGTACGTGAAAAGAAAAGAAGGCATCTCCTTATATTAGTAACATGTTGACACTAAGGGACCTGACAAATGTCCATGTGAACTTCTAAAGCCAAATCCAGAAGTACAATTTATATAACCATAGCCCCCCCATCTCTCTTGTGACATCTACCTTGTAAACAAGGGTGATGAGTATGGGAGAGGAAGAAGAAACATCTGAAATGACATAGCAGCAGTTTTTTTAATCTAAGTATCAGGCAGCTATTCATTTGGAAAATGATGGGTTTGGTTAGAACCCAGTTATCTTTGGAAATACACCTGCAAGGGAAACTTTTATTCATTTTTCCTGAAGAATATTGCTATTAGTAGGGAGTGGAGTGTGGAGGGGGTAAAAATCTCTTACTTGCTGGAGAATTTTTATTAATTTATTTTAATGTAAGAGATTAAAAAAGGAAATCCTAGAATATGAGGCATTATGGTGTAGAGTATGGAACTAGGAGTCACAGTGCTGCCATTTACCAATAGTATGATCTTAGAAAAATTGCTCGGAACACTGCAAGGTTAAGGGACTTGTCCAGGAACATGAAGCTAATATGTGCAGGAAGGAAGAGGTAAATAGTAGGGGGTGGAAAAGGGCTTGACCCAGGTCTTCCTGACACTGAAGGTGACCAGTTATCTCTCTAACCTCTGCATCACTTGGATGAGTCACAAAAATCATCGTGATTTTATGCCTTTGATGACTGATAAAAATTGTCTATGGATCAATGTCAATACATAGATCAGCAATCCATCCCCATACTTCCCAGAAGAACCACACCTAAACTACCTTAAAAAGGTGGGCATGTTACCTACATTGAAATGTAATACCTCTCCTAGATGTTTCTTCCTTCCTATAATATATTGTTATTTGAGATGAAGCCAGAATCAGTTGGCACCATACAATTTTCCACCCTTTAGAGTTGACTGATGGTTCTGCTGATGCATCTCATAATTTGGATAGATCACAGTTATGAAGATGTATTGGGGCCAAGCTAGAGGGTACTGCTTATCAACAGTTGCTATTTTTATTCCAGACAATGGCAGAGAATACAGCAAAACCTGTAGAGTCCCAATAAGACAGCAGTGTGGAAAACAATCTAACCCTATGTGCAATTTTACTAGGAGAGGGTATGGCTTGACTTCCAGACAATCCAGCCTGTCCCTTTGAGGGGATATTGGGGGGAAATGTAGGCTCTGGGGAGAAGGTACCATAATGGTGGTATTCTAGCAATGGCAGACAAGGATTCTTATAACAGGATGAGGACTCTATGATACAGACATACTTTCCTATTTGCTAGTGCCCACACATAACATTCCATGTCCTATCTTTGCACTTTGGAACTGTCTGTCCCCCTACCTCCACTCCATCTAGAATGTTTTCTTCAAGGCTGTCCTCCCTTCTTCCTTCACATAACACATACTTTCTGGAATGTCCTCCCTCTTCACATCTGCCTCTTAGAATAACTAATTTCTTTCAGGACAGCTTAAGCACCCTTTTCTGCAGAATGCATTTTCTGGTCTCTCCAGTTGTGAGTACTTCTTTCCCGAGTCTGCACTGTATCTATTTTATATGTGCTGCCTCTCTCTCTCTCCATATATATATATATATCGGATATATATATATATATATATATATATATAATATATATATATATATATATATATATATATATATATATATATATATATATATAAACTCTCTTTATGTGTGCTCCCCAAACTCATACTGTACTTGTATTTCAGTTTTCCAGAAGAGACAACATTATTTCTAACCTCACATTCTTAGGGGTAACTCTGGAGAGTTGGAATTTTAGTAGTCACTCATGAGCCCTGATTTAAAGTGATCCCAATATCAAACCATGAGCAGAATGCTATTAGTTCCTAGGAAAGGGTATTTACTGAGAAAATATAGCAAGAATATTTACAAAACATTACTCCCAACCCAAGGGCATACCCTTCCATTGGATACAATTTTTTTGAGGAGGGTGGGATCCAACTTAAATGCCATGAATGTGGTCAAGGGACACCTCTGACTATGAGCCTTGGAAGTCTTTTTTCTTCCATTATGGAGTTATCATGAAATTCCCCTTAAGTGTAGTTCTCCAACACTGATGGATCAATGCTTTTACAGGGTCAAAAGCCAGCACTTCTCTCCATCACAATGGGTCACAATTCCTGACACTCCCATTGTTTGTCCTCTGGGGACTTTCTTTCCACTTTTGACTGCTAGCATTTCTTGTGTGATTGGCTGCTTCTGCTCTAATAGACTTTGCTAACAACTCCAGTCACTAGTCAATTTAGGGAACAAAAATTTTATTGACTAAAATTATATTAAAATACTAACATCATTAAAGTTGCAACATGCAAAATAAATCCATACAAATCTTAATTATTTCTGTATGTTACTAAGAAAATCCATCAGGAAGATATATAAAAAGACTTAAATGACTATAAAAGGTATAAAATATTTGGGAGTTTACCTACTAGGATACATATAGGAACTATAGTAATACAACTATAAAAATTCTTTACAGATATAAAAATAGAACTAAATAATTAGAGAAATAGTAATTGCTTATTGGTAGGATGAACCAATATATGACAAAATATAAAATACACATGCACACACACACACATACACACACACACACACACACACACACACACACACACACACACATGAAGGGCAGCTATGTGGCAAAGTAAAGTGTTGGGCCTAGAGTCAGGAAGATTCATCTTTGTGAGTTCAAATCTGGCTACTACCTGTATGACCCTGGGCAAGCCACTTAACCCTGATAGCCTCAGTTACTCATCTGTAAAATGAGCTAGAGGAGGAAATGGCAAACCACTCCAGTATCTTTGCTAAGAAAACCCCAAATGGGGTCACAAAGAGCCAGACATGACAGAAATGTGACATGTGACAATATGACAAAATGACATTAGTACCTAAATTAATTTTCTTTTTCTGGGTCTTAAAATTCAAATTACCTAAGGATTAATTTTTAGTTTGAAAATGATAATTAGGCTTTTGGCTTTTCTCCCAAGCTCAGTACCAGGTTCTACTGCTTCAGTTGCATCCCCAAAACAAAATGGTGAAGTTCAGAGTCAATGGATTTGGCTATATTGGGCACCTGGTGACTTGGGCTGCATTCACCTCAGATGGAGTAGACATTGTGGCTATCAATGACCCCTTCATTGACTTCAACTTCATGGTTTATATGTTTCAATATGATTCCACCCATGGCAAGTTCAAGGGCACTATTATGGCTGAGAATGGGAAGCTGGTAATCAATGGAAAAGCCATTACCATCTTCTAGGAACGGGATCCCACCAATATTAAATGGGGAGATGCCAGAGCCAAGTATGTTGTAGAGTCTAGTGGAGTTTTTACCACCATGGAAAAGGTTGGGGCTCACTTGAAGGGTTGAACCATGAGGATCATGATGGGAGTGAGCCATGAGAAATATGATAATTCCCTTGAGATCGTCAGTAATGCTTACTGCACTACTAACTGCTTGGCCCTCTTGGCCAAGGTCATTCATGAGAACTTTGGCATTGTGGAAGGACTCATGACTACAGTCCATGCCATTACTGCTACCCAGAAGACAGTAGATGGCCCTTCTGATAAGCTGTGGCATGATGGGCGTGGTGCTGCCCAAAACAGCATCCTTGCTTCCTCTGGTGCTGCTAAGGCTGTAGGCAAGGTCATACCTGAGCTGAATGGGAAGCTCACAGCCATGGCCTTTCATGCTCCTACTCCCAATGTTGTGGATCTGACCTGCCACCTGGAGAAACCTGACAAATAAAATGATATCAAGAAAGTAGTGAAGCAAGCATCAGAGGGACCCTTGAAGGACATCTTGGGCTATACAGAGGACGAGGATGTATCCTGTGACTTCAACAGCAACACCCACTCTTCTGCCTTTGATGCTGGCACTGGTATTGCCTTCAATGACCATTTTGTCAAGTTCATTTCCTGGTATGACAATGAGTTTAGTTATAGCAACCATGTAATAGACCTCATGGTCTACATGGCCTCCAAGGAGTAAGTGGAAAGTCATGGATGAAGATCCAGCCAAAAAGAGGAGATCCACCACTGGCGAGCCCACATTCCTAACCTATGTTCCTATACTGGAGGTCCCATGTCCCATTCACATCCTTGTTCCAAAGCACCCCTGTAGTAAGGGGGAGAAGCCTGTCTTGTGTACCATCAATAAAGTCACCATATTCAGTGCAAAAATGATAATTAAATTTATTTGGAGGAATAAAAGATAGGAATCTCAAGGGAAATAGTGAAAAAAGTGGGAAGGGCCTAACCAGATATACTACAAAGCAGTACTCATTGAAATCACTTGGTACTGATTCAGTCACTCAGTCAATAAACATTAAGTGCTTACTATGTACCAGGCACCGTGATAAATACTGGGTATACAAAAAGAGGCAAAGGAGAGTACCTGCCCTCAGGGAGCTGGAGAAGACAGTCAGTGGAACAGAGTAGATACACAAGAAACAGGAACACACTACTCTAGTAGCCCAGTGTTCAGTAATCCTAAAGACGTCAATTCCTGGAAGAAGCCTCATTATTGGAGAAAAACAGCGAAGAAAACTAGAAGACAGTCTTGTAGAAATTAGGTTTTAGACCAACACCTCACACCATGTGCCAAAGTAAATTCCAAATAGATACATGGTTTGGATATTAAAAAGTCATATCATAAACAAATGAAAGGAGTAAGGAGGAAATGACCTTTCAGAGCTATGAAAAGGGAAAAGTTCATGTCCAGTTGCTAGTGGAACCTCTAATGGCTTTTATGAACCTTTCAGTCTTAGTGGTCAGTTGGATACTCTCATCTCAGGCTATACATTTTCCTAAAATCAGAAAAACAATTAACAGTCACACAAAACATGTGTAGATATAGGTATGTTCATCAGGCTAATTTTTTGTCTAACATTTCCACTTCATTGGGTTGTTAAGAGTCAAATATTTTGTAAATCATAAAGGACAGCATGAAGTATTATTCTCCTTCATTGTTCAGTTGTGTCTAACTCATATATAGGAACTATAGTAATGCAACTATAAAAAATTCTTTACAGAAAAAAATAGTCTTAAACAATTAGAGAAATATTGATTGCTTATGGGTATAGGACAGCTAGATGGTGCAGTGAATAGAGTGCTGGACCTGGAATTTTCTTGGCAAAGATATTGGCATGGTTTGTCATTTCCTTCTCCAGAGGTAAACAGAGGTAAAGTGACTTGACCAGGGTCATACAGTGAGTTAAGTGTTCTGAAACTGGATTTGAACTCAGGTCTTCCTGACTCTAGGCCTGGTATTCTATCCACTGAGTCATACGACTGTCAATATTATCATAACAGAGCATTTTGCTATTTTATGTACCTGTTGTGTCCCCTGTTAGAAAGTAAGTTCCTTCAAGGCAGGGATTTTCATTTTGTCTTTGTTTCCCCAGTGCCCAGCACACTGCCTGGCATGTAGTAGGAGCTTAAAAATATGCTTATTGGTTGACTGGTAAAGGGTCATGAGATGTCTTTTAAAGGTCTCACCTTATATGAAGGTCCCAAAGAGAACAAAGAAAGCATCTATAGGCAAAGCCCACAAAGGGAGATTAGGTGCTAGACAAGGAAGAGGAAGAAATGAACTGGTATTTGGGGGAATGCAGTATAGGGGGTGTGAAAATGTTTAAAACAATGGTTCAAAAGATATAGAAGGCAGTTTTCAAAGGAAGAAATCCAATGTAGAATAGAAGAAATGCAGAAAAACTGGGGAAAAAACTCTCCTAGACAATCTCCCAGATAGAGTGTTCTTGGGTTGGAATATCATTGTGGTATAGGAATGATGAGCTGGTGTATTTAGAAAAATATGAAGAAACTTGGACTTTGTGAAGAAAGATGTTATCCACCTTCAGAGAAACAGATGACAAGTGGAAATAAGCATAATATGGTCTTAAATACATGGATCTGAGTATGTTTATGAATATCTATGTATGTATGTACATATTTACATATACTTATGTACCTATGCACATATACACAACATGTGTGCAGATGTAGATACATACATGTATGTATGTGCCCTCTCTTAAGTGTAGCCTGGGGGGGAGAAGGGGAAAAATAAAGTAAAATGTGCACAGCAGAGAACAAAAGACAACATACTAGAAAGCAAAGATGGGCAGCTTTGAAAATAATGTGTAGTATTCATTATATAGGTTTTCTTGAAATAGAAAGCTATTGCTTTACATGGAACGCTCTCGTGTTGTGCTGTGTACATTTTAATGTTTTTTTTTTCTTTCCTCATTTTATGTTTAAGTTTAAAATAAATCCAAATATAATGAAAAAAAGAAATCTAAGTCATCAATAGCCAAACAAAACAATGCTCCATATGACCAATAACTAGAGAAATGCAAAATAAAGCAATTCTAAGGTTTCATCTCACATCCATCAGATTAGCAAAGTTTACAAAAAAGGAAAATGAGATATATTGGAGGGAATGTGGGAAAAGAGACACATTAATGTATTGTTGGTGAAGCTGTGAATTAGTCTAGTTATTCTGGAGAGCAATGTGAGATTATGCTCCCAAAGTGACTAAAATATGTAGAATCTTTGAACCAGCTATACTACAGCTATACCTCACAGTGTTCAAAGAGAGAGGAAAAGCACTCAGATGTGCAAAATATTTATAGCAGTTTTTTTTTCTATTAGCAAAGAACTGAAAAATAAAGGGATACCCACCTATTGTGATATATGAATATAGTGGAATACCACTGTGCCATAAGAAGTAGTGGGGGCAGCTAGGTGATGCAGTGAATAGAGCACCGTCCCTGGAGTCAGGAGGACTTGAGTTCAAATCTGACCTCAGACACTTAATGCTTACTAGCCATGTGAACTTGGGCAAGTCACTCAACCCCAATTGCCCTGCCTTCCTCCCTCCAAAAAAGTGAAAAGGAAAGGAAAGGAAAGGAAAGGGAAGGGAAGGGAAGGGAAGGGAAGGGAAGGGAAGGGAAGGGAAGGGAAGGGAAGGGAAGGGAAGGGAAGGGAAGGGAAGGGAAGGGAAGGGAAGTCCCTGCGCGCTTGCGTTGTCTATACAGATCTACACCGTGTCCAATCATGATTCAGAGAATCGATGACAAGCCTACGGGTCACCTCCTGACACATAAGTCATGGACTCAGCATGCAGAATGAGATATACAAATTCTGGACATGGCCAACAAGGGAATTTGTTTTTCCTGACTGTGGATTTGTTACAATACTTTTGTTTTTCTTTCTTTCTTTTTGCAATGTTAAGGGTGGAGGTGAGAGGGAAAAAAATAGATTTTTGCTAATTGAAAAAAAATTAATTGAACAAAAGACAATGTACAAGATATTATCTGCCTTCCAGGAGTTTGAAGTCTACTTTGGCAAGCCTTGAAGTTATTTAATAAGACGAGGGAGTGTAGGACAACAAATGGACCAGCAAGAAGTCCTTAGATGCCAGGGAAACCATCTCATTCTTCCAAATGCCTTGTTGGGCAATCACAGTGTGGGTTTGTTCATCTTTGTCTCTTGGCTGGCTTAACTGAGATGTGTTTGGGAGTAGAAAGTGAACACTTTGTTCTGGGCTGGTGTTTCTGTGTCTTCCTAAAAGAGCTATTCCAATGCAAAAGATAAGGAAACATTTGACTTGTGGCTTCTCTCTGACAGACCACGTAGAGGGGATGAAGACCAACAGTCTACAAGAGGTCATAGATTTACAGAACATTAGAGGTAGAAGAGCCCTTAGAAACCATTTGGTCCAACCCTTTCATTTTATAGATGTGGAAACTGAAGACAAAAGAGATCGAATGACTTGTTTAAGGTCACATAGTGAGTTAGAGTGTAGAGTGGCCAGTGGCCAGTGGAATCCTGGGAAAGCATCTCCATGGTTATTTTGATGGAGGCACAGATTCTGATGTGCGATTATAAGTGGTAAAAATGGGGTTGGAATTCCGTGGAAGCATGCTGAATTTGGAATTAGAAGCACTGGACTTGAATTCAGGCTTTGCCACTTGTTACCTGTGTAACTTTGGGCAAGTCACTTAATCTTTTGGGCCTCGGTTTCTTCATCTATAAAAAACAAGGGGTTAAAATAGTCCCTTTCAATGTTAAATCTCTGTTCCTATGATGTCTTGATCACTAATCTACTGGTTTTTGCCAACACCTTCTTCAAGCAAAGGAAATGATCCAGAGTGGGAATTAGACAAAGGCAGAATAGCCAGAGGCCCTTCGGTTCTCTCTGGCAGGGGCTTTGGGACTCAGTTTCAGGCAACCACATGGCTGCTTGGCTCTAAGATACAGTGAGGACCACCAAGAGACCTGTACCCACTCATCAAACTGCAGGAGAATGAAGAGAAACATCTGGAGAGAGGGAGAAAAGGAGAGAAGAAAAGAGGGAGAGAGAGAGAGATCTCGAGATTCTAATCTTGGCTGCTCAACTCAATTTTTGTTTCCAAAACAAAGATAAATTCCTCTTATTAAGAGCTTAGTGAAAAAAGGAGGGGTAGAAGAGGATAAAGGCAAAGAAGAGGATTACTAGAGGGGTTTTGCGGTAAACACAAACATCCTTTATTTCCAAGTGCAGGCAACACATATCACAAGTCCAAGAGATTGTCAAAACAGATGTTCTTCCAGCTCCAGGCTTTATTTTGCCTCTCCGATTCTTTTAAGACCTCTAGACAAGGCAGAACAAACTTTGTTCTCGTGCCCACCATTGCACAACCTTGCATTCCCACCTTCTCTGTAAAGTTTTCCTCAGTTGCCCTCACTCATTCTTCAACTTAGCAGTACACCTCCCTGGCCATCTCCAGGGACTCTGCCCTCGTGTCCTCAGCAAATAGATGAGTCTTTAACTTATCCTGCTCAGAACCCTGCCATCACATCACTTCTTGGCCATCTCTGCACCATGCATCCCGTTTCCAACCTCCTTTTAAATGTAGTTTTCCCTCATTGTAATGTAAACCTCCTGAGGACAGGGGCTGTCTTTTTACTTGTATTTGTATCCCAGATGCTTAGCACAGTGCTTGGCACATGGTAAGCATTTAATAAGTGCTTTGTCTGTCTAATCTATCTATATATCATCTATCTATCTATCTATCTGTCTCTTTCTTTTCCTTCCTTTCTCCCTCCCTCCCTCTTCTCTTTCTTCTCTCTCTCTCTCTCTCTCTCTCTCTCTCTCTCTCTCTCTCTCTCTCTCCTTCTCTCTTTCCATATCTATCTGTCTGTCTATCTACCTATCTATCTATCTATCTATCTATCTATCTATCTATCTATCTATATCTAGCTATAAATATATTGATTTATCATCCATTATTCTGGCTAGATAGTAAATATCCAGAAAGCAAGAATCTTACCTGCTCTTTACTGTGCCTAAAGTCCCTATCTAATTGTTACATTCCCTAGAAGCAAGAGATATACACAATGCAACACACAAGCAATATAAGGGTTGTACCTTATTGACTTTTTTAAAAAAAATTAAGTTATTAGTTTAGTTTCAGTTAACAAGATTCAATTCCATAGTTCCTTGATTTTCAGATTTCCTTTGCTTCCCTCCCTCTTCCCCCCCACGACTGCATATAGTCCAGTATAGGATCTGTAAATACATTCGTATTAGAGATTGGTCCAATTACAAAGGCATATTGTACTAGGTGGGATGGAGAATGATAAAGAAGAAATAAAACCAAACAATGAAAAGAAAAAGATCAATTAGTTTGTTTCCATCAGGATTCAGGCTCAGTTCTTCCTACTTATGTCTCTGGATGTCGCATTTCTCTCTTTCTTGAGTTTTTCGGGATTGACTTATATCACTGCATTGCTGAAAAGAGTCCAGTCTGTCATACTTGGTCATCACACATGTGATGTGTCTGTGATTGTATACAAATTTCTTCTGATTCTACTCTTCTTGCTCAGCATTAGTTTGTATAAGCCTCTCCAGGTAAATATGAAATCCGTCTCTTCCTCATTTCTTATAGCAAAGTAATATTCCATTACATTCATATACCACAACTTGTTTAGCCATTCTCCAATTGATGGGCACCCCTTTAGTTTCCAATTCTTTGCAACCACAAAAAGGGCTGCTATAAATATTTTTGTACATATGGGTCTTCCTCCCACTTCTATGATCTTTTTGGGATATAACCCTAAAAGTGGTATTGCTGCGTCAAAGGGTATGAAATGATTTATAGTCCTTTAGGCATAATTCCAGATTGCTCTCCAGAATGGTTGGATAAGTTCACAACTCCACCAGCAATGCATTAGTGTTCCAATTTGCCCACATCCTCTCCAGCATTTGTCATTTTCTTGTTTTGTCATCTTAGCCAATCTGACTGGAGAGATGTGGTATCTCAGAGTTGTTTTGATTTGCATTTCTCTAATCAATAGTGATTTAGAGCATTTATTCATATGCTTGTGGATATCTTTAATTTCTTTCTCTGAAAACTGTTCATATCCTTTGACCATTTATCAATTGGGGAAATGGCTTGTATTCATATAGATTTGACTCAATTCTCTGTAAATTTTAGAAATGAGTCCTTTATCAGAGACATAGGTTGTGAAAATTCTTTCACAATTCCCCACCTCCCTCTTGATCTTGGTTACATTGGCTTTGTTTGTACAGAAGCTTTTCAATTTAATGTAATCAAAATTATCCATTTTGCATTTTATAATGTTCTCTAATTCTTGTTTGGTCCTAAAGTCTTCCCCTCTCCACAAATTTGACAGGTAAACTATTCCTTGCTTTCCCAGATTGCTTACAGTATCATCCTTTATACTGTAAGCATACTAGATCATGCACCCATTTAGACTTGATTTTGGTATATGGAGTTAGGTAATGATCTATGCCCAGTTTCTGCCATACTGTATTCCAGTTTTCCCAGCAGTTTTTGTCAAATAGTGCATTCTTTTTTTTTTTTTTAAAGCAATTGGGGTTAAGTAACTTGCTCAAGGTTACACGGCTAGTCATTATTTATGCGTGGGTGCTCATTTTCTGAGGCCGGATCTGATCTCGGGTCATCCCCAACTCCGAGGCCGGCGCTCTTACTCACTGCGCCACCTAGCTGCCCCTTTAGGGCAATTGGGGTTAAGTAACTTGCCCAAGGTTACACGGCTAGGTTTTTGTTTGTGTGGATTAAGTGTCGGAGGCCGGCTCTGAACTCAGGTCCTTCTGACTCCAGGGCCAGCGCTCTATTCACTGTGCCACCTAGTCACCCCAAAATAGTACATTCTTATCCCCAAAACTGAGGTCTTTGGGTTTATCGAACAATAGATTACTATATTCATTAACTGCTGGGTCTCCTGCACCAAATCTATTCCATTGATCCACTACTCTACTCCTCTGCCAGTACCAAGCAGTTTTTTTTTTTTTGTTTTGTTTTTTTTTTTTAAGCAATTGGGGTTAAGTAACTTGCTCAAGGTTACACGGCTAGTCATTTGATTTATGCGTGGGTGCTCATTTTCTGAGGCTGGATCTGATCTCGGGTCATCCAAACTCCGATGCCGGTGCTCTTACTCACTGCGCCACCTAGCCGCCCCTTTAGGGCAATTGGGGTTAAGTAACTTGCCCAAGGTTACACGGCTAGGTTTTTGTTTGTGCGGATTAGGTGTCCGAGGCCGGCTTCGAACTCAGGTCCTTCTGATTCCAGGGCCGGAGCTCTATTCACTGTGCCACCTAGCCGCCCCAAGTACCAAGCAGTTTTGATGACTGCTGCTGTATAATACAGATTAAAATCTGGCATAGCTATTCCACCTTCCATAGCATTTCTTTTCATTAATTCCCTTGATATTCTAGGCCGTTTGTTTTTCCAAATAAATTTTGTTACTATTTTGTCTAACTCTAAAAAGTAGTTTTTTGGTAAATTGATTGGTATGGCACTAAATATATAGTTTGGGTAAAATTGTCATTTTTATTATATTAGCTCGACCCAGCCACGAGCAATTGATATTTTTCCAATTAGTTAGATCTGATTTTATTTGTGTGAGAAGTGTTTTGTAGTTGTGATCATATAGATTCTGGGTTTGTTTTGGCAGGTAGATTCCTAAATATTTTATAATATCTACAGTGACTTTAAATGGGATTTCTCTTTCTATCTCTTGCTGTTGAGTTTCATTAGAGATATACAGGAATGCCAAGGATTTATGTGGGTTTATTTTATATCCTGCAACTTTGCCAAATTTATTTATTGTCTCAAGTAGTTTTTTACTTGATTCTCTAGGATTCTCTAAGTATATCATCATATCATCCGCAAAGAGTGATAGCTTGGTCTCTTCTTTGCCTAGTTTGATTCCTTTGATTTCTTTTTCTTCTCTAATTGCTACTGCTAACGTTTCTAGTACCAGATTGCATAAGAGGGGTGATAGTGGACACCCTTGTTTCACTCCTGATCTTACTGGAGATGCTTCTAGTTTATCCCCATTGCATATAATACTTGCTGATGGTTTTAAATAGATGCTATCAACTATTTTGAGGAAGGCTCCATTTATTCCTATACTTTCTAGTGTTTTTAATAGGAATGGATGTTGTACTTTGTCAAAAGCCTTTTCTGCATCTATTGAGATAATCATGTGGTTTCTGCTAGTTTTATTGTTGATATGCTCAATTATACTGATGGTTTTCCTAATATTAAACCATCCTCGCATTCCTGGAATAAATCCTACCTGATCAAAGTGTATTATTTTTGTGATAAGCTGTTGGAGTCTTTTGGCTAATATTTTATTTAAAATTTTTAAATCTAAATTCATGTGGGAAATTGGTCTATAATTTTCTTTCTCTGTTTTATCTCTTCCTGATTTAGGAATCAGTACCATATTTGTGTCAGTACCTTATTGACTTAATGGAGAAGTCTATGATCATCTTATTAAAACATTAGAAGATTTTATTGGACTGAAAGCTCAATGTTAGTCAGCAGCATGATGTAGTAGCCAGAAAACCCAAACCCCCAAAACAACAAAACTTATAACTGTAGGGTGCATTAATAGAAGTGGGGTATTTTACTTTGGTGTGCTATACTAGAAAGATTTAGAGTCAGAAGATGGATTTGAATCCTAATTCCACTTCTTACAACTCATGGAATCTTAGATAAGCTACTTTCCCTTTCTAGGCTTTATTATACTTCCTTGAAAATGAAGGGATTCATAGCACCATAGTTCAATAGCTGGAAGGCTACCTAGCCCAAACCCTTAATTTTACAGATGAAGAAACTGAGTCTAGATGACTCATATGAAATGATCTTTAATGTCCCTTCCAGCTCTAAATTCTGCCGTCCTATTTTTGGGAGCAGAGAGGCATCATTGGGGGAGCAAAGAAGTGAGCCAGACTTAGATATAAAAAGATATGGAATCAAGTCCCACTATTGATGTATATAGACATATATAGACGGGTCAAGTCATGAACTCTCCCTGTCCCAGGCAGCTCTCTGAGGCTATAAACTACAGAACAGGTTCCACCCTACACTGGGAGAGGGAGGTTCTAGTACCAATAGAACCGCAGATCTATTGGGGGAGGAGAGAGAGAACTTCAGAATAGTTACCATCTAGAACAGCCTTGGAGAAGGGTGACCAGATGGGGGGAGGGGAGGGAACTAGAAACTGGACAATGTTAGTATTGGTTGAAGGAACATAGGCTGCTGGAATCCTGGCTCTGCCACTTACTACTGTGTGACTTTAGACAAGTCACTTTACCTTCTGTCCCTTCCAGCTTTAATTCTTATGATTCTGTAGAGCCAGGAGAAGAGACTACTTAGAGAGGACACACCGGTTATCTTCAGGTGTGATTGGGACAAGGGATTTTTACTTGGTTTTCAAAGGCAAATTTAGCAGCAATGGAAGTTGTAAAGAGGGTTCATGGAAGGGGGAAAAACCAAACTTTAATACTTTTAAAGTACTCCAGAAGTGAAATAGGTGGCCTTATTAAGTAGTGAGTACCTTTTGAGAGAACCTGCTGTAGTACTGAGATAGCTAGATGGCTTGGAATGATGGGTCTGGAGTCAGGAAGATTTGTCTTCGTGAGTTCAAACCTGGCTTCAGACATTTACAAGGTGTAGGACTCTGTGCAAGACACTTAACTGCTGTTTGCAATAATCCATTGGAGAAGGAAATGACTATCCAATCCAGTATCTTTCCCAAGAAAACCCATACAGGGTTATTGGTTGGTGAACTCAGGGCTGGAGTTGAAAAGGGGGTATGGGGAGGTGACTAGGGAATAGAATAAGAAATGGATTGGAAACTGCTGTAAAGTGGCCGATTTGGGGTTAGTCTTTTTTTTTTTTTTGCTTTTTGGAGGGGGAAATGCAGGGCAATTGGGGTTAAATGACTTGCCCAAGTTCACATGGCTAGTAAGTATTAAGTGTCTGAGGCCAGATTTGAATTCAGGTCCTCCTGACTCCAGGGCTGGTGCTCCATTCACTGCACCACCTAGCCACCCCTAGATTTGGGGTTAGTCAGGATGGGGAGTGTCTTCCTGTGTGTTTGTCTGAGGTGTCTAACAGCATACAGCATTTTCCCAGGTGACCCCAAAGTTGAATTGGTCTTAGAAATCAGGTGGTGCGCTGAGTGGTGAATAAAATTGTTTCAAATATTTGCATGTTAAAGTATACAAGTATTGAGCACTTCAGTCTGAGATAGAGACTCTCATCCAAGAACACTGGTGCCCTGTGGTGTCTATTAAGTCAGCTATGCTGAGAGCTTGGCCCTCAAAAGCTTTATTTGATGGCCCTTCTCACATTCCCCAATGTCCCAGAGAAGACACATTTGAGAGCAGGGACTATCAGAAGCCTGACTAAATACAATGCCAAAATATCATTTCAAACCATTGGGGGAGTAAATGAAATAATATGTGAGTATACCAGGAACTGTCCTCAGAGAAGGCTCTGTACAGATACCAAAGGCTTCTGGGTAGGTCAAACAAACAGGAGAAATATTCAAATTTTCAAATATTCAAAGAAATACACAAATTTGGATGTGTCTTCAGTCATGAATTGAGCTAGATCGGGGATTCTTAGGGGTTTTTTTTGTCCCCATTCCTCAGAAAACCTTCTTCTACCCCCTATTCAATATGAGAAGAAATAAATTCTAGAGTTTACCATGTCTATGGACATATATAAAATAAATTAATTATATTTGCATTAAGAAAGTTATTCAGCTCATAACAGCATTTTTATTATCATAAAGTGATTAAATGTTTATCAGAACCAGTCAAACAAATTAGTAAAATCTTTGATTCTGTTTCTTGTCAACGAACAGTTTTATTCTAGGTATAGTTCATGAAAGAAATACGCATATATCATAATCAACCTCTGATTTGTTTCTTTACTTTAGTTCCCACTGAGAACAGGACTGAGAATCCTAATTTACAAAGCTTTTATAAACAAAACCAAAGCCTTACAATTATATCTAGTAAGAATGGGACATGCTTCTTCAAGAGTACTCCAACAATTTTATAAATTCATTGACTGGGAATCAATTCAGAGTTTCCAGTAATTGTGAAGATCAAGCTCAACTTTCCCTGGGTCATTAATGCTATTTTTTTTCCTAGATCAATGCAAAAAGTTTCTTATAAAAATTGTTCATTTGGTTTTGTTTTTTCATATGTATTATAATACTCCTTCCCTTCTTTTCCTTTGGGTCATTCTCTTTCCAACCTATATTTTTTCCCCTATAATACTACTACTTCTGGTATATTATAATATGGTTGGGTTGCTGGGTTTTTTAAACTAATACTCCCATACCCCTTGACAAGTTTCTCATACCCCATAGGAGTATGTGTTTATTCTGGGTTGGGAACTCCTAGACTTGATAATACTAGATGTAATCATAAAGCTTTGATGTTTCTTTCTTTCACTATTTGAGGAAAGTGCTTAATAAACCTTAAATTTAGTGCAACATAAATATTTTTGAAGGTTGGGTAGCTATATTAGCATGTTTCTAGTCTGCAACTCTATGGTTGCCCTCAGGACTTACAAGACAGTGCCTTATCAGTGATGTAAATATGGAGCTCTTGACTGATCCTTCTGCCTTTTCTGTCAGGCCTGTTCTACTGTGCCCTCTTCATCACAATATGATCAGAAAAATGGGGCAAGGAACCAACGTGAAAGTATAATTGAAACAGTATTGGATACTATCTCTGGGGCCAATGGGTTCAGACTTAGCTCAGTCTCCCCCATAATTTTGGTCCCTTCAAGTTCATATCCAAATGTAGCATCACCACTGGATAAATCCTTGTCTAGTTTCTACACTCAAAGATCACTTCTCACTGTTTGGCTGGCTGGAAAACCAGGAATGAACTCAAATTCCTGGAATCCCAGATTCCTGGATTCCCAAAGGCTCATTCTCCTGACCTTTCCAAATGCACAAGGTATGAGCCTCCAAATTAATCTCATTCCCCCACAATATAAAAACAAACACCGAGGGGATAAAGGACCAAGGTCCATCTTCAGGTGGTCACAGATTAGCCTCAGAGGTGAAGAAAGCCCAAGGTCTATCTCCTTACATATAACTTCTACCTCTTACCGGAAATGGTCAGCAGTCAAACTATTCCCCCAAAAGAAAGCAAGAATGGCTGAGGTTCTGGTTCCTTAGTACCCTGTGCAGGCATCTCAAAATTCCAGCTACACAAATAATTGAAAAGGCTTCCCTTAGCCACATGATTAGCAGACCAGAATTTAGTCTCTCTAAGGCACTTGAGATGTGCCATATATATATGCACCTCACATATCATCACAACCCTCCCAGAAGCACAATCTAATGCTAGTCCCCCATTACATAGTCATCTCTCTCTCTCTCTCTCTCTCTCTCTCTCTCTCTCTTTCTCTCTCTCTCTCTCTTTACATTTTTTATTCACTTTCAACTTAAATACGAAATGCAAAAAGAAAAAAAAAACAATACTTCCATGTACACAGCAGAACATAAAAGAGGATTCAATATAAAATGATACATTTCCATTTTAAGAAAATCTAAGTAGTAAATACTGCTCATTGTTTTCAAAGTTATCCAGCTTTTCTGGGCCTTCTTCTAGGTTTTCTTTAGTTCTCTGTTGTGCACTTTTTATTTTATTTTATTTTTCCTTCTCCCTTTCTCTCCCCCACCCTAGAGAAGGTTACAATTAAACACAGATATGTATGCATATATATCTAGAAACATACACATACACACACACATACACACATATACACATATGTAAAACCATACTATGCACCATTGCATATTTATAATATAGAGTTGTTTTCAGGAAAATGTTTTCTAAATTGCAAGGTTTTATATAAATGTTATTTTGGGGTGGAGGGAGATCTAGACCTATGGTTTTATCTATGTAGGGACCTACCCAAGGAGGAAATTCCTACGACTGATGCATATTGTCAACTATTCTATCACTTCCAGTTTGACATGGTTACCTGGGGCACTGAGAAGCTGTCACACATTTCAGATGTATGAAAGGAAGAATTTGACCTGACTTTGTGGTCAGTTTTCCATCCACCACTATACCATACTGCTTCTCATAATGAATTCTAGAAATGTAAACTGTTAGTATTTAGGGCAAAGATTTTAGTAGTTGTGGAGACAAGAAGTAGGCTATTTACTTCTTGAATTTGATACTCTGGGCTTCTTGAGAAACAGAAAAGAGTCTCCATTGATTCTGGGATTTTCTAGCTTTGCCTGACTTGATTTCCAGCCCAGAAATAGGAAAAAAATGATTTACACTCACTCTAATGGTAAATGAAATGTGCTTTTCCTGCTAAGTCCTGCCAACTCTGGTGTTAATTTAACATGATCGAATGTGAACATTAACTAGGATGACTCAGGCCTGGAGAACGGAGTAGCATGACACAGGCCTTAAATAATGACAATAAAAAGAATCTGTGGATTACATTCTTTGACAAAAGATAACAGAAAATAATAAATCTTCTAGCTTATAAAATAGAGTCAATCAAGGGGAAAGAGAGGCTAGGTTTATGTTAAGTGAAGCATGACTAGACAGCCTGGTCTGATCAGATGGATGAGTTCATGGTACTCCCTAGGGTCTTTCTGTTCTGGGAAGATAATGAGGAAGGATAACTTGAGGACCATGGAGAAACTGTTTCTGCTGAGATGCTGCCAATAGACTCCCAAGACAAAATACATACCCACTTCTTCCCCCTACAAATACAAATGGCGTCCCGTTCAAATTCTAGCTCTGAGTCTAGGAAGATTGAGGTTTCTTTGTGGGATTGGGGAGTGGGGAGGGTGCGGATGAGGAAAAAAGTAGGGGATATGATTATTTATGTCAACTGTCTTGGGGTTGGAGGTGTTCAGTTACAGGAGGAAATATGTTTTAAGAACAAGCTGTTATTTTTGTAGAGCTCTATCTCTGTTATAAAATACCTACTACATTCCATTTTCTAATTTCATGCATTTGCACAGGGTATCCCTCCACCAAGCCTGACATATAGTCCCTGCTCACTTCTATCTTGTAGAAACCTTAGCTTCCTTACAAGTTCAGTTCAAACACTCCCTACTTCTGGAATGTGGTCCACCCTTCTCTAAGGGATTCTCTGCTTTTGGTGATGCACTGCATCCATGAGCCATTGCCAATCCTCTTGACTTTTGTCTTGCTATTGGAAGAGTCTGGAAGAGTAAGGCTGACAACTTTGCAGTTCTTCCTCAGTTAAATTCAATCAAGACATCACCCTTATGATTGGTCTTCTTCATGAATGAAGGAAACAACAACAACCACCTCCTCCATGAGGTCATTCCTCATATCCCAGTTGCTAGTACCTCCTCCCATCACCAAAATACTCTAAGTGTACTCTATAAAATCCATTGGATTGAAAACTCCACAAGGGCAGTGACTATCTTTTGTTTCTTTTCTTATTCTCTGTGCTTAGAATAATTCCTGGCTCATAGTAGGTTCTTAATAAATGTTTATTGGTTGATTGTTATTTATTTTTGTTGTCTACCTCAATAAACTTCTTGAGGGCAGGGATTGTTTTAATTTTATCCACCCCATACCCGGTAAAAGGTTAATGCTTTTTATTGACTTACCAATTACCCCATCTAATCCTCAGAACAACCCTGTGAAGTAGGTACTGTAATTCTCATCTTTCACATGAAGAAGTAGTCTAAGTTCAAAGTAGTAGCTCAAAGAACTAGTCCAATTTGCTCAGAGTAAATTGGGAGATTTATCCAGAAAGTCAGGCAGGCTAACAGATGATAGGAATTACAGACATCTCTATGCTATCTTGCCTGGTGATCTCAACAGCTTCCACACATTCAGTCATCATCTCTATGCCAATGATTGCCAGGTCTGTGTGTAGACCCAGCCCCAGTCTCTTCAGAGCTCAATACCCTTATTGGGTATTTTCATTATCAAGATCATTTCAGGATCAAATGTAAAACCCTCTGTTTGGCATTTAATATTCTTCATGTTCTGTTCCCTTCCCAACTTTCCAGCTGTCTCATACTTTATTCACCTTCATTTTACTCACTTGTACAGGCACACTGGCCACCTTGCTGATGTGTGTGCCTGTATCTCCCTTTCTGGGCTTTTGTACTGCCTGGAATGTTTCCCCTTCCACCACCTTAACCCTCCACCTTGTGACATCCCTTGATTCATTAAAATATCACCTGCCGGAGGCCTTCCTGGACTTGAGCTTCCTCTCTGAGACTGCCTTCCTTCCACTCTATATGAGTCATGTGTATATCTATTAATTTACATGTGGTCTCCCTCCCTCCCTCCTCTCAGTATATACTCTCCTTGTGGGGTATATGACTATTCAAGGAGGACTAGCAGCTTTGCTAGTGGTGTTGCCATGCTCTTTTCAGGGCTGCTTTCCACATTTGGTGTTCACCTGATCAACCTCTTACCTGTGGCTCCAAGAAACTATAGCACATATATCAACCACACCTTGATAAGTCATTTTAATGAATGTGCTAAACCAGGTTGAGGGTAACTAAGGGGTCTCAATCCTGTTGGTGAGTTAGGAGGAGTGTCTACCCCAAGCATGTGAAGATGTCCCATGGTAGAATGAGCTTCTATAAGTATTTTTGTACATCTAATTCCTTTTCCCTTTCTTTCCCAATACCTCTTTTGGGAATATAACTGGCAGTAGTATAGCTTGGTCAAAGGGCATGCACTATTTGGTAACTTGTGGGTAAATTCAGATTACTTCTCAGGAGGGGCGGCTAGGTGGTACAGTGAATAGAGCACTGGCCATGGAATCAGGAGGACCTGAGTTCAAATCTGGCTTCAGCCACTTAATACTTACTAGCTGTGTGACCTTGGGCAAGTTGCTTAACCCCAAATGCCCTCCAAAAAGCAAAATTACTTCCCAGAATAGTTGTACCCATTCACAGGCCAGCCAACAATGCACCAAAGTGCTAATTTTCCCACAGCCCTTGCCCCATTTGTCATTTTCTCTTTTTGTCATTGTTTTACCAATTTAATGGACAAGAAATGGAACCTCAAAATTATTGTAATTTGCATTTCTCAAATGATTAGTGATTTGGAGCATTTTCTTCCCCATATGTTTGTAGACAGACTAAGTTTCTTCCCTTGAGAACGTCCTGATCATACTCTTGACTATTTTTTGATATTTTCTTTTCTATGTTGTGTACCTAATTGGTTTTACTGGTTGATCTCTCTGTTTTTAAAGACTTTTCCCTATAAACTTTAATAAGTTGCTTAGATAACTTGTAAATGAGACCTTTCTCAGAGAAACTTGATGCAAAGATTTTTCCCAGTTAAATTTACTCTTAATTATAGTTTTTTTCTTGTTATCAAAAATCTTTAATTTTATATAATCAAAAATTGCCTTTTTATCTTTGACAATCCTCTGGCCATGTTGGGTCATGAATTTTCCTTCCATCCACAGATATAGTAGGCAATTTTTTTTCATATTTCCCTTATTCATTCCCTTATTCATTTTATATCTAGATCACATATTCATTTGGAGCTCATCTTTGTATAAGTTGTGAGACATTGGTCTAAATCTAATTTCTTCCATGTTGCTGTCCAATTTTCCTAACAATTTTTACCAATACTGAGTCCTTATTCCAGCAGCTGAGGTCTTTGTGTTTATTTAATACCAGGCTACCAGATATATTTTCTTTTCTATGTTGTGTACCTAATTGGTTTTACTGGTTGATCTCTCTGTTTTTAAAGCAGAACTAAATTGTTCTGAGAATTAGTGCTTTGTAGCATAGCTTGAGATTTGCACTGCTAGATCCCCTTTTTTCCCCACTTATATTTTTCCCTTGAGATTTTTTTACCTTTTTTTATTTCTCTATGAATTTCATTATTATTTTTTCTAGTTCTATAAAGTAATCCTGTGATTGTTTTATTGGTATGTCATTGAAACAGTAAATTATTTTGGTTGTATAATTTTTATTATGTTGACTCATTTTACCCAGGAGTAATGAACATTTTCCCAATTATTCATCTGTTTTTCTATCTGTAAACATTGGTTTAGTAGGACTTATATAGTTCTTATGAATATCTTAGAAGGTGGATTCCCAAATATTTATGCATTCTGTGGTTATTTTAAATGGAATTTCTCTTTTTATCTCTTCATGCTGGGCTTCATTGGTATTATGTAAAAAGGCTGAAAATTTAATGTGGATTTATTTTACATCTATAAGTCTACTGAAGTTATTGTTTCAACTAACTTTTAGTTGAACATTTGGGGCTCTTTTAGTATACCATGCAAAAAGTTTCTTCTACCTATCTAGTTTCTTCTTACCTAAATTTCTATTTCTTGTCTTATTGCTATAGACAGCATGTCTAGTAATAGGTCAAATAGAAGTGATCCTTGTTTCATCCTGATTTTATTGGAAAGGATTTTAGTTTCTTTCCATTCTATATAATGGTAGCTCTTGTTTCTTGATAAATACCATACATCCTTATGCTTTTTTTGTTTTAATTACTCAAGATCCACATACTAGCCTTTCTGCTCCAAATCCTCTCCTTATGTCCCTTGAGAACACAAGAAAAACAAAGCCCATTACACACATGTATAGTCAATCAAAACAAAACTTGACATTGGCAAAAATATTTGTCTCATTCTGCACCAAGTCCTTGGAGGTTGGTTACATGCTTCATCAATAGTTTTCTGGAATCATGGTTGTCTATTATGTTGATAAGAGTTCAGCACAACAATATTCCATCACATTTATGTGCCATAACTTGTTCCTCCATTCTCTAATTTATGACCACCTCCCTTAGATTCCCATTCTTTGCCACCTCAAAAAAAGAGCTAAGAATATTTTTGTGTATCCTTAGAATGTTTTTTACTTCGGACTAATCTCTCCTTTGATATACCCTCCCTCTAATTTCCCCTCCTCTCTCCTCCCTTTTTCTTCCTACTTTACTATTGAGTCAAATGTATTTCTCTGTGTATTTATGTATGCATGTTTGTGCATATTATTCCTTCAATCGACCACTTCATGAGAGTGTCATCCTCTCCCCTCTACCACCTCCTCCTTGTTTGTATCGATTCCTACTTGTGTCTCCTCTTCATGTGAGATAATTTCTTCTAATCTTTCATTCCCTCCCCTCTGTCCCCAATGTATCTCTCTTCCCTTCTCTTTCCATTCTTAAGATCAAGATGTAATCGAACCAATCCCAAGACTTGTCTAATTGGATTTTCTCCATCATCTGATGATGATAGTGTTCATTTCCCCATATTTGAATGTAAGCAGTTTATTTTTATTTACTCCTATATCATCGTTTATCAAGGCTTATCTTTTTATGCTTCCCTTCATTTCTGTAGTTTATACTACAGAATTTTTCTGCAGCTCTGGTTTTTTCATTAGGAATGTTTGGAAGTCCTCTATTTCATCAAAATCCAAGGGAGATCCCTGGATACATTCTTCCCCCTTTGTAGCTTTATACTCAGTTTTGCTTGATAAATTATTCTTGGCCGTAAACCCATATCCTTTACTTTCTGCAATATCATATTCCAAGTTCTCCACTTCTTTATAATGGTGAATACAAAATTGTGTATTACCTTGGCTGTGGTTCCTTAGTACTTGAATGCTTTCTTTCTAGTTTCTTACAGTATTTTTATTTTGACCTGGGAATTCTGGATTTTTACTATGATGTTTCAGGAAGTTTTCATTTGGGGGGGTTCATTTAGAAAGTGACCAGGAGATTCTTTGTATTTCCATTTTCCTCTTTGGTTCTAAGTGACCTGGGCAGTTTTAAAATTTCTTGAAATATGATGTCTAGGTTCTTTTTCTGGTCATGGTATTCAGATAGTCTAATAATTCTTAATTTTTTTCTCCTTTGTTTTCCAAGTTAGTTGTTTTTGGTCATGAGATGCCTTACATTTTCTTCCATTTTTCGATTTTATTTTAATATTTCTTGTTGTCCCATGGAGTCTTTGGCTTCTGTTTGGCTCACTAGAATTTTTTTTTTTCAAATCAAATGCTTTATTAACTTCTGGTTTACATCATTCATTTCTGCCAGATTTTGAGTTACAAATTTTCTCCCTGTTGACTCACTAAAATTTTTAGGATGCTTGTTGCTTGTATAAGATTTTGTAGCTCTTGTCCCAAGCTGTTGATTCCCTTTTCATTCTTTCCTCCATGGCCTTTATTTCTTTCCCATTTTTCCCCTCATGCACTCTTATTCCACATATAAAACATGTTTTTAAACTCTTGCTTCATTTCTTCCAGGAATTCTAGTTGATTTTGTGCTAACCTGTGCTTTTCTCTGAGGTAATGCTTGTAGATGTTTTGGAGTTTTTCTCTTGTATGTTTGTGTCTTGAACATCCCTGCTACCATTAAGATGGTGTTCTTTTTGGTTTGCCCATTCTTGCAGGGATTTGATGTTAGAGCTGGGCTCTCTAGCACTTCTGGAGAGAAGGTCTAGACCAGTCCTATTACTGCTTTCTTGCAGTATTGAATGCTATGTTATTCCAGGATCTCAGGGACAAGTTGGGGTCTTCAAGCTTTCAGCACTCACAAATGGTCTCATCTGGGCTATCTGATTTTTGTCCCCCCTCCCCAAGGTCTGAGCTCTGTAAGTTTCAGACCTGGGTCTGGGTCTGAACAAGAGAAGACTGTTGCTTGACTCAGCCCCTTTCACTGGAAAGCTCTGTTGGCACAGAGAAGCAGACTTGTATGCTCCCCTTTGGTCTGGGATTTCTACCCTGGTTATTTCTCTTCAGACTGGGCCAGATGCTGGAGGTGAGGCCCTACTTTGAACCTGAAGCCTGAGCTATATAACGTTGCTGCTACTGCTGCTATTGATGGCTTCTGAACTTGCCTTCTTTCTCCATTAATTGTCCCAGGTCTCCTGACCAGAAATACTACTTAAGTGTGCTAATCCTCTTCTAATTCTGCCGTGAATCTGCAACCAGGAGTTGGGTAGCAGGTGACAAAGCCGCAGGTTGGTTCCTGCCCCCATTAAAGAGCTCCTTGGGGGACTGGGAGTGCCATGGAGTACTGTGAAACCTCTTCTTGTCCTTATGTACATCCTCTCCCTTGGCATGAGTGCATGCACCCAGTCCCTGGAGGCCACACACCTCCTTTTCTGACTCCTTCCGCCAGAGTGGACTGGATAAAAGATTGACAATGACTTCTCTTGGATCTCCCTATTAGAATTCAGTCTAGTGCACTTTCTAGATCTGTTTATTGAGAGGAGATCTGCTTTCCATCATTCTGCCATTTTTTCCAATTCATTTTAAGGAAAGGCTAATTTATTCTTGCATTTTCTGGAAGGTTTTTAAAAACTGAAATGGGTATTGGATTTTGTTTAGAGCTTCTCTTGCATCTATTGATACGATCATGTGATTTTTGTTGATTTTGATATTAATGTGGTTATTTAAATTCATTTTTCCTAATAGTAAGCCAACCCTGCATGCTGGCCATAAATCCAAGCTGGGCATAGTATATAATCTTTGTGATATGTAGTTTGAGCATTTAATTAAAATCTATATAAAGCCCGCATCAATGTTCATTAGGGATATTGGTCTATAGTCTTATTTTTCTATTTTGACTCTCCCTGACTTTTGTATCAAGACTGCATTTGTTAGGATTCCTTCTTTTGTTATTTTTGAAGTTTATTTTAATTTTAGAATTAATAGTTCTTTGAATGTTTGATAAAATTCATTTTAGAATCTATCTGATTCTGGGATTATTTTTTTCCTTTAGAAGTCCATTTATGGCTTGTTCACTTTTTTCCTCTGAAACTGGGTGGTTTAAATTCTCTATTTCTTGCTCTGTTAATTTGGTTGTTATATATTTTTGTAAATATTTATTTCACTTATGTTGTTGGTTTTGCTGCTATATAGGAAAGAAGAAAATATGTGCCTACTAAGTGCCAGTTACTGTGCAGAGTGCTTTATAGATATTATCTTATTTGATCCTTATAGCAACCCTGAGAAGTGGGTTCTATAATTTTTATCATTGTACACTTGAGGAAACTGAGGCAGAGAGAGGTTAAATTACTTACCCAGGACTACATAGCTACTAAGTATCTGGGGTTAATTTTCAACTCAGGTCTTCCTGAGTTCCATTATTCTAGTCAATGACCAATTAGCTATATCTGAGCAAAATAGTTTCTCATTTATTCCTTATTTGTTGGGATTCATTTATGGTAAGGTCGAGTGTGTTCACCACTATGTGTAGCTAAGGGTGACCGAAGGAAAGGACTGTAGAAAATGAGGAAGTGATGAACTGGGAGGCTAATATGTTTTAGAGTATAACAACATATACATTCAAGTTTCCTTGAATAAAGGTAGAAGTTATAGTGGGAAGGAAAGTTGTAAGCCAAGTAGAGACTTGCTCGAGAAGGGAAGGAGAATGGCAGGAGAATGGCCTGGGGTCTGGTAAGTAACATCCATTAAGGCTCTGTATGGGATCATAAATGTGGAGGGCAAGAAACTCAGAGAAAAGCCTGCTAAGTAATGGTGGCAGAGAGGCTCTGGAAGTGGCAGTAAGGAGAAAGAAATGTGTCTCCTCCTTGTCTTCCTGGTGCCCTGTTGGGATGATGATGGGGTACTAGAGAAGGTATATCCAGAACTGGAGGATGGCTAGGGACACAGTGTCTTCTAGGGGGAGGTAAGTCTTTATGAGTTACAAAAGATGAAAGGAAAATTAGAGAAAAAGGTCCAAGAGGAAGGGAAGCAATACAATAGGAGTTCAATCAGGAAGACTCATCTTCATGAGTTTTAATCCAGTCTCAAACACTTGCTAGCTGTGTGATCTGGGGCAAGTCACTGTAATGGAAATGCAGATTTAAAGAGCTTCCCTGCCCCTAGGCCCTTTGATTGGCTTAAGAGACTCTGAGAACCTTCCTTGATTTGAAAATATACTCTGCCCCCTAATAGGCTGAATGTGGTCACATGGAGCCTGTGGCAGGAGGCTTGGTTTTCAGGAATGCCCACATTTTGATGCTGTGTAATTGGGCAGTGGGTCTAGAAGGTAGTTACATTTTCTGATCCAGGAGAAGGCTATATAATCCCCGATGTGAGGCTTTGCTTTGGGGCTCACTTTGAGAAGCGTTGTGTGATTTGACCAGATGAGACTCTGGGCAGCCATTGAGAGCCCCCCGGCTTTGAAAACCCAGATGTTGATGCTTCCTTCTCTGGTAACTGTGATTTGGTATTGATGTAATGGATGGGCAGTTTGGAAGCCTGTCTGCTTGATCTGTTTGTTTCTCTGTCTTGTAAGTTCTATCTGTATATTTTGAAGTTCTGGGTGCTGACCTTTTTCCCCTGAACTGGGTAAATGATATGTTTGATTGATTAAAGTAAGCTTGTTAACCCATTTTGAGTTGCTTTCCTTTAGAAAAGCAGATCTAAGAACCTGTGTTGGCAGCCACCCTGGGGACGCTGGGGTGCTTGCTGCTACAGTCACTTAACCCTGTTTACCTCAGTTTTCTCATTTGTAAAATCAACTAGAGAAGGAAATGGCAAACCAGTCCAGTATCTTTGCCAAGAAAGCCCCAAATGAGGTCACAAAGAGTCAAAAACCGTGCAACTGAACCAACTGGACAACAAGTGTTTAATCAAAGGACTGGGCAGAGCTTGGTCAAGTCTTAGAATGGGAATGGCAAGTCTAAGTGAAGATGAGAGTATGGAAATGGCTGTAGGTGAGGGGTGAAGTGTTCACTTACATAGCCAAGGATTCTTTATAATCAGACTAGGAAAAGAAAGAGGCAGAGGAAGTGGTGATATTGCTCTGAAGGTTCCATTTGGCCATTTCGGGTCTTGCCCCATGTTCACTCAAATGGCAACTAGAGGCATTTATGGTTGCTCAGAAGAACTCAATCACTCCATTTTCTGAGAACTCCTTTGAAGTTTTTTTGCTGTTGTTATTGTTTTGCTTTTTGGAGGGCAATTGGGGTTAAGTGACTTGCCCAAAGTCATATAGCTAAGTGTTGTCAAGTGTCCAAGGCTGGATTTGAACTCAGGTCCTCCCGACTCCAGGGCCGGTGCTCTATTCACTGCGCCACCTAGCCTCCCCTCCTTTGCAGTTTTGTTAGGTGGAATCCTGCATAATTGGCAGAAATATAAGCTAACCAGCATGGAGCAGTTGGACAGGCATTGAAAGGCATTTTCTGACCCCAGGTCAAATATTATACTCATATGAGGGAACCAGAGCCCAGGAAGAGGAAAAGCGATTCAAAGACTTTATCTTAGCGTGAGTGCTTTTACAGGCTTTTGTGGTTGACTCCTTCACTCTGTATTACTGCCAAACTGGCCTGTTTGCACATGCAACATTGTATTTCCTATTTCTATGGTTTTGCACATGCTAATCCCCATGTCTGGAGTGCATTCCCTCTTTATTCCAATCTCATAAAATCCCTAGTTGAATGTCCTTCAAAAGTCAGCTTATTTTAGCCCTCCTTCAGGGAGCCTATCATGGTCTTTCTAGTTACTAATGCTCCATCTTGAAATTATTGCGTATTTTTAATTTTCTTACCTAAGTACATATCATCTTTCTCTAGGAAATGTAAACTCATTTTTATTATCTCTGTAACCCCATCACTTACAGTGCCTATACATAGTGTTTAATGAATGCTAGCTGAATTGTTCAATTGACTGCTGGATTTGACTTCAAAAACCCTAGGCATCATCAGCCTTGGGTTTATGGGTAAAGAAGCAAACCCTCTTCCCAGTGGCTTTACTACGGCACAGAGAGCAGAGAGCAGCACATGACCCCAAGAAACCACTTAGCTAATGATCAACAGAAACTGCCTAGCTGGAGATCAACAGAAGGTAGCAGAGAACAGCAAAAGGCCAGGAGAACAGAGGAATCCAGCTCCGCAGCAGCCCTCCTGAGGACATCATCTGAGGACCTTGGTCCTCTGTAGCACTGAAAGTTTGAGTGGTTATGTGTGAACTGTGGGCACATGCATTCTCTCTCTGTGCCCCCTCTCCCACTGGTAGTGTGGTAACCTGTGGGAAAGTATGGATCTCTTTGGGAGAAATAATTCTTGTCACCTAGCTATGCAATTCATTAATTCATCTATCTATCTGTCTGTCTATCTATCTATCTATCACCTATCTCTATTTCTCTATCATCTATCTATCTGTCATCTATCCAACTATCAACTATCTATCATCTATCCATCTATTATCTATCTATCATCTATCTATCATCTTTCTATCTATCTATCTATCAACTATCCAACTATCATCTATCTATCATCTATCCATCTATTATCTATCTATCATCTATCTATCATCTGTCTATCATTTCTCTATTTCTCTATCATCTATCCATCTATCATCTATTTATCTATCATCTATCTATCATTTATCTATCATCTATCCAACTATCAACTATCTATCATTTATCCATCTATTATCTGTCTATCATCTACATATCTATCATCTTTCTATCATCTGTCTATATATCATCTATCCATTATCTATCTATAATCTATCTATCATCTATCATCTATCCAACTATCAACTACCTATCATCTATCTATCTATCTATCCAACCATCATCTATCTATCTTCTATCCATCTATTATCTATCATCTACATATCTATTATCTATCTATCATCTATCCAACTATCATCTATCTATCTATCATCTATCCATCTATTATCTATCTATCATCTATCTATTTATCTACCTATCTATCATCTATCTACCTATTGCTTCAAACTAATGTATCTTCTGGCTGACTAGCAAAGGAAACCTATCAGTTGGAACTCATGAGCTATGTTTTTGAATGCATGCTGATCCACATTTGCAGTGTTTCTCAAGTCGGGGTAATCCACTGATGACTTAATTATTGGCCTAATATGACCTGCTTCATATAGAAGGCCCCCACCCCTACCCCAATACCTACTGAAGCCTGAGATCCTGCTCCTTTTAAAACTCCACTATGTACACAAAAGGTATCTATCCTCTCCTAATACATTTCTTTGGATTTGTGCATTTAGTTGAAATTTGTTTTATCAAAAGCAGAAGTTCTCAAAATATGGTCCATCCCTAAGACCCTTTTAGTGGGTCTGTGAGATCAAAATTATTTTCATAATAATACTTAAACATTATTTGCTTACTAAAATACTTTTCCTCCTCCCTTTTTCAACTTTATATCTGTATGAGGCCAGATTTTCTTCATATACTTAAACCAAAACAGCATATTGCAGTGTATCCAACGCAAGATTAGATATAAGAATCTAGCTGTCTTTTATTAAGCCAGGCATTAAATAGATCTGCAAAAATATGAAAATCAATGCCATTCTTTTTACTGTTTTTTTTTGTTTTGGAAAATATTTTCACAAAATATATTATGTTAGCATAATGAATTTATTATTAATTTAAAATAAATACACATTTTAAAATTTTATCCATTTCAATTTTTTTTTTTGCCTTTTGGAGGGCAATTGGGGTTACGTAACTTGCCCAAGGTCACATGGCTAGGTTTTTGTTTGTGTGTGCGTTAAGTGTCTGAGGCCAGATCCGAACTCAGGTCCTTCTGACTCCAGGGCCAGCGCTCTACTCACTGTGTCACCTAGCTGCCCCCATTTCAATTTTTAAGATAGTAAATATCAGCAGATATAATCCATAGAAACAAAAAACCTTTGGGGTCCCTAATAATTTTTAAGAGTATAAAGGGACTGGGGTGGCTAGGTGGCGCAGTGAGTAAGAGTGCCGGCCTCAGAGTTGGGATGACCCGAGATCGAATCCGGCCTCAGAAAATGAGCACCCACACATAAATAATGACTAGCCATGTAAGCTTGAGCAAGTTACTTAACCCCAATTGCTTTAAAAAAAAAAAAAGAGTATAAAGGGACTCTAAGACCAAAAAGTTTGAAAACAACAAATCTGGAGAATTATAAATTGAAACTCTTCCCCAGGGTATATGGGAGATACTGTGAGTCTCTTCAAACCTGGGATTCCTATAGGATAGAGAAGAAATGCTCTGACATTTTGCCCAGTTTCAAGTAGCAGATATGGTCATTAATTATGTTCATGAATTGTATGGTTCATCAGTCCTGAGAATCCATAGATTCTCTTTCTTTTTTTCTTTTTGGAGGGGGGAAGGCAGGGCAATTGGGGTTAAATGACTTGCCCAAGGTCACATGGCTAGTAAGTGTTAAGTGTCTGAGGCTGGATTTAACTCAGGTCCTCCTGACTCCAGGGCCGGTGCTCTATTCACTGCACCATCTAGCCACCCCCATAGATTCTCTTTCTATGATCAAAATCCTTAGGAAGATCATTGAATTCGGAGTTAGGGGACCTGGTCTACTATTATGACTTTGGCGAAATCTCTTTACTCCTCTGGGCCTCAGTTTCTTCACCTGTAAAATGATGGGGTTGGACTTGGCCCCTAAATTTCCTTCTAGCTTCAAAACTATGACCCCTGATTCACTCTAGTCACAAGATTAGTGCACAATAATCCATGAAGCTACTGGTCCAGCTGCCTCTTTAGCTAAGGGACACCAGTGAGGTTTAGCAGTGACTATAAGAGTGACAGGTAACAAAAAGGACAGCCTCAATGAAAGAATTCAGCATTTGTTTTAATCATTAGACCAGTCTGTCCCCCTAAGGAAGTAGAAGAAAGTAGCAGAACATTGAGAGGCACTGGTTTTCCCTTCAATAGAAGTCTTCAAGCCTAGCCTGGATGACCCCTCATTTGGGTCTGTTGTAGGGGGGTTCCTTTGAGGCATGAGTTGGACTTAGGGGGTGGCCAGCTTTCAGCTCTGAAATTCTGATTCCATGAGAGTATGTATGTTGAGGAGACTCCCATGCCATTTTGTACATTGATTGAAAAACAGAATTGTAGAATCCAATGCAATGTATAAGGTCCCTTTTAGAGCAAGCTAATAGAAAGATGGCTTAGCAAGGGGGATAAATGCCACCTCAGACATTTACTAGCTGTATGACCATAGCTTATAAAACCAAATAAATAAAGTTATTTAACCTCTTTCAATCTGGAAACCGCCACAGCTGCTGGTGATCCACTCTCCTGAAGTCTGCTACAGCAGCTGGTCGGGCTGCTCTGGGGCTAAAACCACAGGCTCACGAGGGGCTTGACTCTGCTCCCAGCACTCTGTGATGGACTCTTCCTGCCGGCCTGCCTTCAGCAGATTTGTTTCTCTTGGTCACTTTGTGGGTTCTGTAGCCCTAAAGTTTGTTCAGAGTCATTTTTATAGGTATTTGAGGTGGTTATGAGGGGAGCACATGGAGTTTTCCTGCCTCTATGCTGTCATCTTGGCTCTGCCCCCCCAGTAACTCTTCTTTGTTTTCTTTCCTCTTTGAGAAGAATGAATGAGATCACAAAGATATAGATATTAAGGAGCTTGAAGGCCAAAGCTAGTGATACATGGACTTCCTCCAAATGAGGAATATCTGGGTCCTGCATGGACTTGGCATCAGAGCAAACAAGTTGAAAGAGTAAGACAGAAATCTCTGAACAAAGAGACCAGAAGGGAGACAGAAGCCCCAAGGGCTACAAGTGACCCCTACTTTGGAAGTCATATCCTCAAGTTTCCCAACATGTTTTTTGCTCTTATTATAAGGCATGCTACAGTTTTAAAGTGTTATGTTTTTACAAATGTAACAACCTCTGGCAAGAGGTGGACTGGCCACAAATGACCTTAGAAGTTGTAGGTCTTCCCATTTGGGAAGAAAGGAAATCACCATAAGCTCAGCCTCCAAATGGGGATGGAGTTTGGAATACTGGAAGAGAATGAGGCTAGAAGAAAAGAAAGGGAAAGTCTCCACCTGGTAGCAGTGAGACCAGAGCAGCAGCAGGTAGGTGCCAACCACATCTCCAGGTGTCCAGAGAGGTGACCTCCATCTAAAGAGACAAACAGGGGAGTGCATGTAACTGTGTGGGCTTTGTCACTCCAGCTGAAACAAGCCAGCTAAGAGGTAAGAAGGCTCCATCTTGCCCCAGTCTGACTTCCATTTATGTTTTTCTTAAATTTATTCTGTTAAAAGATTTATATTGTTTTTCTAAACACCTATGCTTGATTCAGTCCTTATGTTGCTAGCTGCCCCTTTGTATGTGACCTGAAGGCATCTCTTCAAGGAGAGGACCTTTCCTCGAGTAGGGGTGGGAGTTGCACCCCCCAGGCCATCATTAGAAAATTTTGTTCTATAATTTGGGTGGCATAAGTGTGAGTCCATTACTAGTCTTCAAAAGAGAATCACTATGAATTCAGGCCATATTGCATAAATGTGTGTATATATTTGTATATAAATATAATTATGCATACTTGTATATAATTACATATTTTACATATAATTATAATATATAAATGTATTTGTACATATTTCTATAATTATGTTAATATAAATATATCTACATATTTGTATTTATCTATTTCACTATTATATATTTACATATGCATACATATTTATATACATGTGTCAATATGTATACATGTATATATGTATATGTGCATGTAATACAAACGCATGTGCGCACACACACACACACACACATATATATATATATAACATGTTACCCATATATTATGCCCTTCAATAGAGGCACCATGGTCTGACAGAGAGATGGCCTTGCAGTTAAGAAGACCTGAGTAGACTGTGTCCTCTGATACAAAAAGGTTGTGTGACTCTGGGCAAGTCACTTAGTTTCCTGGTCTGTAAAATAGAGCCGCTAACAATGGTGCCTACTTTGCAGGGCTATTCTAAGACATCAAATGAGATGATATATGTGAGGTGATTTGTCAACCTTAAAGCATCACATAAGTGTTAGTTGTATTCTTAAACTCTCAATACCTCAGCCACCATAATAAATTATTGACCAGGTACCAGGGAGTTCCCTACACCCATAAAATCACAGGGCCTCTCCAAAATTAAAAAACAAAAAAACCCAGCACCATCCTGAAATGGCTTTCTCAGAAACTCTGGACCTACAGAGCTCCAAGAGAACTATCAATATGAGGTATTTCTTCCCTTTCCTCTTCCCTGTTGGTGGGAAGCTGCTTCACTGTGGGGTTTACCGACCAGCTGGCAAGAGCCAGACTCTGCTATCCAACCTACCTACTGTAGATTTTGTGTCCTCTCCCAGGTGTGACATGAAACAGCCTCCTCTTGGCCAGGTGGGCACGAAAATATATTGTTCTCGCATGTCGGGGGCCTGGGAACAGCTGGCCCTCGTTAGAGTAGGTCAGCTGGGTGCACTCTTGTAGATGATTGGAACCAGATTGACTGCCCTGGCCTTACATCTAAAGCCAACTCCTTTGCATGTGTTTATGTAGAACGGCCTAGACAATGATCTGGCAAGGCCCATGGAATTATGTAAACTTCATTATGTGATTAGGAAGAAAATATATACCTCCTAGGCATAGGCAGTGTTTGGAGGTTGGTGGGCAGGGAAGCAGAGAAGAAAGCACCCAAAATGAATGGGTTTAAAAGCATGGGGGTGTCAACAGGGTGAATGGTATTTCCCCTGATACTCTTTTAGCCAGTTTTGGTTTATTAAGCGTTTCTGGAAAGATTCAGCATTTGCTGATGGAAACATATTAAGAGGATGAGCTAATACTAAATACAGTCCCTCTCTGGGGGGACCAGCAGGGGACAAGAGAATCAGAGACATTTTCTTGAAAAGAAATCAGTGGTCTTAAAATCATTTTTGGAGGGGGAAAATGAACTTGCTTTCTGGGCTTTAGGTGTCATGGAAACAGGAAAGTGCCATGGGGGAAAGAGTGTTTGTATATGGATGTCTATGCAATTGTGTAATCAACCTTATTTAAGTAAGAAACAGTGGCATAATGGATAGAGGAATGGTTTTGGAATTAGGGAGACCCGAGTTCAAATCCTGCCTCTGACTCATACTAGCTGTGATCATAGGAAAGTCATTTAACCGCTTCAACCCCTGTTGCCAACTCTCTCAAACTATAGGTTGCAGAAAAATCTCTTATCCATAATTCCGAGGGGGAGTTTCCACACTGGGATTCCATATGCTGATTACATCACTTTTTAAGCTCCTCTTGTTCCCCACTTCTTACTAAAAATCATCAAAATAGTGGGCTGAGCGGTTTTTAAAAATTCATTATGTCTCATCCATCTTTCTATCTATCCATCCATCCATCCATCTATCATCCATCTATCCATCTATACATATGTCTATTTGTAATTCAGTTCCTTATGCTGGCCCGGGGGGAAACAAGATCACATCAAGAATCTGGGAGGTCAGAGATTGGGACAGGTTAGCTGAGGTTCTGTATTGGAACATTACCAAGGCCAGGATCACTGAGCACTGGAAAACACATGGCATTGGGGACAGTGAAGCTCTTGTCACTGTGCTTGTGTCTATTTTGGAGGACCACACTGTGAGACTGAGCTACTCGGGGTTACTTTTGATTAGTAATTTCCTTTGATTAAAAGCAAACATGTATGAAGCATTTTCTATGTTCCAGGCACTGTGCTAGAGGCTGGGAATTGAGTAGTTTCTGTATTCTATAATTAGAAGGGATCTTAGACAGCTGAGGAATACAGAAAATTTGGCAAGTGTTGACGCTGTCAGGAGACTTTGGAAGGTGAAAACCCTTCAAAAAGGATTTTTTTAAAGAGAGATGAAATTGCACCTAGTAAAATAAAGGTATTGTAAAAGACTTATGACCAACTTTGATTCTTCTCAGCAATGCAGGGTTATAAGTCAACCCCAAAAGACTCATGATGGAGAGAGATGTCTACATCCAGAGAAAGAACTAGAAAGAACTGAGTTTGAATCCTGATGGAAGCAAACTACTTGATCTTTTTCTTTTTCTTGTTTGGTCTTGTTTCCTCTTTCCCATTGTTCATTCCACCTGATAACAATCCTTCTTTATAACCTGACTAATGGCTATTGTGAAAGTATTTGCAGATTGTATACGATTGTATGTCATCATGGGGGCAGGAGAGAAAGTTTGAGACGCAAGGAATTGTGGAATTGAATCTTGTAAAGTAAACAAACAAATTAATAAAGACTAAAAACAAAATCAGCAGATGCTGTCAATCATGACTTGATTCATCTGACTTTAAAAAGTGATTGAGAAAATGTTGATAATAGAGATTAAACTTGTGTGTCCTGTATATATTTTCTCCCCAAGAGAGCACATTATTAAACATTTACCAGCATACTACATACAGGCTTATGCCCTTTCCAGGGGTAATGTTAGTGTTGGTTTGATTACTAAGCATAGAACAAGAAATGGAAGTCTGGTGGGGGGAGGAGAGAAAGTATATGCCTGCGGTAGAGTAGATAGCAAGATGTCCCCTGATGCTCAGGGTGAAAGGATTTCAAGTATGGTCTGAGGTCAGTTTTGCATAAATTTGCATTCAGTCTTTGACCAAAAGTTGAACTCTCATTAAAATGAGGTTGCAATACACTAATTCATTCAATTCAATTTAATTACAAACATTTTTGAAATGCTTACCTTTAGAGATCATCTAGTCCAACACATTCATTTTGTAAGGAGAAAATTGAGACCAAGAAAAGTTAAGTGATTGGCCCAAGGTCATATAGGTATTATAGATTATAGAGGCAGGATTTGAAACCAGCCTTTTAGTATTTTCCTTTAAGGCTATCTTGGGCTGCTTTCTTTTTAAAAATGTTCTTTCTTTCTTTTCAAATTATTTTCTTTTTAAGTTTTGAGTTCCAAATTCTCTTCTCCCCTCCCACCACTCACTCATAGAAAAGGCAAGCAATATGATGTCAATTGTACACATGAAATCATGAAATATGAAAACACATTTCCATATTAGCCATATTAAAAAAGGAAGGAAAACAAAGTGAGAAAATTGTACTTTAATTTGCACTCAGAGTTCATCAGTTCTCTCTCTTTGGAGGTGGATAGAATCATGAGTTCTTTGGAATTGTGTTGGATCGGTAATTTAATCAGAGTAGCCAGGCATTTCACAGTTGATTATCATTACAACATTGCTGTTATTGTACACAATGATCTCTTGTTTCTTCTTACTTCATTTTGCATCAGTTCATGTAAGTCTTGCCATCTTTTTCTGAAACCTCCCTGGTCATTTCTTCTAGTAATCACAATCATATGCCATACAACTTGATCATCCATTTCCCAATTGATTAACATCCCCTCAATTTCCTATTCCTTGCCACCATAAAAAGAGCTGCTATAAATATTTTTGTTTCCTTTGATCCTTTTAGAGTACAGACCTAGTAGTACTATTTCTGGGTCAATGGGTACCCACAGCTTTATAGTCCTTTGGGAGTAGCTCCAAATTGTTCTCCTGAATGGTTGGACCAGGCCACAACTCCACTAGCAATTCATTAATGTGCCTATTTTCACTCATTTCTTCCAGCATTTGTCATTTTTGATAAGTGTGAGATGGTACATCAGAGCTGTTTTAAATTGAATTTCACTAATCAATAATTATTTAGAGCATTTTTTTCATATGATATAGATAGCTTTGACTTATTCTGAAAACTGCCTGTTTATATCTTTTAACCATTTATCAATTGGGGAATGGCTCTTAATTTATAAGTTTGTCTCAATTACCTATATCTTTGAGAAAAAGGCTTTTGTCAGAGAAACTTACTGTAAAATGTTTTGATATTACTTCATTGTCAATGGCACCTTTTATGAAAATTGTTTCCCTGATTATCTTTTTTAATTAGGTCCATTTTTTTTTACTTTTACCTTGTCTGAGATCATGATTACTATCCTTACCTTTTTTTTTTAAACACCAACTAAAGCATAATAGATCGTGCTCTGGTCCTTTACCTCTGCATGTGTTTTTCTGTTTCAGGTATGTCTCTTGTAAACAACAGATTGTTGAATTCTGGTTTCTCATCCATTCTGCCATCTGCTCATTCCATTCCCAGTGCTTCCAAGGTGGTGTGATCAGGGGAGAAGTACGCACTGTTCTCCTGGTGTGTGCTTTGGTCTTTATCTAGGAAGGGCTCCTGCTCCCTTGTAGCCACAAGCTTTTGTGGTCCTTTCTGCTTGGGAATGTGACCCAGAGCTGTGAATAGACAATCAAGCTGTGGATGGGTACCAGCTGCACTTAGTATAGCAAAAGGTCCCCTGTAATCTCTTTCTGACCAGTTGTCTGCCACCCGTACTGTGTGGGCTGAGAGGTCCTAAAGCTTCTATGCTTCTAACTGAAGCAGTAACCATCTTGGCTCTGACCTCCTTGTTTCTACTTTCTATGTGTACTTTGCTAGGGATAAGTCAGTCACATCATCCCACCCTACTTTGTATAAGTGTTGAGATGTTCTCCTAAGGTAGGCTTGCACAGCCTGCAGCCTGTGGGTGATTTTGCGCAGTATACCAAAGGATTTTGGGGGGGCCTGCAAAAATGTAGAGGAAAACCCAGGAAGCTACATTTTTCACTGGCCTCCAGAAATCCTTTGGTGTGCCCAGGGGCCATGCAGGTCTGTCCTAAGGCATGGGGCAGCCTTTTTGCTAACTCCAAATCTAGTGTTCTGTCTGCAATGCCAAGTTGTTTCCTTTTCCAGAATGGTATAACTAGTAAAATCTGTAAAATATTTTGCTGTGTAAAAAGCTGTTAATAATAGCCATTCCAGGGATGGCTAAATGGTGCAGTGAATAGAGCACTGGCCCTGGAGTCAGGAGGACCTTAGTTCAAATCCAGCCTCAGACACTTACACACACACATACACTAGCCATGTAACCTTGAGCAAGTCACTTAACCCCAATTGCCCTACCTTTCCCCCTCCAAAAAAGCAAAAAAAAAGTGAAAAAAATAATGTCCATTCCAGGGACAATCCATCTTCCATGACACCACAAACTGCCTTTGTAATTGTCCATTCTGAAATTATGTTCTTTGCTTAAAGAATTAACTTGAGTTATGGTGAGTGAATAGACATTCCCAGGAAGGAATACTCCAAGAAGTGTTTTGTTCTTTAAAGAAGAAAAACTTATTTATTCTTAAGCATATTCATTGTCATTCAGGAATAACATTGGATATGTCTTTTGGGATAGTAAATGTAGGTAGAGCCATGTAAATCTAGCAGTCTTTTAATTATATAACTATGTTTTATGTCAGATTTCTGTAGTTTTGTGACTTGATTTGATTGATTTTTTTTTTTAAACTTCAGTGTTGGCTGGAGAGAGCACTCTCTAATTTTTACTTATTTTTATTTTTCCTTTGGACCTGTAGTTTCATTGCCATAGGAAAATCCCTGATGAGGACTCTTTTGCTCATGCAAATTGGGAACTGTTCTGCAGGTTGGAGAACTGCCTGGGACAGTGAGAGGCCAAGTGACTTGCTCAAGGTCACAGAACCAGCATGTATTAGAAGCAGAAATCGAACCCTGTTGTCCTGACTCAGAGGCCAGCCTTCTACTCGTAGTGCTTTGGGTCAGCTCTGATGGTTCTGTGCCACTGATTCTCTTGAATTTATAGTCAGAACTGGCTAGGCATACTCCTATCTAATAGAGCCTTGAAAGGAGCTTTGAAAAGTTATTGGGCCACCAGCCTTGAGCTATAAACTTTGATTTATAGATCTATAAAATCCGCATTGCCCACACTCACATTTGTTCCACACTGTACCTTCATCCTCTTGACTATGGCTTCACGGCTTCTAACACCATGAACAGACTAAGAAACCAAGAGCTGAAGTGTCTTCCTATAGGAGGAGAATCACCCTTTGTTTCATTTTGCCCCTCCCTGGATTCCCACAAAAACCAGCTTAAGGGAGATGAAAAAGGAGACAGAGAATGGTAAATCTCTTGTAGGCTCATTGCCTGAAATTCATTAGGGACCTAAATGATTTCATTTGGTCCTGGCTAAGTGAGACAGTTTGGATTCCATGGTTTCTTTGATACATACCCAAAGAAAGTAATTCTCCTATCAAAAATGTTCATTCCAAGTTTTGTCCAAAATGGTCACTTGCCAACTTGGATTAGAGGAGATGCTTGGCTGTCAGACCTCAGTCTCCCCACTGTGGGAAGTGCAAACATGATGAAAGAAATGGCCAGTGGTTTCCAAAAGAACATAGCCCAGGCTGGGATTTCCCTACAGTAGTGGGAGCTACCACTGGGCAGGCACTCAGTTCTGCTAGTGCTGGCTTGAAAATAAAAACTCATGTGTCACCTCCCCGTCTTGGAATCACTGGGTTCATTTAAACACTAACTTCTGTTGGAGGTCTGTCCTGGGGCCTCCCACTACTGCCCAGCTGTGCCTGTCCTACTTAACTTACTTTATATCTGCCTTGTATGTGTCTTGTATATACACCTATAGAAAAGTCAATTGAACTAATAAATCAAATTATGCCATTCATTCAATGTTATCAAGATACTCCCTTTAACTTTTCTGCTTGCCTCCTTGTAATCTGCCCTTTCTAAGTGTGTCTGTGTGCTTTTGACAATGTAATACATCCTGTCAAGTTGAGAAGATATTCCTCTGGCCAAGGGGGGAGGAGGAAGAGGAGACTGAGGCCAAATGTTCTTCTCCCCACAGAGTGATTTGTTTTCAGGGTTTTAGCTATTGGTTTCCCCCACTAAACCAACTCTCAACTCTGAGTTCTTGTAATTGGTTGTTTTTCACTTGTATCCAACTCTCTGTGACCCCTTTGGGGGTTTTCTTGGCAAAGATACTGGAGTTGGTTTGCCATTTCCTTTTCCAGCTCATTTTATAGATGAGGAAACTGAGGCAAAAAACTGAAGCAAAAGTGACTTGCTCATGGTCACACAGCTAGCAGGTGTATGAGGCCAGATCTGAACTTAGGTCTTCCTGACTCCAGGCCTGGCACTCTATTCCCTTCACCACTTAGCTGCCCCACTGGGGTCCTTAACTGGCTTGCTATCTTATAGATAACTCACAGAGACCTCAATAGATCTCAACACCTTTTTGGTGCTATGTTACTCATGTTCATACAAGGGCTTTCAAGGACATCTAAATTAAGGCTTTTTGTTGCTTTAAAGTCTAAAGACTATGGTTGTTTGACTCAAAGGAACACTTGTAGGTCTTCTTCATACCAGTTCATCCCTCTGACTGATTTATTAAGTGATCTATAGCTCTGATTATTAGGGCTAGTCAAGTCAAGCATCTTGACTTTTTAAGCAAGGTGGTGTGCCTACATTTATAGTTGTTGTTTGTCTTAGAATGCAAGCTCCTTAAGGACAAGCTCTGTTTTATTTTTGTATTTGTATCCTCAGAACAAAGAGGAGTTTCTGACATTTGGTAGAGGCTCAGTAAATACTTGTTGATGGGCTATGTGCCGGCTGAATGCTAAAGCTACCAAACAATGCACTCAATATGAAGACCATCCTTGAGAATCAATGTTTGCCATATAAAATTAAACAGAGGAGTTGGATGCCTCAGTTAATGAGCTAGGAAGTTTGGGTGTTTGCTCCCAGTCAATAATAATTGAAGGAAGAAACACCACTATTTTAAATTTTGACTGGGTCTCCCTATCTTGCTCAGGCTGGAAGGTTAGCACCCTTTTCAAGGCCCTACTTGACTATTAATTAGCATAGAATCTTTAACTTGCTCTATTTCCAGCCTGGGCTGGTTCTGATTTCCTTGGGTGGTCTATTGCTCCCCACCCCCCACCACTGCTGCAGCCATCCCCTTGACATCCCATTTGGGAGCTCACCATGTTGGTGCTGCACTTAATACTAATTAAATAATATCTTATCAGCTTTAGACCTACTGTAACTCAGAGCTCCAGAACTTAAGCAGTCCGCTAGCCTTAGCCCTTCCCTTAGTAGTAGGGAGTGCAGTATGTGTCACCATATCCAGCTGATCACCATTTAAAATTTTAAAAATGTTTTTATTGATGGTTATTTTCAAGTTTCAATAAAAAATTTAAAAATAATTGAACATTTTATTTTTCCCCAGTGACATGTAAAAACATTTTAACATTCATTTTTTAAAAATTTCGAGTTTCAAATTCTTTCCCTCCTACTCCTTCCCCCATCATTGAGAAGGCAAGCAATTTAATAAAGGTTATTCATGTGCAGTCATGCAAATCATATTTCCATGTTAGTCATGTTGTGAAAGAATAGTATGCTTCTATCTGCATCCAGACTAAATCAGTTCTTTCTCTGGGGATGATAGTATTTTTCATCACAAATCCTTCAAAATTATCTTGTTTTATTGTATTGTTGAGAATAGTTAAGTCAAAGTCATTCACAATTGATCATTGTACAATATTGTTGTTACTATATACAATGTTCTCCTGGTTATGCTCATCTCACTTTGTATCAGTTCATGTAAGTCTTTACAGGTTTTTCTCAGAGCATCCTGCTTGTCATTTCTTATAGCACAAAAGTATTCCATTACAATCATGTACCACAATTTGTTCGGCCATACCCCAATTGATAGATATCCCTTCGATTTCCAATTCTTTGCCACTACTAAAAGAACTGCTATAAATATTTTTTGTATGCATAGGTCCTTTTCCTCTTTTAAAATCTCTTTGGGATATAGACAGTAGTAGTATTGCTTGGTTAATAGAATAGATATGTTTTTTTTTCAAATGCTTTATTAACTTCTGGTTTACATCATTTCCGTCAGATTTTGAGTTACAATTTTTCCCCCATTTTTCCCTACTCACAACCCCAGAATAGCAGTCCCACAGGATATCCCCTCATCCAATCTGCTCTCTCCTATATCTTCTCCCATACCCCCTTCTACTTTTCCAATAGTGCCCTAATGCCTTCACATCTTATATCCCAATTATATGGAAAATAGTATTAATAATAGTACTTATATATATTTAAAACATTTGATTTTAAAACTTCAAATTCCAGATTCAATCCCTTCCTCCCTTGTCACCCACCCTTACAAAGATAAGCAATTCAGTATATATTGTACATGTGTAGCTATGCAAAATATTACCATAGTAGATATATTGTAAAAGACTGACTATATTTCCTTCTCTCTTATCCCACCTCCCACCTGGTCCACTCCCCACTTTGATCCTGTCCCTTTTCAAAAGTGGGTGCTTTCAACTTCCCGCGCCACCCCCCAGCCTGCCCTTCCTTCCATCATCTCCCCCTCCTAGATCTCTCCCCACCAACACTCCTGTAGGGTGAGATATCCCATTTAGTATGTATGTCATTCTCTCCCTGAGCCAAATTCAATAAGGTTTTGCCTTTTTGCCTTCCTGTTCTTCCCCTCCCCTGCAATCACTTTCCCTTGCCTCTTCTACATGAGATAGTTTACCCCATTCTGTCTCTCCCCATCACCTCTCACTATATTTCTTTCTTACCTCTCAATTTCACCCCTTAAGTATCATCCCTTCCCATTAAATTCGATCTGTGCCCTCTATCTATGTATACCTGTAAAAATATATACACACATTCACATATGTATTCATATGCCCCTATACCCTTCTTCAGCTATTTTCATACTGAGAAAGGTTTCATCAGTTACCGTTATTGTTTTTCCATGTAGGAATGTAGATAGTTCAAATTTGATAAGTTCCTTATGATTTATTTTCCCTGTTTACTTTCTCAAGCATCTCCTGCTTCTTGTGTCTGAATATCAGATTTTCTATTCAACTCTGGTTTTTTCCTCAAGAATGCTTGAAAGTCCTCTATTCCACTGAATGACCATATTTTCCCCTGAAACATGATACTTAGTTTTGCTGGATAGATGATTCTTGGTTTTAATCCCAGGTCTTTTGCCCTCTGGAATATCATATTCCATGCCCTTTGATCCCTCAGTATAGAAGCTGCCAGGTCCTGCGCTATTCTGATTGTGTTTCCACAATATTGAAATTGTTTCTTCCTGGCTGCTTGCAGTATTTTCTCCTTGATCTGGGGATTCTGGAACCTGGCTATAATATTCCTGGGAGTTTTCTTTTTGGGATCTTTTTCAGGAGGTGATCAGTGGATTCTTTCAACCTCTATTTTGCCCTCTGGTTCTAAAACATCAGGGCAATTTTCCTTGAGAATTTCTTGAAGGATGATTTCTAGATTCTTTCTTTGATCATGGCTTTCAGGTAGTCCAATAATTTTTAGATTATCTCTCCTGGATCTATTTTCCAGGTCAGTGGTTTTTCCCATGAGATATTTCACATTGCCTTCTATTTTTTCATTTCTTTGGATCTGCTTGATAGCATCTTGATTTCTCATAAAGTCACTAGCTTTCATTTGCTCCAATCTAATTCTGAAGGAATGATTCTCTTCAGTGAGCTTTTGATATTCTTTTTCCATCTGGCAAATTTGGCTTTTTAAGGCATTCTTCTCCTCATTGGCTTTTTGAGACTCTTGCCATTTGAGTTAGTCTGTTTTTTAAGGTCTTATTTTCCTCAGTTAGGCTGTTGACTCTCATTTCATACTTTTCCTTCATCCTTCTCATTTCTCTTCCCAATTTTTCCTCCACTCTTCTTATTTGGTTTTTAAAATCCTTCTTAAGATCCTCTATGGCCTGTAACCCGCTCATATTTTCATTTGGGGCTTTTGGTGCAGGACTTCTGACCTCACAGTCCTCCTCCATGCTTCGATCCTCTTTGCCCCCCAAATAGGAGTCTAATGTTGAATTTTTCTGTTTATTTTGTTTCCTTTGCCTAGGCATGTTGCCACTTAATTACTTGATTTTGGGGCTTGTTGCCACAGTAGGACTCTGCCACCAGACAGGGGAGCTTCTGTCCCAAATGTTGGGTTCTTCACAACTTCCTGAGGTATTAGTTGGGTGGCCTCTGTAAAGCCTCCACACACTCTGGCAAGATGGATACTCACCCCAGACCTCCACCCCAGACCACAATCCAGATCCAAGCAGGTTAAAGCAAGAGCTATTAACCCCCAGACTGATTGCTGGATCTCCCTACAGTTCGCAGACCAGGAGCTGAAGCTGCCACTGAAGTTGCAAAATGGCTTCTGTGCTGTGTCTCCTCAGCTGCTTCTTGCCCCCAGGGGAGGAAGCTCACGCGTTACCCAAATACTGGTCCCAAAGTCCATAGTGCACCAACCTCTCCCTTTGTCCTAGGCATATCTGTGTTGATAATTCTGGAATCGCCACAGATGCTGGTGTTCTGGGGTCCCCCCAGCCGGTTGCTGGCCTGGCCACCCTGGGGCTAAAACCTCGGCTCATGCGGGTCTTGGCTCAGCTCCCAGAGCGTTGTGCTGTGCTGAGCTGGCTGCTCCTTGCGGGGCTGCTGGGCTGTCCTCAGCAGGAGGTTAGCTTCTCTGTGGCGTTCTATGGGTGGTGGAACTCCAGAAGTTGTTCAGAGTCCATCTTTTACATTGTTTGGAAGTGGGGGAGGAGCACCTTGGAAGTGCTGTTTCTACTCCACCATCTTGGCTCTGCCCCAAACTCATCATTTCTTATAGCATGGTAGTATTCCATCACAATCATATATCACAACATGTTTAGCCATCCCCCAATTGATGGATATCCCTACAATTTACAGTTCTTTGCCACTACAAAGAGAGCTGCTATAAACACTTTAGAAGGTATACGTTCTTTTTCTTTTCCCCTGATCATCTTTAGAAATAGACCTAGTAGTGGTATTGCTAGATTAAAAGGTATGCAATTTATTAACCCTTTGGCCACAATTCCAAATTGCTCTTCAAAATGGTTCGATCAGTTTACAATTCTCTCCATAATGAATTAGTGTCCCAATTTTTCCACATTTCCTCTAACATTTTTTTTGCTTTCCCCTTCAATCATTTTAACCAATCTGGTAGGTATAAAATGATATTTCAAAGTTGTTTTAAACTTGCATTTCTTTAATCAGTGATGATTTAGAGAATTTTTTCACATGACTATAAATTGTTTTGATTTCTTCATTAGAAAACTGCCTGCTCATATCTTTGACCATTTATCAGTTGGGGAATGACTCATATTCCTCATTTTTTTTACAGCACAGTAATGGAATGTGCTCTCAATGATGTCAATAATGATTTCTTAACCAGGTCTAACAGTCTTTTCTCAGACTTCATCTTCTTTGGACTTTCCTAGCATTTGACACTGATGAAGACTGCTCTCTCCTGGTTCTCCTCCTATTTATCTGGCGACTTCTCAGTCTGTGACGCTGGTACTTGCTTCTGCCTCCTAAGTGTGGATGTTCCCCAAGGGTCTGTCCTCTACTCTATTCAGTCTTTACACTCTCCCTTGGTGATCTCACTGATCCCACAGCTTCAATGCTCACATTTACACAAATGACCCCCAAATAGATATATAGATATATCCAGTCCAAGGATCATCCCTGAGTTCCAGTCCCACTATTCACTTGGGTATCTTCACAAGGATGAATTGCTAGGGCCTCAAACCATATGTCTAAGACTGAAGTCACTGTATTCTCCTTCTAACCCTTTATCTTCTCCTGATTTCCTTGTTTCTGTTGATTGTACAACCTTCTTCCAGGTCACTTAGGCTTCAAACACTGGAGTGATCTTTGGCTCTTCCCTCTTCACTCCTCCTCTCGTCTTATCAATTTTAAATGAACAATATTGTTCCCATCTCTTCCTCTCTTCTCTCAAATTGCCAACACCCTAAGAAGCTCTTTGTCATTTCTCACCTGAACCATTCCAATAACCTCCTAAATGGTCTCCCATCTTTCCCTTCTCTGATTCATCTGCCATAAGGCTCCTTCTTCATGTACTAAATAGTAAAAGACTTTCAGCTGTTGTCTGATTTTTTCCTTGTGCTTACTCATCATTAAGGTGTATACCATATAAATATGGAGATAAATACATGGGAACAACTAAAGAATAAAAACGAAAATATGGCAGGTACCACTGTGTACCATATACCAAGGAGTTGTAGGTTAAAAAATGTTATCTACATGGGTTTTGGAATGTTTCATGGAAAAGAACCTTGATTTAGGAGAAATAACTAATGTGTTGGATGACAGCCAGGATCCCCCAAAGACCTAGACTAGACAGGCTAGAATGTTAGGCGAAATCTAAGAAGATGAAATTTAATAAGAATTAAAAAGTCTTAAACTAGAGTAAGCATGGAAAGACAGCTGTTTGTCTGAGAAAAGATTGAAGGCAAGTGGAGAAGGGTGAATTTACTGGACTACACACTCAGCAATGTGTTATTAAAGACAAGTAGTCTAATGCAATACCTTTAGGCTACATGAATGAGAGGCATAGAGTCCAGAAACAAGTAGGTGACATCCCCACTGTCCTCTGCCCTGGTCATCTGGAACACTGTGTTGAGATCTGTAAAACACTTTTTTTTGTCTTTTTCTTTTTGGAGGGGAGAAGGCAGGGCAATTGGGGTTAAGTGATTTTGCCCAGGTCACACAGCTAGTAAGTGTTAAGTGTCTGAGGTTGGATTTGAACTCAGGTTCTCTGGACTCCAGGGCCAGTGCTCTATTCACTGAGCCACCTAGCTGTCCCAAATAAAACACATTTTAGAAAGGACACCTGGTAAGCTTCAAGGTCAGAAGAAAGCAATCAGGATGTTAAGGGAGCTGCACCATCCAAATGCCAGTTAAGAGAACTGGGGATTTTTATCTTGAAGGAGAGAATGTTTAGGAGGATTCTTATGAGAGCTGGTCTATGGAAGAAGACTCGTTCTGCTTGGCCTCAATAGGCTGGACTCGGAGCTATTGGGTGGACGTTGGAGGGGCAAATTTTAAGTCATTGTAAAGTAAAACTCCATGATGCACATAGCCTGGTAGTAGGCAGCAAGGTGGTGCAGTAGACTTGGAAGTGGGAATACCTGAATTCAAATACAGCCTCAGACAGGATGTGTGTAACCCTGGGAAAGTCACTTACCCGCTCTCTACCTCAGTTTCCTCATCTGGAAAACGGGGACAATGCTAACATCTACCTCCCAGATGTTGTTGTGAGGATAGAATGAGATAATCTTTGAAAGCACTTTGAAAACCTCAAAATGCTATATAAATGCTATAGAGTTATTATTATTTTCCTCCCCTTTCTCAGTGCCTGGAATGTACTCCTCCTTTCTCATTTTCCCTTCTTAGTATCCTTATCTTTGTTCAAGGTACCTCAAGTACTCCCTGTTCCTTGAAGAGATCCCCTCTTGGGGCAGCTAGGTGGCACAGTGAATAGAGCACTGGCTCTGAAGTCAGGAGGACCTGAGTTCAAATATGACCTCAGACACTTAACACAAAAACTAGCTGAGTGACCTTGGGCAAGTCACTTAACAACAATTGCCCTCCAAAAAAAAAAAAAAAAGAAAGAAGAGTTCCCCTCTTCCCTTCACATTAATCCTCTTTCCCTCCTCTAATTACCTTACATTTGTTTAACTATGTTTCCATTGTCTCTTTGAATGCAGGGGCAGTTTCTTATTTGTCTTTGTCCAGTGCCTAGCAAAATGTCTGTTACCATGGCAGGTACTTGGTAAATGCTTGCTGAGTCAGCTTTATTATTATTTTCAGTTGTGTCTGATTCTTTGTGACCCCATTTGGGGTTTTCTTGGCAAAGATACTGGAGTGGTTTGCCATTTCCTTCTCTAGCTTGTTTTCTTTCCCCTAGTTTGTTTTACAGATGAGGAAACCGAGGTAAACAGGGATAAGTGACTTGCCCAGGGTCACACAGCTACTAAGCATCTGAGGCCAGATTTGAACTCACAAAGATGAGTCTTGTCACTCCAGACCCAACACTCTTATCTACTGTGCAACCTAGCTACCTGCTGAATCAGCTAAAGCTGTTCAAAAGTGAAATGGGCTGCCTTGGGAGAGAGTTGGCCTTCATTTGAAATTAAGTGCTTCCTGGTCCCCTTTAATGCTAGGGCCTCACACCTGAGATTATCCCCCGTTTACCCTCTGTGTTTCTTGTATGTACATAGCTGGTTGCACGTTGTCTCCCCCATGTGAGCTCCTTAAAAGAAGTGACTGTCTTTTTGCCTTTCTGTGTATCCCTAGTACTTAACACAGGGTCTGGTACATAGTAGGTGCTTAATGAATGCTTATCAATGATAACGTGACTTCAGACAGAGGTTGGATGATCACTTGGGGAGGGATGTTGTAGAAAGGTTTTTTGTTGAATAGGGTTTGGACTAGAAGGCCTGAAGTCCTTCTGACTCTGCAATTCTGTGATTTCCTGCCATAGGAAGAAAATCATGGCTAATCTTTAGATGTTAAATAGAATCCTTTCTTCACAACTTACCTGCTTCATATATACTGCACCTTTGTCTTCTGGTATTAAAAATCAGGGGAAAGATGCATGTTTTGAACAATTTTGGATTTTTTGGTTTTTATTATTTTTATTTTGTCATTTATTTTTAACTATAATATAAATTTAATAGAATTAAATTTATATACAATGAAATAAAATTAAAATGTATTTTATATTTATTATTAGATCATTTATATTATAATTTATATATAATATGTATTATAAATAATACATTATATTATATTTATCATTATATGTTTACTAGACTCTTATGCCATGAACAAATATATGCATATGTGATTGTTTATTACATCGTACCAATGCAGCTGGTCAGCTTGCATTTATCAATCACCTACTATGTGGCAGGCAATGATGATGGTGATAGTGATAGTGATGGTGATAGCTGTGATGGTGATGGCGATGGTGGCAGTGGAGGTTATGGTGTTGATAGCAGTGATGGTGGTGGTGGGGGTGGTGATAGCTGTGATGGTGGTGATGGCGATGTTGGTGGTAATGGTGGTTCCATTTGGTGGTTCCATTTGGAACCAGAGGCCTAGCGTCAGTTCCTACTCTGGCATTTACTTCTTGTGTGGCTTTGGGGAAGTTACTTATCCTTTCCGAACCCCCATTTCCTCATCTATGAAATGAGAGTGTCACACTACATGGCCTCTAAGGCCCTGCTATTTCATAATCTATGATCTGATGAACTCATGTTTTTATTGTGCAATTAGGTTTTCCAAGTACTTTCCTTACAACCACCCTATGAGTTGGGTAGAGTTGGGGTTAGGAAGACCTGTGTTTGAATCCTGCCTCAGATAAGCTCCATGACCCTGGGTGACAGAGGTCATCCCTTAACTTCTCTGGGCCTCAGTTTGCTCATCTGTAAGATGAAAGGGTTGAACTTCATTATTTCTATGGCTCTTTCCAGCTCTGACTCTACAATCTTAATTTTGCAGATGAGGAAACTAAGGCTCAGAAAAGGTAAATGCCTATAATCACAGAACAAGTAAATGTTGGGAGCTGGGGTAGATGTCTTTTAGCATCTAATCCTGTGGATTTGTCCAGGTTCTCTCTCATGTCTATAACTTGGACTCTTTTTACTATCCCCTTCCTATCTTTGTCTGTTAAAATCCTTGAAGACACCCCTCCACAAGAGGTTTCTCTGATTCTCTTCCCTAGATTGAAAGTCATTTCTTCCACCTCAAATTTTCCTAGAATATTTTGTCTAGATTTCTCTGAGGATACTTAAGGAATGTTTGTTGAGTGGAAATTGAATTTGTCTGTGCTATATTCAATTCAGTAAACATTTATTTAGAGCCTACTCTGTGCCAGGCACTGTGCTAAGGGCTGGGATACAAAGAGAGGAAAAAGATAGTTCCTGCCCTCAAGGAGCTTGCAATCTAACATCCTTTATTAGCTTGTTGGCTCTTTGAACTCAAGAGCCTTTCCTCCATTATACCCACAATAGGCAGTTCAGTGTTTTAAACGTGATAGACACTTAATAATTGCTAGTTAAATTACAGACTCATCAGAGTATATATTTAGATCTGGCAGGTACTTCAAGAGGCAATCTCTAGCTCAGCCACCTTATTTTACAGACGAGAGATATTGGGACACAGATATTAAGTGACTTGAACAGTCTCAAATAAGCAAAGTGAATTCAAAAGCAGAATTCATTGCTCTGACTCAACATCTCGTGCTCTTTCTCTTGTATCAGGCTGCCTCCTTAACAGAATTAAGTTAAAATACGTGAGGGGATAAACAGAGTAAAATGTTACAAAGTTGGAGCCAGAATATTACTTGTTGTTCAGCTGTTTTTCAGTCTGACTCTGTGACCCTGTTTGAGGTTTTCTTGGTAAAAATACTAGAGTGGGGGCGGCTAGGTGGCGCAGTGAATAGAGCGCCGGCCCTGGAATCAGAAGGACCTGAGTTCAGAGCCGGCCTCCAACACTTAATCCGCACAAACAAAAACCTAGCCGTGTGACCTTGGGCAAGTTACTTAACCCCAATTGCCCTAAAGGGGCGGCTAGGTGGCGCAGTGAGTAAGAGTGCCGGCCTCGGAGTTTGGATGACCCGAGATCAGATCCGGCCTCAGAAAATGAGCACCCACACATAAATAATGACTAGCCGTGTAACCTTGAGCAAGTTACTTAACCCCAATTGCTTTAAAAAAAAAAAATACTAGAGTGGTTTGTCATTTCCTTCTCCAGCTCCCTTAACAGATGAAGAATACCAGGCTAAGTGACTTGCCCAGGGTCACACCGCTAGTACATGTCTTGAGGCCAAATTCAAAATCAGGAAGACAAGTCTTTCTAAACTCCAGGCCCAGCACTCTACCCATAGCACCAGAATGGGTATGAATAACTACCCCCTAGCCAGAATATAAAAGACCTAAAATACCAGGTTAAAGAGTTCATATTTTATCCTATAGGTAACAGGGTCCACTGAGGCTTTTTGAGTAGGAGAATAAAGTGGTCCTATATGTGTATTAGTAAAATAATTTGAAATCCCTCCCTTTAAGACTTTATACCTTATTCAAGTGGTAATAAAGATTCTTTGAATCTCCTTGTGTTCCAGGCATATTGCAAGGTAAATTATTCCCCTAAGCCAAGAACTGGGGAAAAGGAAGACAGACTGTCAGAAGCTGGACATGAGGCAGAAACATTCTTATTCTGTTCATTGTTACAAACCACGTCGTTTGTTGGTGATTTAATTATCTTTATTGGAGGAAAACAAGAAGTTGTCAATCCCTTTATCATTATGATAGAAATTTTGATATGTATACATGATTGTCAAGGCAGAGAATCATTTGCTACATAGCCCCATGAACAATTTTGCAGTTTCGCAAACCTATGTAGGTTAAACTTTTTGCAGTGTTTATTACATGCATGGAGTAAATACACAATTTCCCTTCTTTTGGACAAGCAAAAATTGAACCAATCACAAGCCTGATAATAATAGGCACATGGACATTCCTGAATTCAAAGTTGTAAGCTTTTAGAAAACATGCTTGCATTTAGGGGAAGAGAGAGAGGGCCAGTTACATTACGTGTAGCAACAGATGCCAATTTGGAAATTATTGCAAATTTGACTCTGGACAGAATGTACGTTGTATGTCTCTCGACTAGAACACTAAAAGAGGAAACAATGCTTTTCTGAAACCCTGGCCTCTGGGACCCACAGTGAAGAGGCTACTACAACGTCATTGTGTCTGTGCCTCTCAAGAAGAAACAGTTTGTCATTTCTGGACCAATTACCAGACAAAATCAAGTGTCTTTTGTGTGAAAGCTCTGATGACTTCTTTCATCAAACCCAAGGCCTGTAGGCAGCACACATTAAAAGCAGTTTTTCTTTTCCTTTGACTCCTTCCCAAACCAAGATGGCCATCCTTATCTGGGCTAGCATCATGCCTTGGGCACTGCTGCGTTGCCAGAGGTGTGGGGCAGGAAGGGACAGGGGAGGAAATGACAACCATCCTTACTATTGATGCACAATTTACATTTGGAACTTTTAGGGGAGGAAATGACAACCATCCTTACTATTGATGCACAATTTACATTTGGAACTTTTAGACAATGGCAGTCCTATATGTCTGTGACCAGGGTCCCAAACTTTTCCCCACACAATCTTTATTTCCTGTCCCAGAAGAAAATAAAATCACCCATAAGTAAAATAATACAATAAGCAATCAGAAGATACAATAATGTGCAGAATTCCCCGGAGACAAAAAGATTAAAAACTTGTTTTATGGCAAATACAGAAGCGGCAATAGGGATTACAAAGGGTCATTGTAACAGAGTTAATCCCTTTGGTGTAGAAAGATACAGGAACTGAAGCCATTCCACATTTTGCTGAGTTTAGAAGACCAGATTTAGCAGCCACATGCTGAGGGTTTGGCTTCCAAAGATAGAGCTCCTTGGGTTTGCCGAAAGCAGTCCCCCCCAAAACTCGACGAGAAGAACTGCTCCCGATGCAGAGAGGAGGGAAGGAATAAGAATATGAACAGAATGACTTCCTAGGTTAGCCTTGGCACTAGCTATTATATAAAGCGTAAGAAAGATCGAGCCTTGGCCAGCATGCATGGTAGACTTCATAGTGTGGCCAAACAGATTGGTACATGTTGAGATGCTATGTTTGCAGGTGACTGGGCTGTGAACTGAGATGCGCTGGCATCACAAGGAAAGGATGGTTTACATGTGGGCTCCTTGTTCTGCCTTTTCCTCATCCTCCTTGACAGACATACAGAAGTGCTTGCAGCCTATGATGATAGCCTTTGAGCTAACTGCCTTTCCATGCTAGGTGGCATGGAATTTTCTGGAAGGGGAAAACTCTGTTTTCTAACTCTTCCCCTCCTCTCTACCCCAGGATCGTTTCTCCAAACATCAGCTCTTTGCAGTTCAGTGTTTTCAATCATGACAACAATCAAAAGATCGGAAAATTTCCTGCTAATACCAGCTATGCATTTAGCTCTCCATTCAGGGCAAGGCATCCACAATTACTGGTGACATACAGACATCTATATGCTCTCTATCCCTCCCCCAAAGACAGATGGAACAGTGCTTGGTCTGGAATGTGTTTAAAGGAAAGGCCACCTCTGCAGGGATGGAAGTGGGAAAATAAAGAAGAGGATGCACAGTTTAAATAACATGCGGTACAGTTCCACACATGTGGGTCAAATGGGAAGACACCCATTTATTTTGTTCTTCAGCAGCAATTTATTAGACCCTGGAGACCGCTTTCTCATTTTAAAAACACTAGGAAAAACAGCTGAACTGCCCTTGACCTTATAACTGGTACTGAGTGTCCCAAAAGTCTTAGTGTAAGTTAAAGCTATAAAAGCTTAAAAACACACAAAGACTTTTGGGACACCACATACAGAGCCAAACAAAACACCCCTAGAATCCTTCTTTCTCTTGGGGGAGTATAGGATAAATGACATCAAGGTTGAGTGTTTAGAGCTGAAAACCCCATTCAGAAGTTAAGATGTGGGGAATAATCCTAATTTTATTGCATTAAAATATCAAGAAAAGAATTTGCAGTGTCAATTCATTTAATGGAATTTTGTTTTTGTTTTTGGAGGGCAATTGGGGTTAAGTAACTTGCCCAAGGTCACACGGCTAGGCTTTTGTTTGTGTGTGCATTAAGTGTCTGAGGCCGGATCCGAACTCAGGTCCTTCTGACTCCAGGGCCAGCACTCTACTCACTGTGCCACCTAGCCACCCCTTAATGGAATATTTTGTAGAAGGATCTGCAAGGCAAGCTGAACCACAGTATCCTTCATAACAAGTACAATATGACTAAATTCATTTGCCTTGTGGTGATCTTTCTTATTGTTTCAATCAATTGGTTCTTCATTAAAGGTCTTGGTCTTTAGTATTGCTTTCAGACAATTCATTAGATCATTTCAGTCAACTTGTACCTCAACAAAGGTCACAAAGCCTTTGTCAAATCTTAAGTAAATCCTAAATGAGACTGGGCTAGTTAACCTTTGAAACATTCAATCTGGTCAAAGATAATAGAATCCAAGCTCTTCTTAGGGACATGATCTCTGGGACTTCTTCCCTGCCCCCTCTGTCAGGGCCCTTATATCCTTGGGGTTCATAGTTTCCCTGGAAGGAGAGCCTTTCCTGATAACACTTAACCTAGTATCACACAGGGTGTTCAGCGATGGCTTTCCAATGCAGAAAGTGGACAGGGCCAAAAATTACACGTTAGATCAGAAAGCAGAGGCTAGGTCTTAGACCCCTACCTCCATCAACCCTCTTCTTAACCAGCTGCTTACTAGAACAATTAACACATCTATTTATGCAAGAGAATTCTCATTTCACCCTACTGAATATCCAGACATAGAGGAAGGAGGGCCCTTCCTTATCTCTGACACCAGCATTACTAACAGAATCCTCTGGGTCTATAGAAGTGTTTGTATTAAGAGGCACTGTGGATGTCCTGGCAGAGGGAATGTGCCAGGTGACCTGAACCACTTACAAATGTTGGGGTGACTTATTTTCCCTCCATATGCATGACCACTTTAGTGGAAAAAAAGTCTAAGGAAAGCTCTTGCTCCCTCTTTTATGTTAAAATGGGGAAATTTGGAGGGCGAGAAATTCAGTGTCATCTAATAACAACAATAACACTAACTAGCATGTGTATAGCGCCTTATGATCTACAAAGCACTTTACAAATATTATCTCATTTGATCCTCACAACAACCCTGGGAGGTAGGTGCTATTATTGTCCCCATTTTACAGATGAGGAAACTGAGGCAGAGGTTAAGTGACTTGCCCAGGGTCACAGCATGAAATAAAAAGGCTATACTCAATCTGTCTCTTCACTTATAGAACCAGAATGGCAAAGAAGCCGCTTGCTACCCAGGCAGAGCTCCAAAGTCAGTTCTCAAGGGCCTTTCAAAGTTACATGTTTTCCATTGGTGCTATATCGTTCTCTTTCCCTCTGCCCCTACCAAAGCTGATGGCCAGGATTCCAATCCACTTGACATCTGGGAGGGAGAGAAGGTGGTGCTCCAGTGAAGAAGTCGGTGGGGGAAGGCGGTGCAGCCTAGAGAGTGCAGTAGTAAGAAAAGGGCTGCTCTGGGACAAGAAACCAGAATGATAACCCAGGAGCTTGCCTTTCTCTCTTCCTCACTTAGTCCTGAAGGGCAGAGTCACGAGAGAACCTTTGTGTGTGTGTTTCAGGGAAGATATTGGTCAAGTCCTCTGGAGAAGTATGGGAGGTAGGTGGGTAGGGGAGCAGTAGAAACAATCAAGGTAAGATATTTAGTCATCAATTCAAAATATTTGCTCTAGTTTTGGGGGAGGGAGGGGCCGAGGGAAGGGAAGAGGAGAAGAGGTAGAGAAGATGCTTACTGTACAGAGTTAAAAGGGCCAAATATGGACCCGTGGGCCTGTAAAGATGTGAAGTGGGTTTCTTTGAAGCCCATGATCACATGCCATTTTTCCCCCATCTTTTTGCTTTGCTCAAACTGGACTGTCTTCAGCTGTAATTATAAACCCATTGTTTTACAAACAGGATCCTGAAAACCATGCCACCAAAACAGAATCCCTTCCCATCCAAGCCAAAGTAAAAATAGAATCATGGACTCATGAAATTGTGAGAGACCTAGTTCAACCCAGTCCTCAGCAGGAATCACCATTACCCATCCCTTGACAAGTGGCCACTGAGCCTCTGCTTGAAGATTTCCAGCCTTGGGAGTGCCTTTCCCTTTCAGATTGCCTTCTACCTAATCTGTATCTCTTGTATGTCTCTGGGTATTTACATGCTGCTTCACGCTAGAATATAAACTCCTTGGGGACAAGGATTTATTTTTGTTTTTCTATCCCCATTGCATACAGTAAGCAGTTAATAAGCTCAAGTTAATGAACAGACTGCTTCTGGAGGTGGCATATTCCACCTTGGGGCCACTCTGACTGCTGGGCAGTTTTTCCTAACACTAACCTTAAATCTGCATCTCTACAAATTCCACCCATTCTTCCTAGTTTGGACCTCATGGGGCCATAGAAATGTCTCTCTCCTGTAAGACAACCTTCTGCACACTTAAATCCCACCAGCATGCCCAAGTATTCTCTAGGTTGACTATCTCTAGCAAAATCCTTACTTTTCCCATTTTGTAATAACAAGGACAATCCTGCCAATGTCCCCCCAGCACCCAATGTGGAGCCTCACACGATAAATGCTTAACAAATTCTTTTCCATTCACTGTTCAAGGAGAACCAGTCATTTTTCTTTTACCAGCTTCGAGAGGCTTAATATTCCACATACCCTCTTAAAGCATAAAATTTCAGTGGAAATATCGTCCTATTCTATGTGCAAGGTAGGGAGATACCAAGCCCAATTCTCATTGTCATATTTTACATAAAAAGATGCTTAATTGGTCCCCCTGGACTCTTGCTATAGAAGTACTGCACAATGCCAGAGAAATGACCCAAATTAAAGAGCATGTCCACAGATTAGATTTTTTTAAAGCTTTCTAGCTGTTTGGAATCTTCCAACCATGTCATTATTTCAGATTAATTGCATGCTCCCTTTGTATAACATGCATCTCATAAATTTCCTCCAGAAAAAGAAAAATCTTTGTCATCATGGGTAACTTTCAGAATATAGCCTCCAATTTTCCTTTATAAATGCAGATGTTTACACTCAGCCCACAAGGCTGTGTTGTCTTTTTAAGCATGTGCTATGGTGCTGGACGAAGGAGCCCTCGCCAAGGATCGTTTGTCATTTTGTGATCATGAATTGCATAAGCTTTGATGTTTCCCATTAGTCATGCAGGTGTGGTGAAACACTGGACTTTTCTTGAATACTGTCTATAATACAAAGATCATTCTCCTGAAGTTGGAACTGTCTGGACCCAGCTACTACACACAACTATTAGTGTCTTTCCAACCCACATGACATTCTTTTCTGAAAAAAAAAACCCAAAAAAAAAACAACCAAGCTAATATATTTCCTGACTTTGCAAACATGATCATTCTCCAAAAGAAAACTTGCTTTCTTTTTATCATGCAGTTCAGAGCATGATGGGAATGAAAGCAGCAGCAACAGCTGCTAAAGGGTCTGCCTAGCCTGTCTTTCTAGTCATGCTGCCTTGCATGAGTATTTCCCTGTCAGTAGCACCATCTTCAAAGATCCAGGGCAAGGAGCATGTGTGTGCTAACACTGTGGCAAATGTAACTTAAATTACATTTGTTTGGAGACTGACAAAGGTAGGGAGATGAGGGGGATATAACCTAAGGAAACCTAATTGTACAAAGGCATTTAAGGTTTTTCCAAATTCAAGTGACTTCTGAAAGATTATCTTTCTACAGGAGGAGGGCAGAAGGGCAAAGGCCAGGACAGTAATCCTAGGGAAGTAGGTGGATGGTTGAACTCTGGTGCATTTCACTGACATCTGGTGCATCTTACTGGATACTCTAAATGGTCAGATGCCGACTCTTGTATTCTGTGCTCAGGATGCCATCCTGTGCAAAGTCAGCATTCTGAACCACCTATCTCATGCTTCCTCTAAACAGCATCTATGAAGTCTATTTGAAGAACAAATTCACCCTTTTTACTCTGCACTTGCTAGTGGTGTGTACCTATAGATGGGTCTTTGGTTCTTCTAATTCTATAAATTCTGTGACTGGTCTAAAAGTGCCAGCTGCAACTCACTAAGTCAATATGGGTACTGTCACTTGATTTTTTTCCACTAAATGTGGCCAGTGAAATGAACTCTCCCTTGATTTCCCCACCAATCCAGATGGGAATAGGTTGGAGAGCTGGAATAGCAACTTTTATGAATTGGAGGAAGGAGGGATTTTCAATTGATAATGAAAAATCTTTTTCCAAAAAGTTGAAAGAGAGATTTTAAATCTGCATAGCTTTAAGAAAAAGGGCAGAGTTTTTAAATGTCACCCCTCTTCTGAGAAAGGATAGCTGTGTGTGGGCAGTAGAATTTAACAATAAGATTGTGGTAGGTGTCTTATGTGAGGAAGGCTTTTCAAAAACGTCAAATGTATGAGCATGTCAACCATAGCAAGTTTATACTGTGAAGTTGCCATGGAAACACCAGCTCTGTAGGTCATCCCCAGAGGAAGGGCTCTTTTCCCCAGAAAACCAGGCTTCCTTCCTGAACTCTAGAGCTCAGGTCTGGTATAGTAGGGCAGCCCTGTCCTCGCTAGCATGGGAGTTTAAGTTTCATGCCTCTGGGGAATAGACCGTGTTCTGTAGGACTTAAATCATGCCATGGCTATGGTTTCTCGATTTGTTTGCTGAGTGTTCTGGGATGGCTGGTGTGGAAAGGGTCACGACAGGCAGCACACTTCTAGGAAAGCCTTTTCAGGAGAGAATAATCCCAAATGCTGAATGGCTGGACTGTCTTGTGCAGTGAGCTGCCCCTCCTAAGAAGGGAGATAATAAAAAGGAGTGATAGAAGCCAAGTGAACAATTATATTGGGAAACAGATCCTTTATCCTATTTTGGTAGATCTTTACAAAATCATTTTCAATCCCCCTGGAATGAAAAAAAAATCTGTAGGTGGGGATGATGGAAATCTCTACTTACTAAAGAGCTTCATGTGACTGAAGAAGTATAGATTTAAAAGGAAATACTTCTTAAAAAGAAAAGAAATACCTAATGCACAAAAGTTACCAATATTTAAATAATCCAGTTGAAACCTTTTTTTCCCCATTAATGAAAAAATACAACATATACTGTTACCTACACTGAGAAGAGAGTAAATGACTGGGGAATGGGGGCGAGGAATGTGAAGGTCCATTCGGTTAGGGCATCTCTAGACTCATATATACAGCACCAGATCCAACTAGTTAAATTGGCTCCCCTTGAGTCTGTAAAGTTCGTGAGAAATGAACACTTCAGAATTGCAGTATAAAATATGGCCATAAAAAAAGCTTCTGTCTTCCAGTCCTGTGCAGGAAGGGGCACCATGCAAGGTGATATCACTCCGGTGAGATCATGTCCTGCTGGCCACTGGTGGGGCCTTCTTTCCTAGCTCTTCCCTCTCCCCCACCAGTCCGGCCTCCACCTCCAGGGACAGTCACTTGCTGCCAGTGTGGACTGTGGTCACAGTGGTTGGCCTCGGTCTCCGCTCAGACCCTACTGCAGAGACACCCGAAGAGGAGGAAATAAAACTACAGAGTGTGGAGGATGCCAGGCCTGGAGGAGAAGCCAGAAAAGACAATGAACAGTGTTAACAACAATACTATCACAAGTTCATGAGATGTTGCGCTGCAACTAGATTTATTCCAAGATAAATGAACATGAATGTGGAACCCAACAACAAGACGGGTCCCCGAACCTCAAGTCTTCAGATGGAATTTTTGTAAAGCTCCCACCCCTGGCCCCTTCTAAATGGATGGAATCCTGGGATGGTTAATGAGAAGAGTTCATGGTGCATAGATTAGAATTGGAAGGAGCAACAGAGTTCAACCTGCTCCTTTTACAGATGGACAAACTGGGGCCTAATTAGTTAGACATAGGTGCCAAAACTTGAGGTGCTGCTGGGAAGGATGAAGGTTCCTAGAAGAAACTGGGGAAAGTTCAGTCAGATTGATATGAAAAATAGCTCTGCTTGCTACTAGAAGCCAGAAGGGCCTGCCCTGGAAAGGACTTCATTTCTTTAGAGATCACAGGAGGAACTAAGGCCTGGGAATTTGGCCTGGGACTGGAGGGCAGAAGCAGCCCTGGCAGGGAACACATGGAACAGATCCTTTTTAGGGCTTTCAACCTGAGCTAAGCTAAATGAATGATGGCAAGTACTACATGGGACTCCCCCACCTCCCGCCCAGACTTGTGATTGCACCAATGTGAGGCACTCCCTATGAGGAAAGTCCCTCTACTAATGCAGACCAGCACCTTTTCTGTACCTGAGATTCTTAGAAAGTTGTTTAGGACGTGGAGAGGTAGGTCACACAGTCAGGGAGCATGAGGGGCAAGACTTGAATGCAGGTCTTCCCGACTAAGATTGACTCTCCTCGAAGTTACACCTTTTCATGTGTCCCTTCAGCTACATGGAGCTGGTGTGTTTGAAGTAGTTTATTTGAGTAACTGAGTCATCACTTGCTAGACTTTAGTGGACAAACTGGATAAAGGGATTTGACCTGAGAAGCCAAGGGGCATGGAGGCAGAGGCCTGGTCCTCATACCACTGAATGGCAGACACCAAAAGCCTGCGAGTGGAATGTTCTTGTAGTTATTTAATAAGATAAGGCTCTAATTTAGAAACTGCAATGCATAAGGGCTCAGAGCTATGCAAAGGCTTGAAGACCAGCGTTATTATTAGTATTAGTTCTGCTATATTTGAGGTTTAACTAGGCTTTTGTGGCCTACACTGGAAATCTAACCATTACTTATACTCTTCCTATGGGAAAATGAAGCATTTTGAGTTCCAATCAACAGATTTAAAGTGGAATACATTCATAAGTTGGGAGCAGAGCACGTGTGTGTGTGTGTGTGTGTGTGTGTGTGTGTGTGTGTGTGTGTGTGTGTGTGTAGAGAGAGAGAGATAGTTGCGCTTTAGCTAATAAAGAAAAAGATACGGCATGAATCACATTTGTTTTGATTAATTTAAAAGCTGAAGAGACAAGTAAGCTGAGGTAAGCCTGGATTCAGAGTTCTTGACAGTGACTGCTGACTAGGAGTCCCTCCCCACCAGAATATCCCTGAATCTGCAGCTGAATCTTCTCTTGTTCCATACTCACAATCTTTTCGGGTTGTCCCATCAGGGAGCTGGCTGGCCAGACTGAGGTTGCTGGTCACACTTGCATTTGAACTGTCCAGGCTGCTGCCGAGATGCAGTTTCCTCATATGCCTCACAACGGCGGTGGCATTGAATGCTTGCTGGGATTTAGAAGGAGAGAGGAAAAAAGGAGGGAAAAAACCAAAAAGAACAGCCATGTTAATTTGAAAAGAACTAAAAGCCAGTTTTGGTCCTTTTATTTCACTAGTTATCACAAGAATTTCAGAGTTCTCAGAAGTCAAAACGTTCTTATATTTTAAGAAGGAAGCTTATGGGGGTGAAACATTGACTGCTTCTTCAATGAAAGCCATTCCCATTGACAAGAATCTGTCAGGATGAAAAGCAACCATTTCATCTGCTTTCAAGTGATGTCAAGAAACAGTGATTAAGCCCCTCTGGGTCAGGCACTGGACTTAAATGTAAACCGGTCTTTAGAGGATGTTTTACTGAAGAGACATTCCATACACACAACATCTTAGGTGTTGTTGGGTGTCAACTAATGAGAGTCAGAGAATCTTAAGCATGGAAGGCACCTTTGAGATCCTCTCCCCAACTCCTTCTTGCTATAGAAATCCTTCTATGATATATCTAACAGATGTTGATCTAACCTGGTCCCTTCAGTGATGGAGACCTGTACTACCTCTTCATAAAAGTGAGTTAAGAATCTAAGTAAATGACATATTCAAAACAAGTTATTATCATATCTTAAAAGTTCATGTTTTTTGTTTTTTTGTTTTGTTTTGTTTTTGCTTTTTTTTGGGGGGGGGGAAGGCAGGGTAATTAGGCTTAAGTGACTTGCCCAAGGTCACATGGCTAGTAAGTGTTAAGTGTCTGAGGTTGGATTTGAACTTAAGTCCTCTTGACTCCAGGGCCAGTGCTCTATTCATTAAGCCACCTAGCCATCCCAAGTTTCATGTTTTTAAAACGGTTTTTATTTTCCATTGTAGATACCATCTTGCACTAACACACTACTCTGTTGCCTCAGAGTAGCTATAGATGACCCTGGGCTGTCAAAAACTGGACATTTGGGGTATGGGCTCTGGAAGGTCCTTGTTTTTTCAGTTGTTTCAGTCACATCTGACTCTTCATGACCCTATTTAGGATTTTCTTGGCAAAGATAACTAGAGTGATTTGCCATTTCCTTCTCCAGTTTATTTAACAGATGAGGAACTAAGGCAAACAGGGTTAAGTGACTTGTCCAGGGTCACACAACTAGTAAGTGTCTGAGGCCAGATTTGAACTCAGGTGTTCCTGACTTGAGACCTGACACTGTATCCACTGTACCACTTAGCTGCCTCTGGAAGGTCCTATCAAGTTAGATGAGCTTCAAGTATAAGCCTGATGGTAGATGGCCCATTTGTTACCCAAGAACCAGTCTGTGTAAGTATGTTGAAGTACATTGACAAGTTAGCTGCAGAGTAGAATTCCCAGAGACCATTACTAAATCACAGAGAGACAAAGATCTGTCAGTGGAAAGAATATCTGCACCAAATGGTAGGCTCGTTATTTTTTAAAATAGCATTCCCTTTCATGGAACTAGGTATACTACCAAAGCATATTGAGATAGTGGCTTATAGCTACCTAATCTCACCAACCACTCTAGTATATTAACTTGCACAATCATGTTGCCGAGTCTCAGGACTCATCCGAAGTATTCTCTGACTGTTGTAGGGACCCCTGCATAATATAACACACTCTGACAAGTGGCTGTCCAGCCTTTGCTTGAATACCTTTAGTGATGGGAATCTCACTCCCTCAAAGGTGACAGCTCTAATTTTTTAAAGTTCTTTCGCAGATTGTGTTGAAATTGATAGCTCTGCAAGTTCTACTCATTAGTTCTTTCCTCTGGAGCCACATGGAGTAAGCCTAATCACTTGTACATGACAGCCACTGGATCATCTGAAAGCTGCTTTATTTCTCTCAGTCAACAAACCAAGTGCTAAACATTTATCCCACACTTACTCTGTGTCAGGCATTGGGCTAGGTTACAAAGGCAAAAGTGATCTATTGCTGATCTCAAGGAGTTTTCAGTGTAAGAGGAGAAATATGTACCTACTTTTAAAAAATCATTTAATAAACATTTATTAAGTGCTAATTATGTACCAGGCATTATGCCAAGTGCTGGGGATACAAAAAGAGGCAAAAGACAGCCCCTGCCCTCAGAGAGCTTACAATCTAATGGAGGTATACAACTATTTACAAAGAAAACTGCATATGAAATAAATAGAAAATAATTAAAAGAGAGAAAGCACTGGAGTTAAGAAGGACTAGGAAAGACTCTGCAGGTGGGATTTTAGTTGGGATTTAAAGGAAGCTGGGACAGCTAGGTGGTGCAATAGAGTGCTGGACCAGGAGTGAGGAAGACTCATCTTCCTTAGCTCAAATCTGGCCTCAGACACTTCCTAGATGTGTGATCCTGGGCAGGTCAACTTTACCCTGTTTGCCTCACTTTCCTCATCTGTAAAATGAACTGGAGAAGGAAATGGCAAACTACTCCAGGATCTTTGCAAAAGAAAATCCCAAATGGAGTTATGAAGAGTTGGACATGACTGAAAAATGACTAAACAAGGTGGTCAGTGTGGGGGAAGGAGAGCATTTTGACAGCTGTATCTATCTATATATAGCTACCTAATCTACATGCACACATACTATAAATACAACTATGTAAAAAATAAATACAGAGTGTTTTTGTTGTTTTTTTTGTTTTTTGTTTTTTTTTGTTTTGGAGGCAGGAAGGCACTAGCAGCTAGAGGTTAGGGAAGGAATCATATAAAAAGCTCCATCTTGGAGGAAACTAGGCATACTCTCTACTCTTATCCCCCCAACCTTCTTTGACTTAAATATTCTTAATGTGGTCATTTCTTTAATCACATTTCTTTAAACACACAACAGAATAAGCTTAGGTAACTACTTAATAATCACAAAATCTCAAGCTTTTCAATTGTCCATGAATCCTTTTACTAGAAATGCTCATGAGTGACTGTAACTCCAGATGCCTGATTTAGGCTTTCTCTACTCTTTTCCCAACCCCTTCTTCCCCTATGATGGCAATACTAATGCATATTGTGATACCCTTAAACAGTAGATGGCAAAAGAAAGAGTACAGTTCAAGGCCTACGATCATTCTTAGATCAATCTCTGAAAATCTGAGAAGTGGCTAGATTTTTTCCTAAGGGGAAATGATTGAAATAAACTATTCACCCCTTTTGGACCTTGCTATTTATTTCCTCAAGGCTTTCATCTAATTTATTTCTTGTAAAGAAGCCCTAAAATTTGGTGGAGAAAACATTAGACTTAGAGACTTGGGATAGAATCCCACTTCAAGAGAGACTAATTGTGGAATCTTGGGAAAATCACTCACCTCTCAAAATCTCAATGTGTCTTATGTGTAATAATGGGGATAAAAATACTTTAACCACTTATCTCATAGGATCATTTCAAAGGAAGTGTGGAATGCAAATATGGGATTTTATTATTATCTCTTGAAATTAGGGATCACTTGAGTAAAGTTCTGAAGTGTTGGAAAGATTAATTTTTTATCTAAATTATTTTGGTCATTTCTTCTTCAAATAAGAAATCTCCACTTATATACAAAATAGATTTTATGTAAGGTAATAAAATACATTAAAGACTGAGAAAGAGGCATTAAGACATAATAAAAGGGGCACCAGGTTTCCTATCCAGGCTTAGTCAACAACTAACTGTGATAATGAGTGAGTCAATTGATGGGTTGAAGATACTCAATATCTTCATCAGTCAAACAGCATGTGATCTCTAAAGTCTTGTCCAGAATAACATTCTGTGAATCCATTAATTCAGAATTAAAGCATGCAAAAAATTAATGGAATTTTGTTTCCAAAGTTCACGTGTTCATTCATTCATTCATTTGCTTATTCATTCATTCTCTCTTTCAAGATACACTTAGTGAATGATTCTATTAATTCCTAATTTATGCCAACGAGGAAAAAAAAAAACCTCTGACTTACTCTCCATTTACTTTTTGCAAAGTTTTTCCGAATCTGGGCACTGACTGACTCGTGGATGTTTTTGCAGAGGGCTGTATCACCAGCAATCCTGAAACAGAAAAGGGCTCCTTTAGAAATGTTTGCTCTGACAGAACTAATACCATATCTCAACCCTGCTCTATCTCCCACGCATGCCTCCCTTTCTCAAGTTTGACTGGGGAAGTGGAGGGGACAACCTGCTTCTTGGTTACTGAGTCATCTCTCTCATGCAACTCCTTTTTTTTTCCTTTGCAGAATTTTTTAGTTTTATTTTTTCATTTCCATATTAGCCATGTGGCAAAAAAAAAGCAAGAAACATAAAGAAAATTTTAAAAGTACAATCTACACTCAGAGTTCATCAGTTCTCCCTCTGGAGGTGGATAGCGTTTTTTATCATGGGTCCTTTGGCATTATCTTGGATCCCTGTAATCAGAGTAGCTAAATCTTTCATGGTTGATCATTGTTACCATATTGCTATTACTGTACAATGTTCCCCTGGTTCTGCTCATTCCATTTTGTATTAGTTCATATAGTCTTCCCAGGTTTTTCTGAAACCATCCTGCTTACCACTTCTTACAGGTACAAAGGTATTCTATCACAATCATATACCACAGCTTGTTTAGTCATTTCCCAACTGATGGATATCCCCTCATTTTTCTATTCTTTGCCACCCTAAAAAGAGCTGCTATACATATTCTCCATAATGGTTTGACCAGTTCACAACTCCAACAACAGTATATCAGTATATCTATTTTTTCATATTCTCTTCAACGTTTATCATTTTCTGTCATGTTAGCCAATCTTAAAGGTAAAACAGTACCTTAGAGTTGATTAAATTCACATTATTCTAATCAATAATGGTTTAGAGCATTTTTTATGTGACTAGCTTTGATTTTTTTTTTCTCCTGAAAACTACCTGTTTATATATTTTGACCATTTATCAGTTAAGGAATGACTCATTTTATTTTTGTTTAAAAATTTGGCTCAGTTCCCTAAATATTTGAGAAATTAGGCCTTTATCAGAGAAACTTGCTGTAAAAACATCCTCCCCCCCTCCAGTTCCTTACTGCTTTCCTTCTAATTTTGGTTGCATTGGTTTTGGTTTTGTAATTTTGTACAAAACCTTTTTATTTCATGTAATCAAAATTATTCATTTTTTTCTTCCTGTGATCCTTTCTATCTTTTGTTTGGTCATAAACTCTTCCCTTATCCGTAGATCTAACATGTAAATTTTTCCATACTCCCCTATGATATCACCATTTCTACCTAAATCATTGAACAATTTTTACTTTACTTTCTTTCTCTCTTTTATTATTATGTGAATTTAGAGATTTAACATTTTTCCTTATGGACTTCTTTGGTTGCATCCCATAAATTTTGGTATATTGTCTAGTTGTCATTTTCTTTAATGAAATTATTGCTACTATGTTTTGGTGTTTGGCCCACTCATTCTTTAGGATTAGGTTATTTAGTTTCCAATTAATTTTTAATCTATATTTCCATGGCCCTTTAATGAATATTTCCCTCTGTAGTTCTAGGAATTTGGAGCAATTTTCCTTTATAATTTATTGAAAGGTGATGTTTAGGCTCTTTCTTTGATAATGACTTTTAGGTAGTCCAATAATTCTTAAATTATCTTTTCCCAATCTATCTTCCAGGTCAGCCATTTTTTCCAATGAAATATTTCATGTTTTATTCTTTTTCTTCTTGATTTTGTTTTTATTGTTTCTTGATGTTCCATGGCATCATTAGCTTCCACTTGCCCAATTCTAAATTTTAAGGATTTTCTTCAGTGAGCTTTTGGTATTTCTTTTTCTATATGGCCAATTCTGCTTTTTACAGAGTTATTTTCATCAGGCAAGTTTTGTACCACTTTTACCATTTGGTTATTTTTATTTTTTAAGGTGTTATTTTCTTCAATATTTTGGTACCTTTTAAAAAAAAAACAAGCTGTTAATTGTCTTTTCATAATTTTCTTGCATTGCTCATTTCCTTTCCCAACTTTTCCTCTACCAATCTTATTTGATTCTTAATATAATTTTTAACTCTTCTAGGAATTCTTGTTGGTCTTGTGTCCAGTTCACTTGTAGCATCACTGTCTTCTTCTGAGTTTGTGTCTTGATCTTATCAACATAGTAGTTTTTTATGCTTAGATTACTTTGTTGTTGTTATTTGCTTATTTTTCCAGTCTATTTCTTGACTGTGAACTTTATGTTGAAGTTGGACTTATTTAGTTTCTGGTGCTTCAAAGTGAGAGAAATGATTATTAATAACCAAAGATTTGGGGAGATTTGGATTTCTCCCTTTTTCTTTTAACCTATTTCAAGACTTCAGTCTCTGAAGACTGAAGTAACTGGAGCCAGATTTGAAGAGGTAGAAATATTTGTATTTAATTTTTTTATTTGAAGTTTTAAAAATATTTTTATTTAATATTTATATTTAGTCCTAGAGGTAATGGGGAATGACCAGAAGTTTTTTAGCAGGAGATTAGCATGGTTAGATCTATGTCTTAGGAAGATTATTTTGGTAGTTCTGTGAATAAATGAGTTTTAACTGAATTAAAACTGACTTGAAGTTATGAGAAATTAGAAACAGAGAGAAAACTTAGGAGGTCATTACTGTAGTTTAGTGAGAGGGCCTGAACTAGTGTGGTAACCAGTGCATGAATGAATGGAAAGGAGAAACATTGTGATGGATATTGTGAATAAAGACTTAGCAACTAACTGGAAATGAGGAGCATGGGAAAGGGAAACATCAAGGATGATTCTGAGATGACAAAACTGGTTAACTAGGGAATTAGTAGTACTCTCAACAGAGACAGGAAAGTTTGGAAGAGGGAAAGGTTGGAAGAGGAGGAAGACAATTTTCATTTTGGAGATGTTGAGTTTGAGGTGCCAACAGAACACCAGGCAGTGGGACAGGGGACTGGAGTTCAAGAAGGAGAATAGCATACATGAGGCTTAAGTATAAAAAGTCCCATCATAAAAGGAGAGGAGAATTGAAGCAAGTCCAATTATGCATTATGAACTGTACAATTTTGACTGGGATGGGGAGGAGAATTCCTAACAGGGATAGAGAGGTGATCACAGAAATGAAAAGGCACAATTTCTGTTATATAAGATTTAAAAAATCTGTTCAAACAAAATAACGAGAATTAGAAGAAAAACAATTGATTGGGAAATAAATCTTCCTGGCAAATATTTAACATAAACACCTGATATTAAGGATAGAGAAATAGAGAGAGGATAAAAAAAATGCAGTGAGCAACTAGGAAAGTCTGAAGTACAGAAGGAGGCATGCATTTTCAGACATGCCAAATGTATTAATTTGTTTTGCTTGAGTACACTTATTTGGTATGAGGAAGGGTTCTATCAGGACAGAGAATCACTAGAAAGAGACAAGAAAAAGGAAAGGTATGAATAATCCATTTAAAAAGGATTAAAAAGAGATCAAGTTGAATATAGAGGAAGAGGTCATCTGTGGAACACTGATAATTGAACCCACTGGAGCTGATGGAGTTATGAAGGGAGAGAAAATGGAGAGAAAACAGAAAGGGACCCAGAACAGATCTTAGGGGACACCCATAGGTAGATGATGGGTGATGAGGCACCAAAGGCAAGGCAGCAAACAAGCATTGTGTCATAGATGACTAGACTGGGAGTCAGGAAGACTTGGGCTTGTATTCCACCTTCAACTCTAACTTTGTGGCCCTGGACAAATCACTCACCCTTTTTAGCCTCAGTTTCCTTATTAAAAAGATATGAATAGGGGCGGCTAGGTGGCGCAGTGAGTAGAGCGTCGGCCCTGGAGTCAGAAGGACCTGAGTTCGGATCCGGCCTCAGACACTTAACGCACACACAAACAAAAACCTAGCCGTGTGACCTTGGGCAAGTTACTTAATCCCAATTGCCCTCCAAAAAAAAAAAGCAAAAAAAAAAAAGATATGAATAATAATTCTTGGAGCACCTACCTCAAAGAGTGCTACAAAGGAAGGAAGCAAGGACAGAAAGAAAAAAAGGAGCATTTATCAAGTGTGTCGGGTACTGGGCTGTACAATTATGATCTCATCTGATCCTCACAACAACCCTGGCAGGTAGGGGCTATTATTATCCCCATTTTACAGATGATGAACTTAAAGCAGACAGGTTAAGTGACTTGCCTAGGGTCATAGAGCTAGTAAGTATCTGAGATTGGATTTGAATTCCTAGTTTCCTGCCTCTAGGGCCAGCACTCTATCCACTGTACCCACCTACCTTCCCCAAAGAGACCGTGAATTTTTTTAAAGCTTAAAAAATTAATTATAAAAATAGCTTGGAAAAAATGCCAGGTCTTCTTACATATTTACATCCAATAAAATGAAAGCTCCTTGAGGGGAGGGACTGTTTCTTTCATGTGAAGGTGGACTAGGCTTGAAAAATCAGCTGCTTATAGAATCCTATGAACCTTCAAAGCACCTCTCTGCTTCAGAATGCATCCGAGCCCCAGGTCCTCAGATTCCAAATTCTTATACTATACTAGTTGTGTAATATAGTGTGGTAGAGTAGAAATACACTGAATTGGAAAGCAGGAGATCTATTTCCTATTCCTAGTCTATTGAAGCATCCAGGCAACAGGCCTGGCCTGAAATAAGGAAGATTTAAGTTCAAATCCAGCCTTAGACTTTTGCTAGTTGTGGTTAAATCACTTAACCTGCCTCAGTTTCCCTATTATGCCTAATGGGCACAATAATAACACTTGCCTCCTAGGGTTGTTGTGAGGATAAAATGAAATAATATGTGTAAAGCCCTTTTCATACCTTAAAGTAACACTCATATGTATATATAATGAATTGCCCAAAGCCACATATCTGGGAACATATAAATATGTGCATATGTACATATATGTATACATGTATTTATATATTTGCTCTTAGCTATCTCTGTGACCTTGAGCAAAACATTTTACTTCTATAGGACATACTTTCCTCATCTATAGCAGGAAGGTTTTAGACTAGATGATTTCTAAATTTATTTCCAGTTCTGTGATTAAGACTCCATTTGGCTAAGACTTTGAACTAAGTGCTGTCATTCAACATAGATATATTAGGAAATATATACTTTTTTCCAATGATACTTCTATTCCTCAAAATGTTTTTGGAATTTTCCTTCAGAATTAACTTTAAAAACCACACAAGAAATGTAAATTCCATGACTTTTTAGTTGTTTCAATACTTTAATGGGTACGTATGCCCCTCATTCACATGATTCAGATCCTCATCTCTCAATGCCCGGCCTTCCTGAGCAACTCTCATCCACATCTTCCACCCAATGACTTCCTCTATATCTCTTGATATTGAGTAGACAATAATGAAGCACACAGACTGTCCATCATTATCTTGTTCTTGTGACATAACTGGCCCATCTATTTCCCCAATTCTAACACAGAGATCAATTAATTATTTTCTTCATCTAAACTTAGCTTTGAACGCCTTTTCCCAAAAATCAATTTTACCTCCAAATACAAAGGCTTGACTACTAGTCAAAAGATGAAAGATGAGCCTAATCAAAGGAATGGGTTTGGGGGTATGATGATAAATCTGCAAGAGGTGTTCTAAAAATATTTGGGGCAATAGCACTATTATTGGGATAAGTGTATTTCCTTCTAAGGTGACTACTTTGAAGGGTGTATTTGATTTGGATGGAAAGTTTGTATTTGTTTATTAGGAGAATCAGTAACATTACTTTATCATAATATCTCATAGTTTCATAGTCTCATCAGTTTAGAGCTGGAAGGGACTTAGAAGCTATCTACCTAGTCCAACCCTCTCAATTCATAGATTAGAAACAGAGGTCAAGAGGCTGTAATTTGCCCAGCGTGTCCCAGCCAGTAAGTAGGGTCAAATGTGAACCCAGACCTTCCCTACTGACACTGTCATGCTAGCTCATGCCATCTTTGTCGGTCTAATTACTTTTAACTGAAATTTCATATGCGTGTTTTGGAAGACTTCTAAAACATTATGCTAATATTCTGAAAGTAATTTTGTCTCAATGTGCAATGATTTACAAAACTTTAAAATTCCTGTTTTTTAAAAGATATTTCTGTCACACTGAAACCCATAATCCCAATTTGCAATAAATAAGGCAAACGTACTCTTAGTCACCAGTATTACAAACCCACTTTTGTTTTGATTAAATACAACTTGATCCTCCATTATTTTAGTTAGTTGTTGGAGAAAATGTTATTTACAATACCATGAATATTATATAAGTGGATCTTGCAGTTAGATAATGAAGGAAAGGTGGAGAATTGGGTCCATTACTATGGAGAGAGGAAGGTGGTTTAAAATGTTACATCCTTAGAGAGGAATGCCAATTCAAACTTGCCAATGGCCAACTCTTTCTCAGAAATGATTATATAATAGAAGACAGACACTATGGCAGTAACTAGTATGAGTATTGCTATGGAGTACATGGAGTAATGGCACAGGCTACTTCCTGAATGATTCCTAAGCAACATTTCCTGAAGGAAGTAACAAACACACTTAACATATGTCTTGGTAGGAAGATAAATGTGTATGTGAGCTCTTCCTTCATCTCCCCAGACCTAGGCTGCTCTGGTTAGAAAAAAATGCTGGAAATCCAATTGACTAATTGGGGAAGACAAAGGGGAAATATTTAAGCATTATTCATATGCAAAAAGCAGCCCTGGAAGATGAAAAAGTTAGTATACCAGTTTTTTTGAGCTACCAAGAGTCTTGTAGGAGTATCAGGCTGTAGTCCAGTTCTCAGGCTTCGCCAAAGGCAATATGCTTCAGTAAAATTCCCCATTTCTCTCAGCAACACTCTTTCTAGGTCAAGATGAAAGTACTTTGGCAAAAGAGCATGCTGAAATAGACTGCAGCTAACCAGATTTCCCTTCCTCTACTTTCATTTGGCTCCATTTCCCAGATAACAACTTAGTAAAATAGAAACAGAATGTTTGGATGGCCAGGCCCACCAAAGGCAAGAACAACAGAGGGATTTGCAAGATGCTCCAAGAATCTCTAGTAAGCCTTTGTTCTCTAGAGAACTCATTTGAGTCTTCCCTCCTGTACTGTTTTCAAAAGTCACATCCTCAGGGTGGGATGCCAAATCAAACTTTGTCATGGCCAACTCTTTCTTGGAAATGATTGTTCAGCAAAGGGGAAGAAATGTGGGATTGACTAGGATGGGTACGTACTAATACTGGCTAGATCCTTGTGCTCCAAAATAAATAGATGGGGTGAGGAGAAATTGGAGAGGAATTCCGTCTTTATGTTTTAAATATCAGCACCTGTCTATCAGAAATATGGTTTGAAACCCTTTGGAACTGGTTCTCACTCCATGTGTCTTGTTTTATATGAGTTCTTTATGTAGCTAACATACATAGAGTTAGGGACTGGGTCTGTGATTTCAATGATATGAAGAACTTCCAGATGAGGAGAGTCCCCCTATCAATGTTGGCTGGCATCTTCTCTGCTACATGGTCTTAGAGAGTTGCTAATATATAAGCGATGTCACAGAAGTTCAAATTGACCAGTAATATAGAAATACTTTGTGTTCATTTCAAACTGAGTTTATTATTGTTCAGTCATTTTTCAGTCATGTCTAACTCTTTATGACTCCACTTATAGTTTTCTTGGCAAAGATACTAAAGTGGTTTGCCATTTTCTTTTTCCAGCTCATTTTATAGATGAGGAAACTGAGGCCGACAGGGTTAAATGACTTGCCTAGGGTTATACAGCTAATAAATGTCTGAGGTCATATTTTAACTTGGGAAGAGGAGTCTTTCAGACTCCAGGCCCAGCACTCTATCTTCTTCCCTCAAACTGAGGTAGTCACTTGCTTGAGAATTAAGCATCAGATTGAGCCAGAGGACATTCAGAACCAACCCCTCAGGGCAACTTTGTGGATACATTTCAGATTTATTGTCATTTGTCACCTTTACAAGTGTTTCTAGATGGACTTGCCTTTCAGTAGCATTCCATTTCAACCTGTGAGTGAATGTTCTTGCATTTCCCTTTGGACATTCTCCCTCACAGATGTTTTAGCTTTAACCTCTTGGTCTCACAGTTTGTAGATATTATTTCTGTATGATATTTTAATGTTTTAACATAACTGATGGACTTTGTGCTTGCTGCTTCTCAAGTCTTTCCTGGTCTTCCTCCAACCCACCTTCCTCGTTAGCCTCCAATATCTTCCTCACTTCCCTTTTCTTACTCATGTAAAATTTTGTGGCTTACAGAGCATTTTTTTTTTTTTTTGCTTTTTGGAGGGCAAGTGGGGTTAAGTAACTTGCCCAAGGCCACCCGGCTAGGTTTTTATTTGTGTGTGCATTAAGTGTCTGAGGCCGGATCCGAACTCAGGTCCTTCTGACTCCAGGGCCGACACTCTACTCACTGCACCACCTAACTGCCCCCAGAGCATTTTTCTTACAACCCAATGAGGTACATAGTGGAAATATGATTATCCCCATTTTACATATGGGGAAGCCAAGGGTCAGAGATAGCAAGAGGCTTGCCAAGGTCATGTAGCTAACAGTGCAGAACTGGGAATTCTAAAGCTCAGAATTAAGGAAATATTGACTAGCACTTCATTTAATGCCGTCTGATGCTCTTTTCTATTCTGAGTAATGAGAGAAAGTTCTATTGGGAGGAACTTTTGAAAAGCCTTATGGAACAACTGCCTTGATTTCTTCTTCCTTTGTGCCAGAGCCTACAAAACAGTCAAGTCCTGTGAGCAAGCCAGAAGAGAATGAGAGATGAGAAGCTCTTGAATCTCTTGTCCCTATCATCCTTTGACTGTTCCTTCCCTATGAATCCCAACACTGGGTGATGTTTTCTATATGTCTTTTCCACTCAATCACTATGAATATGGTTTTTTTTTGGTTTTTAGAGCATGCTGACTGGGTCTTATACAAATCCATACTATCTAATGTCAAATGGGGCCTCAAGGCTGCATTTTGCTTAAGTCCTTGTCTTGCTCTCCATTGTAGTTGTGCCAAATCTTCTCCTTGAGCTCCTAATTCTGTTCTTAATTCCTTCAACCTCAGAACATGACTTCATTTCTTAATTTACTAAGAAGAGTGAGGTCATACATCATGAGCTCCCTTGTTTTCCCAGTTTGTGGGGAGTATAAGGGAAAATGCATCCAGTGTTGGAAAAAACTATCTGGGCAAGCTGAGTTATTAGAAGGAAGTCAGGTCTTAGTGAGTTCAAGAAAATGGAAGGAGTGAGAAAGGAAAAGATTTAAGATGAAAATCAGTTTATTGCCTATGGAGCAGGCATTCTAGAGAACACAATGGAAGGGGTAAGTAGCTTACAGTGGGATTTATGAAGGGGTGGGTTGAGGGGGAACAGGAATGAGGGAGGAAGTCAATGGATGGAAACAGGACTTGAATAATGACAGCTATGGGTTGGTAGCCACTGGGATGGGGAAGGTTTGATGAGGGGGGTATATGATAATCATTGGGTAGGTTCAGGTAGGTTATCATCTAATCAATAGAGATTCAGGCTTGGGATGGAGTTGTGCCAGGATGACAGGCAGCAGTGTGTAGCTGGAAGGCTGGGAGATAGGAAATGGTGTACCTAGAAGCAAGGCAAGCTATGGAAAGGTAGAGGATTTCTCCTCAAAAGTCTTTCAATGAAGGTTTCCAATTCTAGACAGGGTTCTTCCTGAAGTAGTTTGGACCAGGTGGACCCCGAGAGATCTCTTCTGATTCTGAGATTCTATGGACTATGTAAATGAAGATACGTTGTTCTGCAGAGAATCATTTGTGAAAGCATGGTTTCATCATGGATGTGCAGACACTTCTCCTCAAGACTTTATAGAATCATATTGCTTTTGCCTTCTTGATGGGTGGGGGAGGAATTAAAGGAATGGAGAGACTTTGGAACTCAAAATCTTAAAAAAATGAATGTTAAATAAGGTATAACTGTACATTTAAAAGGTTGATTTTCAAATATAAAAAGAAAGGCTTTATAGAGATGAGAAATCAAGATCAATAAATGAGGATCAGTAGTTGCTGATGTCATTTTGATACCTATTACCATATGTATTTTTCTTCATTCTTTTGGTGTCTCCCCTACTTTGAGATCTTGAAAATTTCTTGGTCAATACCTTTCAAAATTTTATTCTTTTTAGATTGGATTTCTTCTACATATACTTCTTCAGGTCCAGCCATTTTTCTCGACTACCATCTTCTTTAAGTGCCAATTCCTTCTATGGTGACTGAGTGCTGAATCTCAAAGCAATGGTTCCAACATCATTGATGATGAGAATAGATTGCATAGACACGATGGCACATCTGTTGCTTTTTGTTTCATCTCTGAATGCTTTTGAGATGCTTTAGTTTAACTGGGTGACATGCTAAGTTATCTGTATGCTACTTTTTCCCTTCACTCTTTTTAGCCAATCTTATTAACACTTTATTATATTCTTCCTTTCATCTCTGTAATCAGTTTGGAAATGATCATGTACTGTAAGGCAGTACTGCCCTTGGCTATCATATCTTTCCCCATGGCAGAAAGATCAAGAGTTTGCTGGTTGAAGAAGTCTGGGGTACTTATTTGGCTTTCTTGTTGTGACAAATGTTTTAGATCATTTCAACTTATCTAAGAAATAATTATATCTTTTATTGATTTTCCATAGTTCAGGTTTAGAGCTATTATAATTTCATGCATTATCTTCTCTTTTACCTGTCTTCTAACTTTTCAGTATTTTTTGACTTCTGCTCTAACCAATAAACGATATGATTTTGAAATGAAGTATTGGTTATTTCTCATTTAGTAAAATATAATCAGTTCTGTTTTTAAAAAATTGATTCTTCACTATGTCCTTGATCTTTCAACAAAAACCACTTCAGGACACTTGAGTGATAGCCTCCTGAAGCTCAAGTCTCCCAAGCTCCAGAGGTCCACCAGCTTCAGCCTTCCTAGTACTAGGAATTTACAGTTGGCACCACCATAGCTGGTTCATTTCTTAATCCTTAACCATGCCCTCCAACTTTTTTTTTTGGCCATCTTGCTCAGCATCTACTTTTGGACACCAAGTCATGAAGTATCAAAGTACACACTGACTTGGAGTTAAGTTCTTTGTAGATGTTCTCCAGTTTTCCTCTACAAGAGACCCCAGTACAAAAGTTGCTGTTATTTCCATGATGATCTTTTTGCTTTTGTCTGTCATCAGCACTGTAAGGTGATATGACTAAGGGATCCATGAATTGGTATTTTTCATTGCTTTTGAGCACATGACAGGAACAACTCTACCAATTCCTTCATAACTTTGAGTAACTCTCTGGGGAGAACCTGTGAGACTTCTTTACACTTAGCGATGACTTCTTTATGTGTTTTAGTATCATTTACAGCAATATATATATATATATGGTAAACTTCTTCCCATAGTACTGAAGAATTAATTGATTCTTGGATAAAGGAATATAGTTCCAACAGTTAATGTTTAAGGATGATTCAAAATTAATTTGAGCCCTCTACCTTCTTTTCTGCCCTTCTAGCACCATCACTATGGAAAGAAGATGGACAATAAGACTAGAAGACATTTTTTGCTTTTTTCCCCTTGAACCACCAGAGTCGAAGAATTCATGACCCAGTGGCCAGCCTACTGGTGATGAGTCTCTACTCTTAGCTAGACTGGCCCTCAGAAAGCAGGAACAGTCTGTCACCTGATCCATATTTGAAACCTTTCAGTCTTGGTAGAATCTGCCACAGCCTATTAATATAGGGAATGAATATGCTATTAAGAGGGAATTCTTAGGAGAGAGATGCTCTAAAACTATGTCATTTAGATTTTTATAAACCTAATCCCATATTAAACATACTAGGATGCACTGCTATTTAAGGAATCCTAAGGTAACTTATCATAGAGTGAAAAAATCCTTTTTTTCCTCAGTGAATAACAATCTCTTTTTGAAAAAATCAGTTCTGCTTTCATTCAGATCTCCATGCATCAGGATCAGCTAAGTCAGGGAGCATACTGCCTGCACAGTTCTCTTTTGCTGGGGGTTGGAAGGCAGGCTTAATTGCCAACTCTGACACTGCCTGTGTGGCTATGGGCAAGTCATTCTCTTTTCTCAGCTTCAGTCTTCTCATCTCCAAAACAGGACCAACGATCCACCATCAACCTCATAGGGCTGTTGTTATGAACATGAGCTGAGGCTAAGGGACTGACTGTCCAAGGAGTGGACGTGGCATCTCTTGCTGCTTTTTGGCCAATTAGTTCCTCATTAACAACTACAGAAGGGGGCAGAGAAAGGAAAAAGGAAGCCAAGATTTGGCTTAGGGAGAAGACTGAAAATCTTGGTTATAATGAGGTGTGATGATAACCTATGGGTTTCATAACTGAAATCTCCCAATTACTACTGTAGTGAAAAGGAACCTGATAATCATTATCTCATGCTGCGTGATTTTTCTTACCAGGGGTGCCGAGCTGCCTGCTCACAAGTATATCTTTTATTGGGATCTTTCTCCATCAAATTTCGAATGAAATCTTTAGCTGTAAAAAAGAAAACAAGACAGTGAATCAGATTTGTACCTTAAAACGTGGCTATATGATACCACCATGCACAGGGATCATACTGTTTATGGCGTCAAACATATTTGATCAGACCTTTCCAAACTCTTAACACACACTTGGCACTGTAAATAGTAGCATCTTAGAAGTGGGCAGCTGTGAAATAGGACACCAGAGTGGTCATCCGCTGAGTCAATGGCAAAGCAAGGGCTAGGAGCCATATGCCTTTGCTTCTAGAACCTAATCTTCTCTACATAAGACTGTACTCTTTTATTCAAGGTAAAGAATTGCAGAAATAGCCCTTTGTCATGAAATCAGCTTGCTAAACTTCAATGGGATAGACAAATTTATTACATGTGTCTTACATACCATGGGCTTCATGCTTTATAATAAACGTTACAGAGATCTGTTTGATGTGTGATCCCCCTTTATTTTAAATAAGGGGTAACACTGATAGCTTGTGAGCTATAAAGGCAGGCCAGATTTGGTCCCCAGGCCATAGTTTGCTGACCCAGCCCCCTCCCTTTTCTGATAAAGAAAATAAGAAATGTGGCATCAAGTATTTGAGTTATACCATTACACAACAAAACTCTTTCTGAGTTCAAATCTGGCCTTAGACACTTACTAACTGTGCGACCCTGGGCAAGTCATTTAATCCTATTTGCCTTGTCCTCATCTGTAAAATGAGCTGAAGAAGGAAATAGCAAACCACTGCAAGATCTTTGCTAAGAAAACCCTAAATGGGGCCACTAAGAGTCAGACATGACTGAAAAATGACTGAACAATAGCAAAACAAGGAAAGCTGGAAAACCTGGTACTATCACAGCTATTTACTACTCTTGAGCAAAGATGTAAATCCCTAATAAATGCTGAAACTACTGCTTTTTAAAAGATAAAAATAATTTCTAAATTGTTTGATGTAACATTTCAATTGGTCTAATTATTTTTTGTTCCCCCGATGTAATCCTTTTTTTTTTAAATCCTAACAAGTGAGTAAGAAATTTTCTAGAAATAATACAGAATTACAGATCTAGAAGAAACCTCAGAAGCTGTCAAATACAACCCTTTCATTTTAGGTAAAATGTGCCAGAGACTGTGCCTAGTTTGGGTTCTCTACTTCATCTTCATTGGGAATACTGCCCATGGACTCTGGATGAAACTTAGTTTAGGGCAGTATATACAGTTGGCACTCAATGAATGCATGTTGATTGGATGCCAACATATGAATCAAGTAAGTACTGTGTAATTATGCCATTTGTTACTGAAGCAGGGGCAAGTAAGCCCCCCATTATTTCTGGAATTCTTGGAAAAGGAACAACGTAGATCTTCAGTAGGTTTGGTTACTTTATCTAAAGCATTTGATAAGGGGGAATATTTCCCTCTTGGAAACTCTAAATCATCCTTAGTGATGCCTTTCCCATGACTTCAGCATAAGCAACACCAGCCCAGCCTACCTTTAGCTTTGTCCAGGTTCCAGGCATGCACAGCACACAGGGGCTTTAATGAGAACCTCAGAAAGGATGGGGCCCTAATGGCAGCAGGTGGCTGGTCTGGGGAATCACAGGTGCTGTACCCTCAGGAAGGTTAGCTACCTACCAGAGTCTGAGATGTCATCCCAATAGGGGGAGTCAAATTCATATTCTGCCTTGAGAATCTGCTCAAAGAGTTTGGAGTCGTTTTCATCATAGAAGGGAGGGTAACCGCAGAGCCTGAAAAACAGATTGTGACAAAGGCCTGAAACAGCTGGATCACAGCTGTATCACAAACAAGATTGGTTATACATTTTAACCAGAACAAAAGAGATTTTTTTTATTTGATTGAAAAATGCTCAAGGCCACAAAGATAACCTCAGCAAGTATTATATACATTCTATGGGCAAAAATATTGATACAAATTACATTTTAGTTAAAGAGCAAGAAGATATTAGTCCCAGTGTTTGATACTCAAAGAAAAAATGCACATTTAGCATTACCATAATTTTGCATACTATGGGAGGGAAGGAACTTATAAAGCACCTACTGTGTGCCAGGCATTGTTTTAAGCATTTTACAAACATTACCTTATTTGGTCCTTTCAGCAACCTGGGGAGGCAGATACTCTTATTATCCCCATGTTTACTGTTGAGGACACTGGAACAGACCTTAAGTGACTTGCCCAGCCAGGAAGTGTCTCAGCCTGGATTTGAACTGAGGTCTTCCTGGACTCTAGGCCCAGTGTTCTAGCTACTGTGCCACCTGGCCATCTGTGGGGAGCACAAAGCTACAATGCTTTCAAAGTCTCTCTTAGTATGGCCACTGGAATTGAACCTGGTGTTCCAGGTGCTGAATATTATTTAAGAAAGAACTTCCTAACCACGAGATTTGTCTAGAACTGGAATGGCCTGCTGTAGGAGGTAGCATTTTGGCCACTGCTAGAGGTGATTCAGTGGATGGAGGGCTGAGCTTGGAGTTGGGAAGACCTGAGTTTAAACTGAGCCTCAGACACTAGCTGTGTGACCCTGGACAAGTCACTTAACCTCTGTTTGCCTTAATCCACCAGAGAAGGAAATGGCAAAGCATTGCAGTATCATTGCCAAGAAAACCCCATACAGTGTCATGAACAGTTGGACATGACTGCACGACTGACTAATCACAATCAGAGGTATTCTAGGAGTGACTGGATGGCCGTTTGTCATGGACATTGCACAGAGGATCCCTACCTTGCACAGGGAATAGATTAAAGTCAGCAATTTTCAGAGTCTTATCCAGGAACCCTGGTGGTCCCCAAAGTCAGAGCTATTTTCATAATGTTTTAGATTATAATATGGCAAATTTCAATGGCTATCCCCCACAGGAACTAAAGTTCTTTGGAAGGCTCTCTATGCTTTGTAAGAGTGTAAAGGGTCCCTGAGACCCCAAATTTGAGAATTGCAGGTCTTAATGACCTCTGAGTCATCCATTCCACATCTAATAGCCCCAGATTTAAAACAAACAAACAAACAAAAAACCTGCCAAATGTTTTTCCAATGGCAACTGGCTTAAATGAGTAACATTTCCTGCCAGGTGAGTAGAAAATAGTGACAAACTTATTTTTTTTAATTGTATATACTGTAATGAAAGATGGACTCCTTAAAAATAACCATTGTGGACTGGTACATTTTCACCCTTGTTTGTAGGCTGCTGGGGCTCATTTCACTCTAGCGATTAGAGACACAAGAAAAGAAATTATAAAACTGAGGCTCAGAGGAGGTACAGGTTCATTTGTATCACCTACCACCCCTGCCTGAAGGCTTAAAGTTTGCTTCTTAAGAATAATGTTATCGGTATCTCTAATAATGTCACCTGTAGGAAAGAATAGCACCAGTGATTAAATCTGAGCTATTTCAAAGCAAATTTTATTTCACTTATAAGAATCTATCATCCTAAACTCTTCCTTCTCCTTCTCACTCCCATATTTCATTAGTTTCCAAATCTTTTTGCTTTTTGGAGGCAGGGCAATTGGGGTTAAGTGACTTTCCCACCGTCACATGGCTAGGAAGTGTGTCAAGTGTCTGAGGCCAGATTTGAACTCTGGCCCTCCTGATTCCAGGGCCGGTGCTCTATTCACTGAGCCACCTAGCCGTCCCCAGTTTCCAAATCTTAATGATATTGTGTCCATAACACCTCTGGGATCTGTCAACTCCTCTTCACTCACAGTCAGTGTATCTTTATCTCTTGTCCAGACTATTGCAATTAAACATTGAATGAATGAGTGAATAAAAAGCATTTATTAAGTACTGGCTTGTGCCAATCATTGTACTGGAAAGGCTAGGAAATAAATACAAAAGTGAGATATGCCATGTGCTCAAGAAGCTTATTTTCAAAAGGAAGAAATGACATATTTAGGAGTATTTAGGAGGATGGTGACCTGAAGGGTGTTTTGGTCTGGGGCGTCATAGGAATAGTTAGTATAACCAGTGGGGAGTTGATTCAGATTCCAGAAGCATCAGTAATCTTGGTTTCTGTAGCAAGAGGTAGAAAGCAGAAGCCAAGGGTAAGGGAGAGAGGTTGGAAGGGAGGCATGTGGGAGAAGAGAAGATATCAAGACAGGGAGCAGATGCAGAAGGATGAATGGATGTGAAGTGTGGTCTGGTTGGCCTGGAGCTGACTAGGTAATAGAGTAAGTGGGCTTTGTTAGCCTGCATCACTCTAAAATCAGGACAACAAAAGCTAAGCTCCTTAACTCCCCAGGGCATGATCTTCTCTTCTTTCAGTTTCTCTCTTTTCCAATCTATCCTTCACAGAGCTGCCAGCTGACCATGTCACATTCCACTCCCTGCCCTCAAGAATCTTCTGTGGCTCACTAATGCTTCTAGGATAAAAAACAGACCTCACTCTGCTATTTGATATGCTTCACAATCTGTTTCCAGTCTATCTTTCCAGATTTCTTTCATATCATTCCCTTCCGGCACTCTATTTTTTGGCCCAATGGCCTATCTGCCATTTCCAGAACTCAATCTGCCATATTCCACCTCTGTGACTTTGTACAGGCTTCTCTTCATGCTTTGAATGCACTCTGTCTTCACTGGCCCTCCTCAAGCCCCCCCCCCCCCCCCCATCCCTAGTTTCCTTCAAGGCTCAGCTCAGCTGTTTACCTACATGTGGTCTTTCCTCATTCTTGTAGTTGTTCACATTGCTTCCCTCCTCAAATTAACTTGCGTTTACTTATATGCTGACATGCTGTATGTCCCAGGAGACTGCAAGTTCCTTGAGGAATAGGGAACTGCCTTTCCATTATTTTGGTTTTGGGTCCCCAAGCCCCAACACCGTGTCTTGTACCATGTACAACATTTAATTTAACATGTACAACATTTAATAAATACCAATGGTATGTAATACTCAGATCCAGTATTAAATGACAATGTTTCAGTCTGTTATCCATGGAAATCTTACTCTGGAAGCCCTACCTAACCATGATTAGGGGTTACACCGAGTTCTGGAAGGCTATGCTAGCAGAGCACAAGGGCTGATGGGCACTATCAAGTCAGAAAGACTTTGAGCACTGGGATAATTAATTAACTCTTTTGTCTCATGTAGTTTTCATTCATGATTTCCTGAACTGCAGCTCTGGTAAGCCAGGCTTTGATAAAGCCCACTGGGATTCGAATGGAGCTGCTTGACCCCGCCTTAGTACCCAAATCACTTTCACTCTCACTGACTTGCCAATAATAGGTCCCAGCCCAAGCCTCTCATGCTCATTGTTTGGGTTTTGATGGCTCAGAGTGAGTGTAAATAGCAATTGCTTCTGTTCTGGCCCAAAACTCTGAGGGTCTTCCCCACCAAGACGGATTTTTCTGGGAAGTCAAACTAGGCCATCTTTTGCCTCAGTTCTTACCTAGCCTTTAATCATTGACTGGATGTTGCCTCAGACAATCTGAGATTGGGGGAGACCTTAGCTTAAAAGGGACGGGCTTTCCTACTTTATCTAGGGCCATAGCCAGCAGAACTGACCTAAGTTTGCCACTGGACTCTGGTGACTCTGCACAGCCATGCCTCTCTTAGATCCAATTCACTCACAAGTCAAGACATCACCCTACTGATGTCATTGTTCCTCTTTGAGAATGAAGCATGAACAACAACAGCAGATTTTTGAAAAATCAAAACAAAAACAATAGGGCGGTGGTATGGTGCAGTAGCAAGGATGCCTGGGGATGTGGAGTCAGAAATCCTGAATTTGAGTTCTGGCCTGGCCTTTGTACCCATATTGCCTTGGACAGAGCACTTAATATGTCTGAGGGTCAAGAGATTCATCATCTGTAAAATGAGGAAGTTAATGAGTTAGCCTGTATAGTCCCTTCCATTCCAAATCTATTTTTATCATCTTTGAATGCAAACAGTCCACCAGGCAGTTTCACTGATAGCTTCTTATACTGCCTTTTGGAAACGTGGTTCTCTCTTTTAAGTAACAGACAATACAATGAAAAGAGCTCTGAACTGGGAACAGAAAATCTAAGTTCTAACTTCACCTTTGCTGTTCTCTAACTATGTTGCCTTGGACAATCTACAACCTCTCTGGCCTTCAGTTTCTTTGTCTGCAAAATGAGGGGTCTGGACTATGTGATGTTTCAAGTACCTTCTAGTTTCAGTAATCTGTGGTTCTTATTCTGTTCCCTGTCATTGTTTATAAAGCTAGCCATAAAAGCTTTTCAAAATGACTTTGGGTGTGCTGGAGTGAACACAATACAGGGGAGGACAAACATACTGGTTGCTGGGTTTTGCATCTACAGTGGGGCTGGCGCAAGAGAGCCCCTCTCAGCTGGAAGGAGTCAATGGTGACCTGGACAGAAGCAGGCAGACAGGTTTAATTCTGGGAGCTGGGAAGTAAACAGTTTAGGGGCTTGAAAATCTGGACATCTGCAGCCAGTGGGAGAGCATGGCCAGAAACCAAGTCATAAATCTTTCTGTGAAGCCCGGCTTTATCAAAGATACCACCCCAGTCTAGTTTAATGAAACAAATAAGCAGGCATCAACAGGCCCCTGGCCTCTAAGGAATTAGGCTATGGGCAAATAAGAAATTTATTAAAGATCTGAAATACAACTTTGTTACCCTGATTCTCCAGGCTCACATAGCCAGAAGGCACACCACCACCTTGGTACTGCTAAGAAGGGTTAGAGACATATTTATTGAGTGCAAGCTGTCCTGTAGACTGAAAAGGGTCAAAAAACCCCATTCTAGTGAGGTTTGCTTAGGGAGTAAGCGCCTAGAAAATTTTAATTTGGGGCACTGGTTGTTCCTTGCTGAGGGGGTAGAGGAAAGAGACAGACAGACAGTAATGGACAGACAGAGGGAGACACACAAACAGACCAAGAGAAAGAGGGGGGTTGAGGTGGAGGAACAGCATGCTTTCAAAACCACTAAGCACATATTGATGTAAGCTTTAGTCAGCCAAAGGAATCCAGGACCAGAGAGACTTGATACTTAAATATTTCCCATAATGAGCATTTGGTCTAATGTAAGTATATCTAATGAGAAAGGCAGACATAGGGAAATGTGAATCCATCTTTTAAAAAAAATGTCCAGATTTTGGATAAGTGAGGTTTTGTTCCTCAGTGTGTTATTATGGTTCGTTTCATTATTTGTGTTCTTTTCCAAAAAGAAGTCTTTAGGAAAATTCTAAGAAAGATCCTTCTTGTATTAAATATCCTAGTGTGTGCCTCTGTATTCTGGCTTAAGCTCTTCATTACACAGTAATGCTTCTATCTTAGAGGACAGACGCCGTGGAAGTGGACATAGGACTTGGAAATAAGCACATTACATGAGAAATTAAGGAAGAATGTTAAAACAGCCCCGTGGATAACCCGCCAAACTGGGGGCTCCTTCCTTCCTTGAAAAACGATACAAGAAGTATCCATGCAACCTTGCTTCGAGGCAAGTGGATGAACCAGAGCTTCGGGTTCCTTTTGTCATTATATAGTGTTACAGGTCATAAAAGGGCCTTAGAAACCATGGAGTCCAATATTCTCATTTTACAGATGAGGAAAATGGGGCCTAGAGGAGTTACTGTCCAAGGTCACAAGGTTGTAAAAGAAGTGCATAAACCCAGATTCTCTGACTCTCATCAGAAGAACTTACTATAAAGAATTTAGACTTGGGAAACCTTAATTGCTTATCATGACTATGGTGTATTTGACATCTGATTTCAATTCCCCCCAAATGGCATCAACTACCGGAAGTGAGATCAAAGGCATCTTAGAGTTTTCTAGTCCCAGGGATGTACTGGGAAATGTTAAAAACTGACTGTCCAAGAAATAAAAAATATACATGATAACACTTTAAAGTTTAACCTGCATTATTCACATTTTCTCCATCACCTTCCTAAGTCTAGATAGTCAACAAAATAAATCAAGCCCTAATGGGTAACATTTGTCAATTTCTGAGGTGAAAACGCACTGAAACTTGACAATTGGCTCTTGGAAGATGGTACGTACAAGCTGACTCCAGCACGCAACTGCCTAGATTGGTTCCCTTATTATACAGCCAAAGAATGTGAGTCCACAGAGATTAAGTGACTAATCCAAGGTCACACAAATTAAAATGAGCCAAGCTGGGACTCTATGTACATATGTGCTTTGTGTATACAAGTTCTCTTCCCACAATAGAACGTAACCTCCTTAAGCATGTCTAGCACCTCCACTTAATAGGTGCTGAATAAATGCTTGTTAATAATAAATCTGCATTTCATTTGACAATACAGCTATTAACTACATAGATTAAGGAAAGAAGTGAACTATATAATCAGCATTTGGACCAGGTATGCCATTGCCCAGTAACACTAACTAGGTGGTTCCCTTCTCCAGTGGAAGAATTCTAAATCCAATTCTAAGAATTCTAAGTCTTACACGGTAGCTTACACAAAATGTCTGCCATATTCCCCAGAGCAGAAGATCTTTAATGCATGTTAATATGAAATTGCACAATGGCCAATCGTGAGTGATTCAGCAATGCACAGATTTTCCTGGAAACCATAACACTATAATAATTTAAGAACTCTTAAGAGGCCCTGTTAGTTTACTGTAGCAATTATGCTATATTAAGTTATTATGTAACAGCCATAATATTTTTCCAGTTCGTTTGTCTTTCATCTTGTGTATCTATATTGTGTTCCTCAGAGACAAAAAAATCTCTAAGCTGCTTTTTTATCAGGGGCTTCAGAGTGAATCTTAATATACCTGTGAAATAACTATGGAGCAACCAAGGACTGTAAAATTGTATGATGCCCAGTACCCTGCCTGGGATAGAATCAGTAACAGGCTCCAAAGTCACTGTAAATTTGGTTCAAGAGATATTTAAAAAAAAGAAATCACTTCCTTTGTGGATCTAGCCCCCAGTCCATAGATGAAGTCAGAGAAATCTTAAATTTTCTGAAATAAATAAAAACGAAGTTCCAGCTGGTTCTATGTTAATTATAGTTGAATTTATGTAAAAGGCAACTACTTTTAGTCTCTTGAAGAGTTCAACAGGTGTTAACAGAGCAACTGAAGAGCCCCTCACTCCATCATTCATCTTCATACCTTCTTCCTGAAAAATCCTTCAATTAACAAATACTTTTCCAGCACTTATTTAGAGCATTTCATCAGGATTAAAGGGGTTTTAAAGATATGAAACCTAGACCCTGCCATTGAGGACTGCATAATTGGATAAGAATGATAAGACATATGCATGTGCATAATGATTCCACTGCTGATCATCATCTTCACTTGAAATTTTCCACCCAAGATTACAAACTGAATCTCACTTCTCTGAATAAATTCCTGTTTTTCCGTCTCTCACACTGCTTCCCTATTCTTCACCTTTATCTCACCCTCTAGTCACTCAATCTTTTGCAGTCTACTACTCCTCTTCTCAATTTTCTTCCCATCTCGAAGCCTTAATTAGCCCTTTATAAGGAGGCAATGTCCTCCACGCTTGGATCATTGCCTCTTTGTCCTTGTATTATTCTTGTCCTGCAAACCCTTAGTGCTCAGCTACCTCCACCACCTACTTCAAGCCCTTCTGATACAAGTCCAAGATCACTGCTGGAAGAAATCACAAAATTGGGCTGACTAGGTCCATCAAAAATTCATGCTATTACAACTCATATGGGCCATCATTCAATCAATCAATCAATAAGCATTTATTAAGCATGAACTGCATGATAGGCACTGGGGACAAGAACAAAATAGTCACTGACTTCAAGGAATGTATGTTCTATCAGGGGAGACATACATATATATAGTCAAGGCAACACAATTTTATTAAGTACCTATTATATTCCAGGTTATGTAAAGGTGTAATAACCAGCTACTTGCTACACTGGAAGGTTTAAAGAAGAGAGGGAATGTGGTGGCGTCACTCTGTTTTTAAAGGTCAGCTGTGTCACTGACCCTTCTTGCTAGGTAGTCAAAAAAGGCATTACTTTGTAATACCCTAAATGTTGGTCTTTTGTCACTGATCAGTGACCAGCCAAAAGTAACCAGGGGCTCGATCATCTGCAAATCACTGAAGTGCTTAAATAGCACTTGTAATCCGCTAGAAGCAGAGTAGGCTTGCCTTATTATGTAGGTATATAAAACATAGATACTAGGTGATGGGGGTTGGGGCACTAGATGGTAAGGGGATCAGGAAAGGTTTTATGTAGATGGTAGCATATAAGCTATGTCTAGAAGTAAGCTATGCATTCTAAGAGATAGAAGTGAGGAAGGGGTGCATTCCTACATGGGGGACAACCAGTGAAAAATTACAGACATTAGAAATGAATGAGGAACTGTAAGAAGTCCATTTGATTGGATTGTAGAGTGTTTGATGGGAAATAATGTGTAAGGAGACTAGAAAAGTAGTTTTACTGAAACCTCCATTATGGACTCCTTTGTGCCTCACTTTCCACATTCAAACTCTCCACCCCTCTCCACTCTGCCTTTTTTGGTTTGTTTCAGTTTCTGCCAAAGCTAATCACTTCACATATGCCCTTGATCTCATCTCCTCCACCTAACCTTCCCAGGACCATGCTTCACTAATCATTCCTTCTTTTTGGAATCTTCAGTTTGTTCTTTTCTGCTGGCTTCTTTCCCATTGTCTACAAACACACTTATATTTCCTCTGTTCTAAGCTACACAGGCTCATTGGGCCTGGAATGAGGAAGACTTGGGCTCAAATTTTTCCTCAGACCCTTACTAGCTGTGTGACACTGGGCAAGTCATTTAAGCTTGCTTGCCTCAGTTTCAACTGTAAAACAGGGATTATTAATAGCAACTTCCAGGGTTATTGTGATGATTAAATGAAATGACATCTGTAAAGCTGCTTGGCACAATGTCCGGTACATAGGAGGTGTTAATGAATGCTTTTTCCCTTTCCCCTCCCCCAAGAAAACCTAGCATTGACTCAGCTATACCATGAAGATATCAAGCTCAATCTCTCTTCCTCTTCATTGCTACACTCAGACATGAGTCCTTTTTGTGTCCTTTACCATGTACATAAACCAATTCTTTGTTCAAAGCCTTGTGAGCCTGAATGTGCTTAAGGGGAACTTAAAAGCCACCCCTAATACTCAAATTCAAAGATACTGACTCCACCTAGCTGGGGTAGAGGAGGGGAAAATAAGCCTAATAAATGACAAGTCATCCAAAGTGACCAAAGGCACTTGAAAGAACCTCAGACACAGGGACTATGGATAAATTCTCCCTGACTCCATCTAAAATAGAAATACATTTTAGCTCAATGGTAACCTAAGACATTCCAGTACTTTTTGTTTGTTGTGATGAGATTGTGTATAGTAACAAGATGTGTTCCTTCATGGAGCACAGAAGTTGAGAAGAACTCTTTTAACCAGGTATTGTTCCTTGATGTACATATTACTGCATGGATTGCCTGGTGGCCATAATCACACCTTTTTATTCACTTGATATGAATTATCTGCCAAGAAGGAGACACCAAAGCTCTTGTTTCCACAAACGCTGTCTGTAATGAACATTTCGCTTCATCTTCCTGATGTTAAAGTGAACAAATCCTGCTTGGCATAAACAAAAAGAAGGATGAGGTGCCACCTGAACTGAAGGAACAAAAAGCTGCCAATTCCATCAGAGCTTCAGTGTTTAAGCTGCATTCCCTTAGCGTTTGAAGTTTGGCTACGTGCAAAAATAATAACTTGGGTACAAAGTGTTGGGTCTGCTTTCTCAATGCATATGCAAACAAACCAGAAAAGTAAACAATAAATTATTTTTCTTTGCTGGGAAAACATGCTTGATTTTCCCCAGGAGGGTTTTGCTCAAGTATTAGTTGGCATTAGCTTCCTCCCTTTCCTTCCCAGGAATTAACACATGTCTGCTAAAGAGAATTGCCATTATAAGCGTAGCTGGAGCATCTGTTGCCTGGACCAGCTCTGCACCTACTTCTACTTTTCTTTTAAGGAGACTTGGTTCCTTCAGAGAGTACAGAAGGAAAATACCAGACGGGCTTGCAAAAGGGAAACATTCATTTCAACTGCATGGTGGGGATGGAAGGAGGCAATTGGCCATCATGGGACATATAGCATTTCCTCTTCAATTGTAAACATTTAGAAATGTTCTCATTAAGTATCCACCTTAGCATCTGGTAAAGAAGAAAGTAAAGCCTTCTTTTTCTTTTTTTGGAGGGCAGTTGGGATTAAGTGACTTGCCCAAGGTCACACAGCTAGTTTTTGTGTTAAGTGTCTGAGGCTGTGACTTGAACTTAGGTCCCCCTGACTGCAGGGCCGCTGCTCTATTTACTGTGCCACCTAGCCACTCCAAAAGCTGCTCTGCTCTTCTAGGAGAACCTCTTTCACCTGTCCAGGTCCTACCTGCTCTTCAGTAGCTTGCCTGAGTCTCCATTAAGCTCACACAGTCTGTGCTAGCTCAGGCTGATTTCTCACTTCTCTGCTCTCTAACTGCATACAGAGTCAGTACTACACAATTTAGGAAATACAAAAGTCACATCTTTGAGTTATATAGGTCATCTCATCCAACTGAAGGAATCATTTCTGAAGCTTCTACTAAGTATGTAATGTGTGCCACATATTATGTGCCAATATTATGTTGCAGGTCAAGCACTATGCCAACTGTCTTACAGTTATGATTTCATTTGATCTTCACAACAACCCTATGAAAAATGCTCTTATACCTATTTGACAGTTGAAGAAACTGAGCCAGACAGTAGTTAAATGACTTGCCTAGCTGGGGTCAGAGAGTTACTAAGTGTTTGAGTGAGGATTTGAACTCAGGTCTTCCAGATTCCAGGCCCATGTTCTATCCACTGTGCCACCTTGCTGCTTCTAAGAATGCTCTGAGTGAGTACTTCTAGTGATGGGGAGCAGCTAGTACCCTAAGTGTTAGAGAGTTCTTCCTACTGAACCCAATTCTGTTCTCCTATAACTTGCCTTCATTTTTCTTAATTATACCCTCTGGAGCCATATGGATTGCCTTTCTACAAATGAGTCCTTCAAATATCTGAAGACAGTAATCTGGAACTAGAGAGGTGTGACGGCATAGTGGATCAAGAACTGGCTTTGGAGTCACGAAGACATCAGTTCAAACCCCAGCTTTGACACACCTGGCTGTGGGATCCTCTACAAATCACTGAGCTCCTCTGAGTCTCAGGCTCATGTCTCAAAGGATGCAAATTGCAGAGCAAGTATTGACCTGTATTGGTAGAGGAAACTTCCTCACTGGGAATCACCTATACCTACATAGTAATTTAGTGGTGCCATGAATGGAGCACTGGACTTGGAGTCAGAAAGACCCGAGTTCAAATTTGGCCTCAGACATTTACTTAACTGTGTGACCCTGGACAAGTCACTTAACCTCTGTTTGCCTCTGTTTCCTCATTTATAAAATGGGGGTAATGATAGCACCTACCTCACAAGATTGTTGTGAAGGAGGATCAAATGTTCTACTACTTGTAAAGCATATAGCACAGTACCTAATACATAGTAGGTGCTAATATAAATGTTAGTTATTATTGTAACTTATACTGATAAATTACAAGTCTAATCTTTGCCCTCCCATTCCCTTAAAAATATATAGCATCCCTACATGGTTATTTTTGGTTACTATTCTCAGTTCCTTCAACTAACTGTTCCTTACAAAGTTTTGAGTCCTTTTACTTTCTAGATCATTGTTCTCTGTACACGCTATAGTAGTCACTGCTCCTCTTTAAAAATGTCACTCCACGTGCAGTAACTGCAATAATTTTGAGTGAGTCATTTTGACTATTCTAAATACCCAAGTTAACTACAAAGGACATATGAAGGAAGATGCTGTCTGTATCCAGAGAAAGAATTGATAAATAGATGTATAGAATGATTTTATATACATGGACATATATATATATATATATATATATATATATATATATATATATATATACACACACACACACACACACACACACACACTAATTCACACACATATTTATGATGAGTTAAGAGGGGAGAGAAGAAAGGAAGAAAGGAAAAAGAAATTTACATGATAACTATTACATATTTAAAGGAAAAGCAAGTTGTACATAATAGATTTACAGTTTCATATGCAATCTTTTTTATTCTACTATGTTATGGAAATGTTTTTATTCATAAAATAAAATAAATATTTTAAAAGAAAAAAGGTCATTTCCCTCCAACTACCAAACTTTCCTCTGTATTTATCTCATAGGTATCAGCTTGAGATTTTATATATATATATATATATATATATATATATATATATATATATATATATATATATATTGTGTTTCTTACTAGAATTTAAGCTCCTTGAGGGCAAGGACTGTTTTTTTTTCCTTTTTCAACTCTCCTTAATTCTAGTGCCTTCCTTCTGCTAATTATTTCCTATTTATCCTGACTATACCCTACTTTGTGCAGATTTGTTTGAATGTTGTCACCCCCATTAAAGTGTAAGCTTCTTTTTTTTAATTTATTTGTTTATTTTTAGTTTACAAGATTCAATTCCATAGCTCCTTGAGTTTCAGACTTCCCTTCCCTCCCTCCCCCCTCCCCCCACGATGGCATATAGTCCAGTACAGCATCTGCAAATTAAAGTGTAAGCTTCATGAGGGCAGGCACTGTCTTTTGCCTATTTTTGTATCCCCAGCACTTAGCACAGTAGCTGGCACGCAGGAGACATTTAATAAATGTTTATTGTTTGACAGTTTTTTTGTATCTCCAGTGTCCAGCACATAAGGCCCATTTATTAAGCACTTGTTGGCTGATTCCCACCTAGAATTTAAAATAATACTTCAGATAAAGTTTGACTAGAGCACAGTGAGACTATCACCTTCCTTGCCCTAGACTCTACACTACTAATGTCATCTAAGATTCAGTTACATCAGACGTGGACGTGTTGGACTATTTTCCCATCAGAGGTATGTCTGAAAAAGACAGAGAATTCAGTACTAGCTATTAAACACATCAGTCTTATTTTATGAATGAGAAAATAGAGGAAGATGAAAAGTTAAGTGATATGTATGACCATAATGAAAAACACAAACGGGATATTTTTTAAAGTATTTGGCAAAATTCTTGGCACACAACAGGTGCTTGATAAATGTTTACAAAAATCACTGCTTCATAATTGACAGATGATAAAAATAAATGCCTAGTATTGCCTAACTAGTTCCTTATAGAAAACAGTTAAGACTAATTTGTCTCTATCTGGAAGAGAGAGAAAATGAAAAAAAAAATCCTATTTATATGAAAATAATTTCTACCTTCAGTATGTCAAACAGCATTTATTTAGATTTTGCTCCCACTGGGGATGAGGCATGACTAAGTGTGCCTAAAGTATCCTTTTGTCAGATCAATTAAATGAGTTTTTTATTAAGTGCCTACCACTGCCTAGCCCTGCTGGAAATTCAAAGAAACTACATTAGCAGTTCATTTATCTAGATGATGGGGAAATTAGATTTTCTTCATGAATTATTTTTGCAGACAACCAAAATTTATTCTTTTAGGTATCAAATTTTTTTTTTTAAAATATAGGGGCGGCTAGGTGGTGCAGTGAGTAGAGCGCCGGCCCTGGAGTCAGAAGGACCTGAGTTCGGAGCCGGCCTCCGACACTTAATCCACACAAACAAAAACCTAGCCGTGTGACCTTGGGCAAGTTACTTAACCCCAATTGCCCTAAAGGGGCGGCTAGGAAGCGCAGTGAGTAAGAGTGCCGGCCTCGGAGTTAGGAGGACCCGAGATCAGATCCGGCCTCAGAAAATGAGCACCCACGCATAAATAATGACTAGCCCTGTAACCTTGAGCAAGTTACTTAACCCCAATTGCTTAAAAAAAAATATAAACATTTCTGAGTATTACTAAAAATGCGCCATACTTATCCATGCCTTAATAAATAATATGCTACAAAACTTTAACTTTTTCTTCATGACTCAAAGCCATCATTTTGGCATATTACAGTGAAAAGAGCACTGAATATGGGGTCAGAGGACATGTGTTCAAACCCCATCTCTGTTATTCACTCCCTATGTGACCACTGACAAGTGATTTAATCTCTCTTGGACTTATTTATAGTCATCTCTAAGTGAGAGCTTGGGCTAGATGACCCCTAAAATCCCTTTAATCTTTAAAGCTACCATCATATGATTCTGCTGCTTTGTGAATACCATGATGCCCCCAGAAGGGTTTAGGTAAGGCTATTTAATTCCAAATGTATCCAGTTTGTTGTGTTTCTCTCTCCTCTTATTTTTTATTGGCTGTCAGCGTCTCCTATTCTTTTTTTTTTTTTAAAGCAATTGGGGTTAAGTAACTTGCCCAAGGTTACACGGCTAGGTTTTTGTTTGTGCAGATTAGGTGTCGGAGGCCGGCTCTGAACTCAGGTCCTTCTGACTCCAGGGCCGGCCCTCTATTCACTGCGCCACCTAGCCGCCCCTCTCCTATTCTTTTTAATCATATTTGACAGATGATAGCCCCACGTATGGATTTAAGGAGGGCTCTACCATTCTTCAGATTAATATGTATGGGCTTTGTGACAGTTGCCTGCCATTCAAAGGCATTCCCCCTTTCACTTCCTAGTTAGATTCTGTTCCAAATAGCTACAGTTGATAATTTATTCATTCAAGAGGCTTTCCCTTTATGACCTGTTAGCAGAACAGTGAAAAAGAAGCAAGGGTGTCTCTAACCCATACATTCAGAATCTTTTCAAAGGATAAAAGGAACTAATGCTGACAGAAGAGATTAGAACCAGGGGAACAATTTGTTCAGTAACAACATTGTAAAGACAAGTAACTTTGAAAGATTTAAGAATTCTATCAATCTGATGACCAACTATTATTCCAGAGGATTCATGATGAACCATGCTACTCACCTCCTGACAGAGAGGTAGGTAAAGGACTCAAGATGAATGAAGCATATATTTTTGGATATGGCCAATGCAGGAATTTGTTTTGGCTGGCTATATCCTGAATTGTTATTAAGGTTATATTTTTCTTTTCCAAGGGAAAGCAGGAAGGAGAAAAATAGATTTTTGCTCATTAAAAAAAGAATACAAATAAATGTAAGGTATTTAAATATCACAGAATCATGGATTTGAAAGAGAGCTCAGAGATCAGCTAGTCTAACTGATAACTACAGACTATTTTAGAAAGTGCTAGTTTCTGCCTCATAAGAAGCCCTCCTAAGGTTCCCTTTTTTTTTACCCTTAGATAGTTCTGATTGTTAGGAAGTATTTGACGACCATGGTTCCCCACTCTATGGTAGAATAAGGAAGTACATTTATGTATCTCTTCTTTGGAGTTAAGCTTGATCATTATAATTACATAATTTTCAGTCTATAGATTTTGGTTGTCAGTATTTGGTTGCTGCTACACATCTGGTTCTGCTTCCTTCACTTTGTGTCAGTTCACATGAATCTTCATACATCTTTCTATAATCATCAAATCATTTTTCCTTAAACTCATGTACCACAATTTGTTTTTTCTGCTTCTCAGTTCATATCCAGTTCTTTGATAACTACAAAAGGTGCTGCTATAAGCATTTCTGGTATACTATGAATCTCAAAGTAGCCTCAGATCTTGCCTTGACCTTTATGAGGTCCATGCCTAGCAGTGGGATCTCTAACTGGTATAGGCATGTTAGTCACTTTTTATTAATAATTTCAAATTGCTCTCTAGAAGGACTGGACCAGTCACAGCTCCACTAATACTGGAACTTTTAAAGGGATGAAAAAGGAAGGAATCTGATTCTAGATGGTTCTTTTGTCAATAGCTGCATTGTTGTATAGATCCACACACTATCCTGCCCTTCTTTTATTAGCCTTGTCCTGACAAGCTGTAGGTGGGGCTGAAGATAGTACAAAAATGTTCCTTTATGTAATCTAGCTGGGAAAAAAACCAATATAATTAATAATCATGGGTAGCATCTATACAGTACATTAAAGTTTTTTGCAAAGAGTTTTAAAAATATTACCTCATTTGATCCTCACAATAATGCTGGGAGGTAGTTTGAGGAAACTGAAGCAGAAAGAGATTATTATGACTTGACTAGGGTCATATAGGTATTGTCTGAGGTAAAATCTGAACTCAGGTCTTTCTGAGACTCGAGGTTCAGTGCTTTATTCACTACACCACCTGGCTGCCTCTAGAGCGTGTGAGGAAGAGGAGAAATTAGGTTTCAGGGTAGCATTATATTATTGGGGCAGTGAGGTGGCACAGTGGATAGAGTGCCAGCCCTGGAGTCAGGAGGACCTAAGTTAGAATCTGGCCTCAGACACTTATTAGCTGTGTAACCCTTGGCAAGTCACTTAAGCCTATTTGCCACAGTTTCCTCATCTGTAAAAATAAGCTGGAGAAAGAAATGGCAAACCATTTCAGTATCTCTGCCACGGTAACCCAAAATAGCATCACAGAGAATTGGACATGACTGAAATGATTCAACAAATTATATTGTTGCTCTCTAAAAGCTAATTTTTTTCTTTTATCTATTGTGCCTTATCCCCTTAGTATGACCTAACTAGGTCCCCTATACTGGAAATTTAGTAGCAGATTTGAAGCAGGCACTTGGAGCCAACAAGGGTAAAGGAAGAAGAGGGAGGGGCAGAAGGTGGGCAGGTTTACAGGTCACAGTTCGTTTGGTGAAAATGAAGCAATGTTTCTATTCTTTGGCATTTTTATATGTCATATTCTCTAACTCCCACAGCATAGAAAGCACTAAAAACCAGCTTGCCTGAGCTGAACTTTGGAATAGCTAAGACCCAGATGGGAGTCTGTGACAGACTCTGCCTCCAGCCTTTATTTCATGGTGATTAAGTACTGTCTCCCCAGTCTCCAACATGAGGAGAGAGGTGTTCAATAAATGATCTCTCAGTGCTAATGCTTCCATGCATGAAGCCAAAATAAAGGATTACTCAGGGAATAGCGCAGGCATTCTTCAAAGCAGGGAACAAACAACAAAACTTTATTTTTATTGAGGAAAACATCTTCAGTAGTTAGATTCAATGATACATAAATGACTAAAACAAGAGCCTTGCTTAAATTAGATAAACCATAAGGGTGAAATTAGGCAATCATGGGCCAAAGGTGCTTCATTTGGCCACTGAATTAGGAATTAGAGGTCATGAGATGCAGGGCTGGAAGAAATGAACCTTATACATCATCTATTCTAACCCTTTCCTTTCTACAGATAAGCAACCAGGGCCAAGAAAAAATCAGTAACTGGTTTATGGACACATAGGGAATAAAATAACAGAGTCTGGGATTTGAAAAATATACCCGTTGACTCCAAATCATAATATCACACTGTATTCCATAAACCAACCCATAATCCATCAGAAATCACCTCTATAATGCCCTAACAATTTCCATTTTGATGAATTCAGAACTAGTTAGGTAGCCAGGCTCAAAAAATGGTAATGATTCAGTATCATGATGATGGGAGGTCTATCTCCAGTGTAGTGCCCCAGGGATCTGGGCTGTTTAATATTTTTAATCAATGAGTTGGAAAAAGTTGCAGATGACAGCTAACATCTGAACTAGTTAATAGTTAACATGACAGTCTCAGGATCCCAAAAGATTTTGACTAACCAGAGCAGATTCCTAACTTTTTGCATGTGTCATGGACCCCTTTGGCAGTGTAATGAAGCCTATGGAGCCATCTCAGAAGAGTGTTTTTAAATACATAAAATATGTAGGATTACAAAGGAAATGAGTTATATCAAAATGAAGTCATCACAGTATTTTGAAAAACAAGGTCAGGGATCCCAGGTTTAGGAATTCGAGGTTGAATGGTAAAATTGACTATGTATATAGAAGATCTCATAAGGATAAACTGGAGACAATCTCAGAGGGAAGGTGCTAGCGTCGAGCTAGGATTTTGTTCAGTCATTTTTCAGCCATGTCTGACTCTTTGTGATCCCTTTAAGGGTTTATTTGACAAAGATACTAAAGCAGTTTGCCATTTCCTTCTCCAGCTCATTTTACAAATGAGGAAACTGAGGCCAATGGTGAAGTGATTTGCCCAAGGTCACACAGCTAAGTGAGGCTAGATTTGAACTCCGGTCTTCTAGACTCCAGGCCCAGTGCTCTATCCACTGTGCCACCCAGCTGCCCTAGACTCATACTTAGGTTAAAAAACAAAAACAAAACAGGAAGAATAGGCATGGTTAGACAACAGTTTGTCTGGGGAAAAGTCTGGAAGGTTTAAGTGGACTAAAGCTTGACATGAGTCAGCAGTATGAAATAGAAGCCAAAAAAGGCTGCATTGATATAGGCATAGCTTCTAGAAATAAGGTGACAACTTCTTTGTACCCTATTCTCATCAGACCTCATCTCGAGCACAGTGCTTGTTTCTGAAACTGGAAGAGGTAAATAGGATGTCAGAGGTCTTTGAGCCCATGCCATATGAGTACTGGTTGGAGGATCTTTTGAAGCTCAGCCTGGGGAAAAGAAGACAAGGGGCAAGGGACTCTGGGAGCCAGCCGGCTTCCAGTATTTGAGGAGGAAGAGGAGGAGGAATGACACTTATCTGGTTTGGCCCTAGAAGGCGGAGCCAGGAGTAAAGGGTCAAAGTTACAAAGGTGAATTTTGGATGGATGGATGGATTGGATGGATGTCAGGACAAACTCCTGGCAATCAGAAGGATGAGAAAGTGGAAGGTGGTGGCTTCCAGACTAGATGACAGTTTCTAGGGTGCTAAAGTGGATATTCCTTAGAGGTATGGGGAGTACTAGGTGATCACAGAGGATCCTTCCAATTCTCAAATCCTGTGATTCTTAGAATCACTTATGTATCTACCAACTTGGTGCTCATGTTCAGACACAGTCAAATGAACAAGCCTGTTAAAAGTTTATTAGAGAAATTGCTTGGTTGTCAGAATGATTTCTTATTCACCTTTACAATATTTACAACTTATTATATGGTTCTTTAAGGTTTTCAAAAACACTTTATTCACAATATATAATGATTATTGTTCCTATTTTTACAAATAAGGAAACTAAGGTTTTGAGAGCAACCTCTCTCCACAATTCATCCATGGGCAATCTACTAGGTATCTGAGACAGGAATCAAACTCGGGTCTTCTGGTCTCCATCTCTACAGTCTTTCACTCTATCATGTTGCTTCAACATTATCTCTCTCCTCCACCCCCAATGTATTCTATTTTGTATATGGCAAGCCCTGGATAAATACTTCCTTCAAATGAATTTACTATGAGCTGTAGGTCATGCCTTATAAGGCTCCACTCTGTGGAGTGATGAACTTTTTATATTTATCTGCAAACCCAATTTAGCAGCTAGAACAAGGTTCTGTTCTTTTCCCTACACATGAAAGCACTAGACATATTGCATAGCTTTGTAAAATTTTAAGATGATCAGTGAATCCTCTGCTAATTAAAAAGGGTGCCTAATTACGTTTGTAATCATATATTTGATTAAGTTTTTAGTAACTTTTTTTTGCAAGCTTACAAAATGATATGTGGGTGAGAGTAGAATTAAGAGACATCTCAAAAAAAATATGCTGACTGAATCCAGCCCATAAATACTCTATATCATTTTTCGAGGCTTGGAACAAAGCCTCTGAAGTGGAAAGAAATGGGGATGGGATGGGGAAGAAGGTATGGAGAAACATTCCAATCATAATTTATGCTAAATCAGAAGGGGAGCTGTTCGGGGGAAGGAGGAGAAGAGAAGTGAGGCAGAGGAGAAAAGTTAAATACCTTTTTAAAATGTAAGAAACTAGCAGCGTAAGCTATTTTAAGTAAAATCATTTAGAAATTCTATCACAAGAAAAAGGCTGGACCAGATGAAATATAATTCCAAGCTGAAGTAAAACGCTGTGCTTTTGTCATCCAAGGGCTCCTTTCCAAGTTTATAGCACAATTTCCTTTCTTAAAAAAAAGTTCATTTTTGCTTCCAATTGCCCAATCAATTCCATGTAAAGGAATGAAGGGGATCCTACTGTAAGTGCCAGAGAATCTAAGCCAGTCTATGTATAGAGAGTCAAAGCTCATTGGAGAGAAATTTGGTAGAAGCCATCTTTACCCATATTTTAAATGCAGGGCTTTCTAATAATGTCGAAAGTTTAATGAGGAGCAAGTGGGATTCAGTGACAGGAGTAAGCTTCACAATAACCAAAAATTGTGTTGGGAGAAAAAAAAACTAGCTAAAATTCAACCAGCTAAAATTAGATCTTATGAGTAATGAATTTTTATACTAAAGCACCACAGGGTACAGATATAACAATCTGGGGGTGATTAAGACCAAGGATTAGAAGATGACTTTAAAACAATGAAGTGTTTTCTTTGACATCTTTGAACCATAGCTTTTTGTTCTTGGGGGATGGTCTTTTCTTTGGTGAAGTTCTGTCCTCCTTAAGCAGCTGAGCCTTTGTCCAAGGAATAATGGCATTTCAGAAAAAAAAAAACACACACACAAAAAAAACTTTTAGCCTTTTTCCTGCAGGCTTTGGTCTCTCAAGGCTGGTTTTACTTTGGGTTCTGGGTTTGGTTCTTTTTTTGATCATCGAAAATGGAAAAGTTTCACAACGTTGTACTTTATTGGAAAAAGAAAAAAAAAACCCTTCTCCTTAATAAATGTCAGTGAGGTAGAAGCCAGCAAATGGGGTTTGTGTCTTGGCTGGGTGTGGTCCATATACTGAGGGAGTGTGGTCTGTAGCAGAATGTAATGGAATCTAGCTAGTTTTCCTCTTTCTATTTCCCTGTCTTCTCCAGGAAGCCTTTCTTGACTGACTGAATGAGAGATGGCCTATTTTGTTTCCTTAACCTGATTTCTGCTCATATTTCACTTCATTTTGTGTCTGACTCTTGGTGACCCTTTTGCGGGGGAAGGTTGTCTTGGAAAAGATACTGGAGTGGCTTGCCATTTCTTCTCATTTTATATATATATATATATATGTAGTTAAGGAATTGAGGTAAACAGGGTTAAGTAACTTGCCCAGGGTCACACAGTTATTAAAGTGTTTGAGGCTGGATTTGATGTCAGTTCTTCCTGCTTTAAGGTCCAGTGCTCTATCCCCTTGGCTATCTAGCTGCCCTATACTTAACCACGAAAAACACTATACTCAGAGTAAGGTAGTCCGTTATTTATGTGTCCTGAATATGACCTCGATTCTTGCTTTTATGTCACCTCTGCTATAGAGCCCAATGCTCTGTATATCTTCTGTAAAGATGATCACAAAAGAATCAAGAGAACAACCTCCTCATTTTACAAAACAAAACAAAAACTGAGTCCCAGAGAGTTGATGGTCATACATGTTACAAGTAGCAGGGTGGGGGTGGTTTTTAAACATAACTCCTCTGATTCCAAATGCAGTTCTGTTTCCACTACTCCAACTTTCCTCTCTAGTGTGTTTTAGATGACAAAAGTGTAAAGACAGGCCACTCTGTCTTGTGGCTTGCTTTGTACAATGCCACATAGCCTGGGTGTGCTTAATAAATATTCATGACTCTCTGATCACATTTTCCCCCAAGAAGTTCTTTATCAAAAGTTCAGAACTGGGTCAAAACTCTAAAGCCTTATTTTAAAATCAGATTCTAAATGTAATGAAATAAATTCCCATATATATCATGAGGATGACCTTTCTAAGGTCTCAAGGGGAGAACAGAAAGTACTATTCATATTCATGGAGAGCCATAAAAGAGAGAATTTGTCTAGGAAGATAAGCCAGAAGGTCTTATCCTGGCTCTCAACTCTATTCCTCATTTAAATTAGTAAATGACCATGAGATTATTAAATAGCAATACATATAGGGGAATCCTCTTCTATCACCCAGTGATTGAAGGTAACAAAGGATGTTTGAAATCCACTCCTATTTTTTGAAAATGTTAACTAGAAGAAAAGGAACTTTGAATGTATAAAGAAATAAAACATTTATTAATGAGGTTCTTGGGATATAGATATAAGAAAGACAGTATGTGTTGTCAAGGGGTTTACATTCTAAAACAGAAGTCAATATAGTAGGTTTTTTGTTGGTCAGTTGTTTTAGTTGTGTCTGACCCTTTGTGACCCCAGATCATTCTCCAGATCATTTTACACCCGAGGAAACTGAGGCAAACAGGATAAGGTCACATAGCTAGTAAGTGTCAGAGGCCAGATTTGAACTCAGGAAGATGAGTCTTTCTGATGCCAGGCCCAGCACTCTTATCTACTGTGCCATCTAGCTGCCCCAATACAGGAGGCTACTATGTGGTATAGATGGGCAACAGTGCTGGACCTGGGAGTCTGGAAGACCCAAGTTCAAATCCTTCTTTAGTCACTAATTGTGTGACCCTGTCACGTAGTGGGCAAGCCACTTAACCTCTCTCAGGCCACATTTTCCTCATCTGTAAAATGGAAATCATACTGATATTATAATATTATCTCCCAGGGCTGCTGGGAGGATTGACTGAGCTAACACGCGCAGTGCTTCTTAAAACGTAAAGTCTTATGAGTGCTAGCTATTGTTATTGGTAGCCAAAGGGGAATGTTTTGGAAAAAAAGTCAGAGGGAATACTGATTGGGAGTTATAGTAAAACTCCTGATTGATTTCTTTTGGGAGGAATCCATTCTATAATACCCTTTAACAGAAACTATTCAACCTCTGCTTCATCAATTCCAGTGAGAAGGAGTTCATTCTTCCTTATTAGATGGTGTTATAAAGCTCTTCATTATAACGCACTGACATCTCCCTCCCAGTAGCTTTCATCCTCTGGTTTTTGTTCAAGCCTCTTGAGTTAGTGAGAAACAAAGTACAACCACTTTCACAAGACATCTCCTGTACCCCTCTCTTCTCTGGGGTAAAATACCTCAGTCCTTTTAGTTGCTTCTCATGTGATAGTTTCCAAGAAAGAAATCAGGAGAGTAGAAAATGGAAGCATTTTGAATGAAAGAATAAAAAAGCATTTGATTCGGTGTTTTAGGTCAGATGGAAAGGTCTCTGAGTCCTAAGGGTGCGGCAGTAGTGAATGAAAAGACCCAACATAGGTCAGAGGACAGCACTAGAGGATTACAGAGCATAAAAGGCAGGAGGAGCTTCTTAAATGAGATGGTCTAGAGGGACTTATCCTGGCTCTAAATCCCACCCCACCCCCCATTTAAATTAGTAAACGACCAAGAGATAATTAAATAGCACTTTATAAAGTGGTACCCTCCCCCACCATCCAGAGGTCGAAGGTTATAGGGCATCAAGGGCCCCAGTAATCAGTGTTCTGCCAGACTCAGGCCTGGAGCTCCTCGGTCTCATTGGGAGAATGGGGCTGTTGACTCTTATCTCATCCAGGCCCTGGGAACCATTATGATGTTTGAACGAAGAGGAAAGGGAAGGGAGGGGGCACCCGCAGTGCTGACGAGTCTCCCTGACACCTTGGATCTGGGAGGGTATGGACCAGAAGGGGAAGGACAGGGTTGGGGAGAGATTAAGGGGGATGGGGTGCCCTGGTCATGGGCCTGCTTGCCACCAGGTCATCCCTGATGAATTTCAGTATAGCCCACAGCCAGGGGAGAGGTGAAGGGAGTCTCACTACAAAGGCTACTTTAATCACAATATCCAATGGGATACAAAGTCATCCCCTACCCATCAGGCAAAGGATTTTGCAAGTGGCACAGCACACATAGAGGTCAACCCCATGTCAGCTGGAAACAGTGGGAAAATATAAGTGGCATTGCCCTTTGAGGCCCAGGTCTTATGCATTTCTAACTCAAACCATGCCACCCCTTCCCTATCCTCATGGTGTCCCTGTCCTCTCTAAGGAACTTCAGATAGGGCAGATGATATGCCACAGTCTAGCATCCAGCCACTAAGATTATGAAGAGTAGATAAGCTATTATAGGCCTTAAAAATAAGAAACTCTAAACTAAACACATAGTTAGGAAAAGCTGTGTTCTGACACAGAAACTAACAAGAATACATAGAACCTGGGTGAGCAGTGGGTAGAGAGCTCCCTTTGAAACCTTGAACCCTCTGGATCAAGTCCTATATCTGACATATACTGATTACAGGCTCTGATGGAATCCCCAGGCCGAACATTCTAACTTCCTTACGGGTCTCACAGAGTAGCAGGCATGTCCTGATTTAGCCATACAGTCATACCACTGCCCCCAGGCTCAATCAGAGGCCTCACTAAACAGCAGGCCCACTGCCCCTACCTAGCCATGCCACCCCCATACTCAATATCCCTCCCTGCCTCAATAGAACAGCAGGTATGTCCATGAACTCATGCCCCACTAGAACAGCATGCATCTCCTCCATGTGATGGAATCCTGGCTGTTTGCCTCTAGCTAGCCACTACCCCCAAACCCATTTCTCCTATTTATCACTGAAATAGCAAGTGTGTCCATGCACTCAACCACATCCACATCCATCTAATCTCAGACAGGACCACAACAGCCACCAATCAGAAAGCAGCACCACCAGGATGCCCAAGCAGGATGTGGACCCTAAAACAAGAGAAGGGATTTTCCCTAAGTAGGCACTTGTGCAGTAATAGCAAAAGCTGTCCTTTAGGTGAACTTATTATGAGGAGGAGCTCATTATAATATCATTATCATACATACATGCCCCTCCCCATGGGCTTTCCTGTATGCATTGTAGTAATTGCAGTTCCACTGAGGCTGGGACCCCTTCTCTATTACTTTGTAATTACTTACAAACCCCTCCTACCTTTTTAACATTCACAATTTCTGTTGTGCAATCTGCATCATTACACTATAAAATCGCCTGTCTTGTCTTACTGAAGTTGCTGGTTCCTCTAAGGAGCCCAGCTGACCAAAGGGTATAACCCTCAGTAAATGCCTTTACTTGGATTGGGGATGGTCTGAGTCTAAATTCTTTTGAGAAGACCCCTACGACACATCATGAGACTGCAACAGCTCTAGGCAAGTTATTTAATCTCTTACTGCCCTAGACAACTCTCTCAGGCACTACATTGCAAAGAAGGTTCCAACCTGTAGATAGAGGGAATTTCCTCACCTGGGAGTTCCCTGCATCAATAATGAAATCATTGTTTTAGTCCCTCTACTGTTTGGATGTGTTTGACTGTCTCCAGGAAACCTTCCCAGAAGTAATCCATTGCACAATACAATTTAGAGCTACCTTCCTGATGGAATTAAGGTGATATATATTCTCTCCCTCTGTCTCCCCCCCTCTGCCCTACCCCCTTAGATTTCATTGTCTACCCATGCAAGGCTGATTACTCTGAAATCTGTAACCTTAGAGAGCTGCCTGTGGCACTGAGAGATTAAGTTACCAGCCCAGGGTCACACAGGCTGTGCCAGGTGGGATTGGAACCTGGGCTTTCCTAGCTCTGAGGCTACTTTTCTGTACGATGTAGAATAGTCAAAAACTATGGCAACAGCCTATAAGGACTTACAAACAGAGCTGAGAGGGCCCTAGAGATCGTTAAGTCCAAGGGCACGGCTTTCTGCTCGGCGGGATCCTGCCTCTGAAGTCTGTAAAAAGGTGTGAATGATGCTTGCTTTAGAGCTGGAGGTCCCAGCTTGGCTTCTTACTACCTGTGTAATCTTGAGCAGACAATCAACCTCTCTGGACCTCAGTTTCTTCATCTGTAAAGTGAACATCAAGGATGAGTCAGCCTCTGAGGTCCCTTGTTGCTCCAGCCCTAGGAGCTCAAGAATTGATGAGATTTAGAAGGTGGAAAGTGCAGTTTCTCGTTCAACCTGCAGGTGGCGTGCAGGACCAGGTTATAGAGAACAATGGCCTTGACAGCTGGAAGGACCAGTTTCTGGAGGTGGCTTTGCACAAGAAGTTGGAGGGACGTCTCTCCTGGACACCAGAGAACTTGCACCTCTCTCTTCACTTTGTCTGAGGGTCAGACAAGTGCTTTCTCATTTCCTCCATCCCTAGCTCCATTTTTCTTCCTTTCTCCAAATGTCAATATGTAATTATCATCATCTTTTCCCATCATCATCATCATGGTTTCATCTGTGGTGGTAAAGTTCTCAAATTCTCCACAGTCATTGGAGGTTCAAGATACTCTGTGTTGTTCCTTTTTTTTCTAGAACGTGGGGATTCTTAACAGGACTATGCACGAGTATCAGAGGATCTATGACCTTGGGTTGGGCAGCTAAGGTAGCCCGATGGATAGAGCACTGGGCTTGAAATCAGGAAGATTCATCTTTCTGAGTTCAAATTCGGCCTCAGACACTTCCTAGATGTGTGACCCTGGGTAAGCCACTTAACCCTGTTTGCCTCAGTTTCCTCATTTGTAAAATGAGCTGGAAAAGGCAAAACATTCCAATATTTTTGCCAAGAACACCCCAAATAGGGTCATAAAGAGCCAGACATGATTGAAACAAGTCAACAACATGAACTTGGATGGGGAAAAATTGCATCTTTATTTTAATTCTAACTGAAATTTAGCATTTTCTTCCATATGAATTTTTACAAGAGCCCTTGCTACATGGCAATTTGCCTCTTTATTTTCTTTTGTGGGCTTGCCAAGGCCCCTTTCTCTTTTCTTTTCTCCCCTTCTTTGTGTGACAGTTTTAGGACTCAGAGCTGTTAGATCATATGGTGTAATGGCAGTTCAATTCTAGGAGATGCCACTGTATGGAATCTAATTCCATATCCCTTGTTTGTGTGTCTTGATATTTAGGGAATGAGTTGAAAAAGATGGGGAAAGGAACTGGACGTGGGACCTCATTAATATCAGGATCTCTTGGATGAGGGAAACTGCCTCTAGCAGTACAGATTTCTGCCGCTTACAGTCTTAGAGACTTGCCTAGAGCACAGAAGGGTGATGGGACTGATTCATGGTCATAGTCAGTCATTTAGTCAACAAACATTTGTTGTTCAGTCATTTTTCAGTCCTATGCAAATCAAACACTCAGATTTCCATTTAAAGAGCAATTTAAGCTGAATACTAGGCAAACGTGGAAATCACAGAATAATAGGATCATAGAGAATAATAAATTTAAGCTGAAAGGGGCCTTCTAGGTCATTTAATCCAACCCCCACCCCTTGTGTGATTTATTCCAAATACTACAGTACAGAAGATTCATGGAGTATGGATAACCAGTGATGGGTAAAGTCACTACAAAAAAAAATCCAAATACTTTGTAGCTTCTTCTAGACAAGGAAATGAGAGACAGAGGCCGAATAACATCATTGAAAGAGGAGTCAAAACAAATAATTGGGTTCAGGTTCCAGCTCATCCACTGACTCCTTATGTAGTACCTTAAGCATATTAATTAGCCTCGTGGGCCTCAATTTCCTCACCTGTAAAACCAGGGCACTGAACCTATTATCCTAAGATTCCCACCAATAATAACTTTCAGTGAATCCAGGTTAACAATGTCTGAAACAAATGTTCAAAGATGAAATGCCAGTCTCTCTAGACTGATTTTCTAGTTTCTGTTATAGTGCCTCCTTCAAAGTATCTCCTTCAGAAGATACTTTGGGAATGTATATAATGTATACAATGTATGAATGTATATAATGGATGAATAACCTTCCTAAGGACTTCCTTAGTCAAGGCCAAAGAAAACAATGAATCTCCTTGTGCCCCAGGGGCACAACTCTGGTACATTATCATGATCAAACAATCTCTTTGAGGGCCTGAGAAGACAGGCAGAGGACAAGGAGGGGAGAGGGACATGAGATTTTGATAAGGTAACAGGTGCTCACTCCCATTTTGATTTAGGAGATAGCTTTGTCTGGTACTCTAGTCTTCTTATAGGCCTAGACCAGGCATCAGCACTTGATGGGGAGACCTCGAACCCTTTTGCAGTCACTTAATTCTATAGGTGAAGTATTCATTGTAAATCTATTAGATGTGTTTTCAAGGCAAGTCTCCAAAGCTGCTTTAAAAATTGTGAAAATATGATCTGCGTATGAGAGAGGAAGGATCTTAAATGTGCTAAAAAGACTAATATTCCCAAAAAAGGCATGGATGGTAGAGGGGGGTGGGGTGGGGAGAATTTGTCTTTCTAAATGATGGCTAATATAGCAATTAGTGTAGGGACCAAAAATAGAGCTATGTCATACTGTTATACACGTTATTCATGCTGACAAAATGAGCAATGTTTACATAGAGGGAAAAGGCACTGAGAGGAGCCAATTGGATACTGGGTGTTTTGCAGTCACTTTTTGCTTACAGTCTTGTAGCTATATGACAGACAGGCTTATCAAATGAAAATCATACTGCTGCTTCCTGAAGAAAGTTGTCTGACTTCTTTTCCATTCCAGTTGATATTAATTATGTGAGAATCTTTGCTAACCTTTGTGGGAAGGCAGGCTCCCCTGGGTAACCAGACCTGCTCTTTGGTCACAGCTCACATCAAGAACTGGAGTATAAATCTGTAGTTGATGCTTCTTTATTAAAAAGAGGCAGAATAGATCAGTGGGTGGGAGTAAAATGTTAGGAATTTGATATCTTTGACACTGAACCCTAATTAATTTCTAATGTTACTATTTGACTATGTCAGTATGACCAGTCCAATTGTAGGACTTACAGATCTGTATTCTGCTATGCCCTGCTTATCCTCATCTGTGCCTTATGACATGTCCCATGGAATGCCTACCTCCATTGCTAACAGTTATCCAAGTATAGGGGGATTTTTAGCAAAAGAGATAACATCTGTATTTACACTCCTTGTACTAGACTAGCCCACAGAGACTTAGACCAGCCACTTCCACCATGCTTCTCCTCTCCCAGCTTACTTCTCTTTCTTTCTTTCTCCTTTTCTTCCCTCCCCCTTCTCTCTTCTCCTCCTTCCCCCTTCCTTTCCCTCCCCTGCTTTTCCCTCTCTCTCACCATCTCTTTCTCCAGTTCTATGTACCTGTTACACATCATTCCTCACTGGGAATCAAGCTCCTCTTTAAATCTAGCTCTTCCTGGACTCACTCAAATTTACTCTCAAACTGTTACACTGTCTTTTAAGGGTTATTCAGGGGCATGGTCCTTTATTGCTTGTCCAGTGGCATTTTTTCCTTTCTAATTGACTCAAGGGATTTGACCTATCTACCCTTTAAGGAGCAGTGAAAATCTCAATTCTTAACCTGGACAACTTCAACCTCTACTGATCTTTTTCCCTTCCAAATTACTTTAATTCTTACTATGCATGACTCATTTGGTTATTTATACACACACACACACACACACACACACACACACACACACACACACACACACACACACATATATATAAGCATAAAGATCTTCATGTATATGCATATAAATCCATACTTTGTATGGATTTTTCCTTTGCTCCATTCTATCCTGCTGAGCATTATATTTGTGACTATGTCCCATTCTCCCTGCTCTTGACAGCATCATCTTCATCCCTTTTATCACCAATTAATTGAATAAAATTGGTCTTAACACTCTCTCAGTAGGTCATATTGACCCAAACATGTCGCATTGGAATAGACATGTTTGGATGGCGCTCCATTCAATGCCCTTCTGAATTGACACAAAAATTAATAAGATTCCCAGTTACGTAAGATAAACTACTAATTTCCAGGGAAAAACAATGAATCTTTCAGAAAATGAGGGGGAAAAGAAAATGTCAAAGGAGCGAGTCTCTGAACAATGTCTGGGGGGAATAGCTAATGAGCCGTCAGACCTTTCTCTGACTGCATCCCCACATATTCTAGGGAAATGTTTTGAAGCTTGCTATTTCTGCCACAGACCAGTCTCTAATTTGGGAGGAAAATTCATTTTTAACCAATTGTGTAAAATATTTGGCCCAAGATGCACTTTTATTTTAGTCCCATCTCAGAATGGTGTTCCAAAACAAGATTTTGAAGATAAAACTGGAAAAGATGGGAATTGTAATATTAACTTTTTATATGGATTTTTTAGAAGGATCCCCTTAAAGCAATTTACCAACCCTTCCTATAATAACAACATCTATAACAAACATTTATCTAGTATTTTATGGTTCCTAGGTATTTTACTTCAGTAAAATGGGAAATGTAACAATTGCACTATATTGTATAGTTATTTATTGAGGAAAATGCTTCATGTATCATAAAGGGCTTTGTAAATGTGTTAATGAGGCAGCTAAGTGGCACAGGGGATAGAACACTGGGGTCTGGAGTCAGGAAGACCTGAATTCAAACTAGCCTCAGACATTTACAAGCTGTGTGACCTCAGTTTCCTCATCTGTAAAAGGAATTGAGCAGGGCATGGCAAACCACTCCAGTATCTCTGCCAAGAAAACCTCAAATGGGGTCATGAAGCACTGGACATAACTGAAAAAACAACTGAACCAGAATAAATGTGTTATTACTATTATTATTACAACATGCACATATTTCATGGAGTTACAATAAGAATAATATTGGTTCAAGAATACATCTACTTCCCCTCCAAAAGCCAACTTTTTGGGAAAAAAAATTCAGGATCACTGACGTAGGGGCTTTAGAGTGAGGCATGGAGTTATACAGCTGGTAAGTGTCCAAGATGGGATTCAAGCCAGAATTTTCCCAATGCCAAATCTAGCTCCATACATTCCAAGGGTAGGGAACCTGTAGCCTTGAGGCCACATGTGGACCATGCATTATACTCTACTACTTTTCATATAACACACTGCTTTTAATGAAAAATAACATTGATTACAGGTCATGCTCAGGTTTTATGCCAACTAGATTTCTGGGTCAAATATTGCCTTTATGCAGAATAATACATGATAGACACAATCAGTAGACTCAGTTTTCTATGTTTAGTAAAATTCTTCCTAACTTTTCCACAATATCTTTTCCTGGTCACTGGAATAGTATGTAAATACTTACAATATGTAGGCAATCACACCGATGGACCAGCAGTCAACTGCTTTGCTATAAGGTTTCTGTGCGAGGACTTCTGGAGCTGTTGAATGAGAAAAGAAAAAGGAAAAAGCCCACTGAGTAGTCAAAATTAAAAGTGCAAGACAAGGTTTTTCAATTTGTTGTTGCTGGATCAGAAAGCTCTGTTGGTTAGAAAAGAAGCTGGCAGCCATGGCTGGAGTCATTTGTTACTTGTCTTTACTGGAAGGGAAAATAAAAGAGTGAGGTCCTTTGGTAGCAGAGTCCAATTAATCAAATCAGTCAATCAATCAACAAGGATTTCCTGAGCTGTGCACCTGCTGTGTGCCCAGAGCAGTACTCATGATGAGACTGAGAATGCTTGCTATTTCACAGTTAGAATGTCAGTTTGATCCATAGGAAATCATCATCCCTCCTACCTTAGTCCTTTTTTGAGGTCTCAGGTCATCTGACCCACTGGGTTTCCATTTTTTTTTCTCTCAAGTAGGGAAAATGCAATCGATCTAATCAGCCTTCTGTCTCTATGCCACCAATCTTAATCTTCAAGAAGGGCTATTCAGCAAGGGGATTTGAGGATTTATCATTTGCTCTCATTATCATATGCCCTGCCCTTTAGTTGACTGCTAGAATGCAGTCTAAAAGAGCATTAAAGCAGACTTACCAGGTTTCTCTCCCCCTGCCTCCTCCTCACCCAGGCCCCAATCTGCCTTGCTATAAAATTTCTGACCAATGACAACCAACAAGTTCTTAGCCATTGTGGTTAGGGCAATGTCTTAGATGCCAAGTGGGATACAAAATTGAGACAAAAGACTGGGTCCCTGATCTCAAGTAACATCCAGTGTAGTAGTGGAATGTCATTGATATTGATAGCTAAAACACAATGCTACATAGTAAATGCCTTGAAGAGTTACAAAATAAAGTATTTTGGAAGGTCTGGAGGAAAAGATTAGGATCTGTTTCATTCTGTATCCACAAAACCCCCCATTACAGCCTTGTACAGAATAGGCACATAATAAATAATTATTGAATCATATTGAAATAAAGGTCCTTCCTAATAAGGGGTATAAGGGAAGACTTCTGAAGGATGTGGAATTTGAACTGGGCTTCAAAGAATATTTAATTCATTTGCCCAAAGGAGGCCAGGTCGGCACTCCAGGCAAAGGGTACAGTGTAGACAAAAGCAGAGGGTTATGGGAGAGAGGACAGATAATCCCAGATACATGGAGATCTAGTTCACTTTTAATATGAAAACTCCAATAAACTGCAAAATCTCTCCTATATTCCTGCAGGATTAATCATTTTTTCCAACCCCCAAAGAAGAGGGGAAAAGTCTTGGTCCTTTGCAGTAGCCACATTAAAAGTTTGCTTTATTCTCTTGTACATAAACAACAGGGTAGCTCAATGTGGAATTAAAGAAAAAAGTTTCTTTCTGATGATGAAAAAAGAAAGAAATGAAATGTACAAATAATAATAAAAATCTCCCTTCAGGAAATCAGTTTATAAGAACACAGGTTTAGAACTCTCAGGCCCCTTGGAGGTCACCTCCCAGTCCAATTCTCCCTCTCCCCCTGACATCTTAGGGATGAGGAAGCTGAAATAGAAAGGGTCAGCTTTTTAAACAGAAGCAAAATTTGCTGTCATTTGTGTTCTGGCTTCTTCCTCTGCTCTATGTATCCTTAATGGAACAAGTAAATGGAAAAAGACCCAGAACCATTAAGTTTAAATTGCCGGCAAAGATAAAAATCACCTCCTGAGTAACTAAGAATTGGCTGCACTGTATCAGAGGCAGCCACTAGGTGGAGCAGCAGATAGAGTTGGGGGTCCTGGAATCAGGAAGACCTGAATTCAAATTCAACCTAAGACATTTACCAGTGTGTGACCCCAGGCAAGTGATGTCTACCTGCTGCAGTTTTTTCATCTGTACAATGGGGATAATAAAAGCACTGACTTCCCAGGGTTGTTAGGAGGATCAAGGGAGACAATACTTGCAACACAGCACAACAGCTGGCACAGAACAGGCAGTATAGATGTGCTTATTCCCTTATTTCCTCTGAACCAGAACTTCCTTTTATTGTATCTGCTGACTACAAACATGGTTTCTAGCCTGGGATGAGGAACCTGGGGGCCATGTGGCCCCTCTAGGTCCTCAAGCTCGCCCTTTGACTGAATCCACACTTAATAAAACAAATCCACTTAAAATAAAAGGATTCGTTCTGTAAAACTTGGACTCAGTCAAAAGACTGCACCAGAGGACCAAGAAGGCACATGTGGCCTTGAGGCCGCAGGTTCCCCATCCCTTGCTAGAATCTAGACCTTTCTCTATATGATAATTGGGAAAAGAGAGGCAGCCTAACAGTGAATAGGATGATGGCCTTGGGGTTAGAAAGGCCTGTGTTCAAATCCTGCCTTGTGTTCAACCAGTTCTCAAAGCTAGGCCTTCTTAACATGTTTTGTATCACTGATCCCTTTGAGAGTCTGGTGATACCTATGAAACTCCCCCTTCCCAGAATGTCATTTTAAAATACAGAAAATAAAATCTATAGAATTGCAAAGGAAATAGATTATATTGAAATGGTTATCAAAAATGTTTTTAAAAAAACACCACAAGTTTGTGTACTCCAGGTTAAGAACTTGTGCTCTAAAGCTTATTTTGTTGCAGAACAGATGCCTATCTGTACTGGGAGAGGGAATTCCCTCATTGGGAGTTCCCTAAACCAATGAAAACACAGGTCTATCCCTGAGCCACCCTTCCCCCCACAACTGGAGGACTAAAGAGCCATTAGATCTGTGATAACATAAGTTTCTCTCTGATTTAGGATTGATATTACCCTGCATCTCCATGCTCCAATCCAATAGGCCTTATAAACATGCAGCCAGATGGTGCTGGAAGTGAAGACTGCATTTACATAAGAATTGGCTTGATTCTCTAGTGGGCCACACATCCCTGATCCCATCTTTGGGGCAGATTAGAAAATTCAAATGTCTGTAGAGTAAGCTCATCAAACTGAAGCTGGGTCAGGCTTTACCTCCCGGAGGAGAGGACTTCAGAAAGCCAGGAAAACAATCACTGAGATGAGCAAATCAACCAGCAAGTGAGAAAATCCCAGTTCCATGTTAAAAAAAAAAAAAAGAACTTGTGGGTTGTTTGACAAAACAAAGCAGCGCAGGGCCCAAATGCTTGGTGAGCATTTCAGTACACAGGCCCAGGATGCTTCAGCTGAAGATTGTGAGAAGGAACTCCCATCAGGCACATGCCTGAGGGAAGGCATCTGGGAAGAGAGGAAAGCCCCTGCCAAACAGGGCTTGGAGCTCACTTGTGAGTTAGAGGAGGCCTGGGCTCTTGTCAGTGCCGTAGGGAAGAGAGGCTAGGCCTCTCCTCAAAACAAAACTGACTTTGTTTTTCCCAGGAATAACCAGTAAGTTATCACCCCTTCATCATCAAACATTTTGAAAAAGTTGTCTACAACAGATGCCTTCATTTCCTCATCACTTACTCTGCCAACTTTCTTAACAGTCTTTTCTGCTGCCTCAACTCCAGTGAACTGTCCCTCTCCGAGATTACCAATGAATCACTAAACCTAACAGCCTTCTGGAATTTTCTGTAGCATTTGACACTACTGACCATCCCTTCTTTTTGGATACTTTCTCTTCCCTTGGTTACCATGACACAGATCTCCTCTGGTTTTCCTCTTGCCCACCTAATTACTAGATCTCATCTTCTTCCCTATCTCTCAAGATGGGGTCTCCCACATGGCCCTGTCCTCCATTCTTTCCTCTTCTCTCTATACTTCTTCCCATGATAATCTCATTTCTTCCTTATGACTTCAAGGAAAACTTCCACAAAGATGGGATTTCAAATCTTTATCTGCTCTTCTCACATCTCTTCAGAGCTCCAAATCTATAACTCCAACTGCCTACACGCCATCACTTACCTAGATGCCGCATAAGCCATTTTCAAAACCAAGATTATTTTCTTCCTAAATCTTCTCTTCCTTCTAATTTCACTATTTCTGTCACTCACCCATTTCATCATTTTTTCCATGTTGAAACTATGTCATTCCTTAACCCTTCCCTTTCCTTCTTCTCCCATATTCAATCGGTTACCAAGACCTATTGATTTTACTGGCGAAACATTTCTCAAAACTCTCCCCCCTACATCCAACAAATATCTTGTGTGCACATTTGCTTCTCTGCTTTTTCGCACAAGTATGACCAGTCATTCTTGGTCCTGGCTACCTCTAGACAAGTTAACAATGTTAATCTTATAACTTACTTGTACACTCTTTGCTGGAAGCTCATAGATATCAGAGTAAAACCTAGGCCACCTATAATTTCTGAGGATCCTAGCCATAATAAAAACAAACACATGTAAACAAAACAAGTCAGAAAAAGAGACATAATTTGCATCTTTGAGCATGTTTTACAGACTTTTGTTTTAATACATTAAGGTATTGATGAAAAATCTAATTTGGGGGCAAAGTTGTGTATAACAGGTTTATTCAAACATACCAGTTTCATGGTTGAATGTTAATGAACCTACTACAGGGGCGGCTAGGTGGCACAGTGAATAGAGCATGGGCCTTGGAGTTGCCTTAGACACTTACCACTTACTAGCTGTGTGACCTTGGGCAAGTCAACCCTAATTGCCCTGCCCTCCCCCCTCCAAAAAAAGCAAAAAAATAAATGCTAATAAACCTACTACATTGGAGGTCCTTTTTTTGAGCTTGAGATCTAGGTCAAATGGCCCTCTTGTCTCTCCTATATGCTCTGTTCCCCATGGCAGCTGTTTTAGATGTGTTTCTTTCATGTGTTCCCCCCCTCCCAGTTTTCTTGCTAGGTAAGTGGTGCAGCAGACAGAGCACTGGCTCTAGAGTCAGGAAGACTTCAGCTCCCCTCCAGTCTCCCCTACACTTACTAATTTTGTGACCCTGGGCAAGTCTGCCTCATTTTTCTCAACTGTAAAATGGGGATAATTACAGCACCCACCTCCCAGGGTTGTTGTGAGGACCAAATGAGATAATATTTGTAAAGCATTCAGTGTAATGCCTCGTATAGAGTAAGTACATAATAAATGTTTGCTTCCTTCATTCCTTACCCTTTTAGACAGACTATCTTGTACTTTCATTAATAAGATCTAGGATTCCTGCTGGCTTTGGTTGGCATTAACAACTTTTTCTCCATCTATCCTCTCCATCTTCACTATACTATCAGAGTAAGAAAGGTCGCTCCTATTTGGAGGTAAACCTTTGGCCTGTTTAGTTTCTCCCAGCCTTGCCTGGTTACCCAGGGTCACTTATTCCCTCCTTGGCCAAAACCTTCTCTTGCTCTTCAGAAATATGCTCACTAACAGAGATGTCACCACCAGTGATGGTCCTGGCCAGTCCAAACTGAAACGTTGAGTTAGTAACATCACCTACACGTGAGAAGCTCTAGGCACAGGCCAGGGTCAAATTGCAAATTAATTCACAAATGTCTGACTCTCTGTCTCCCCAGCTAGACTGCAAACTCATTGAGGACAATGACTGTGTCTTCTCATTTTGTTTACCCCAGCACCTAATACAAGGTTGAATATACAGGTAATGTCAGATAAATGCTTGTGAAACAGGTGGAAAAAGGCATCACTGTTCTTTGGATGTGGAATCAGGAGGCAGTAAGGCTGGATTTGGAGCTGAAAGGCTTGGCTTCAGCCACTTATTACCTATGTGACCTTAGGAGACCCTTCCATCTTTCAGTCTACGATCCTATGACCTTAATGCAGTTAACAAAATGGGGTCATGAAGAGCTGGACATGACTGAAAAATACAGAGGTATTGATGATATCAACAGGGAAATGAGACTGGCCCAAGGTCACACAGCTGAATAAGCCAGGCCTTGGAATACAGTTCTTCTCCCTCCAAGGTCATTATTCTTTCCCACTGCCACATGATATTCTCTCATAGTCCCACATTCATGGCATCTGACTGTCATGAAGACTAATTTTGTTTTAAACATTAGACTAAAAGTCTCTAAACTAGGTAAATCACGCTAGCATCAGTAATGAAAGGGAAAGACTTCCTTTTTTTTTTTTTTTACAGACTTTATTTCCATTCTATCTAAAACACTGGCATTCTAGACCACTGAATATGCTAATTACATTTGATATTGTCACACTCATTTGCCTCTGATCTGTCCAATGGAAAATTCCACTTCATGGGAAAATTCTTCCACCAACTAAGTTAGTTTTGCACTAATTTTGATACAAATATGACTAGTTTAGGAAAAACTTCAGGGATTTTTTTCAAACAATTCAGAATCATTTCATTTTATTTTTGAAACAATTAAGCAAGCTATTTTCTTTACTGAGGAAAGGGTAAGAAAATGGCTTAATGAACCATAGCTAAAAGTCTGGAAGTCAGCTGTCTTGTTGCAGGGAGAAAAGATTCATCTGCACGTGTCCTCTTTGGTACAGCAACTTTGCATTCATATAAAGAGTAGAAGGAAACCTCACTATGTACCTGTCTCTGTCTCTCTCTTTATCTGTCCCTGTCTCTGTCTCATCTCTCTCTTTGTCTCTCTATCTCTCTGTCTCTCTAATGCTGGTCAAACCCTTCCCTAAGAGGTATAGGGAAAACTGTAGGAATTTGGTTTTATTACATAATTCAAAGCTATTTGTTCACATATGTTGACTATTCTCAGGACTGAAGAATTTCTAGATTGGAAGGGGCTTCAGGTCCCATCTAGTATACATGAACAAGTGTAGACTCTCCAACATATCCAATTTTTGCAGCAGCTTTTGTTTAAAGATCTCTAAGAACAAGAAATCCACCACCTTCTTTGCCAACCTATGATACTTAAGGCTAGTTCTGAATTAGGAAGTTGTCCTTATATCAAACCTAAATCTGCCCCATTTGCAATTTCCATTCATTGCTCTGGCTTTGCAGGAACCCCTCTCTCGTATGAAAGCCCTTTAGCTCCATGAATATGATTATATAGCATCCCCTCTAATTCTTCCTGTTTCCAGGTTAAACATTCCATCTTCTATCAATTGTTTAATCATCTTGAAGCCCTGCACCATCCTTCTCTTGGGTGCTCTCCAGTTTATCAATGTCTTTCTTAAAATATAGCACCCAGAGCTCAATATAATACTCTAGATATAGTCAGGACAAACCAGAGGTTAGCACTCCTCTGGTTCCAGATACAGGTTTTTCTTAGTGAAGCCTCAGATCAATCAAAGTGGCTTCCACATCATACTGTAGGCCCACACTGTTGAAGTCCATTCAAACACCTACTCAGATCCTTTTCAAACAAAATACTGTCTAGCCAGTCCATCCTCCTTTCCTTCCTTCTGTCCCTTCTTCCCTTCCTTCTTTCCTTTCTTGGGATCTTAACCTTTTTGTGTGTCATAGACCCCTTTGGCAGTATGCTTGAAACTTACAGACCCCTCTTAGATGAATATTTTTAATACATGAATACAATGTATAGGTTTACAAATGATAACAGTTACACTGAAATGCAGATATAAAAATATTTTTTAAAAGTGCATGGATACTGGATCAAGAATTCTTCTAAGCAAAGAACACTCCTTGGACCCTTTTCTCTTCACTGAAGCAGGACTGGTATCACATGTAATCCATTTCCATCATGATTCTAAGGAAGACCTATCTGCTTTATCTTTAGGGTTGCTGTTAAGGAATATGTCATAAACTTGTAAAAGTAATTATGATGCTTTTATATATTTGCTTTGAGCCAGAACCACTTTTCCTTTCCTGTGCTTACTAGTTACCATTAATCTCTCCTGAGAAAAATCACTTCCTTAGTGGGCATCAGCTGCTCAGGCATTACCAAGGGGTAATCACCAAAAAGACCCTTGAGACACCTAGAGAACTCACTCTAAACAGATTTGGGCTGCTTACGTATCATTAACAGCTCCCCACAGAATTGAAATATAAAGATAAGAAAGAAGGGCCAGAATAGGCAAAAACATGAAAGGGAATGGCAGAAGACATGTTTTAGGTTTTTAAAAACTAACACATTTTGAAAGCCCTGAAAGAACTTCAGATACCCAAGGAAGCCTAGACAGTGTCTGAAGCTAAGGGATAAAACAGGCAGAGCATAGTCAACATGAGTAAGAAGAAATAAACACCCCCTTGGGGCAGAGACCTGAGCTATTGCCAAAATCTGAGAATGAAAAAAAATCAGTAAATAGGGACTATGAGTTTAAAGAAGAGGGAGACAGATGGGCAAGGAGAATCAGTTTAGAACTGAATGTGTGGAGGTGGGTGTGAAATGATTAAGTGAAATAGGAACTCACGCTCCTTACAGATCTGGTTTTAAGAGGGAGGAAAGGGAGGCTATCCTGTGTGGGGTGGAGATAGTACTTGGGCAGATAGCTTTCCTAGAATTCAAGCCAGGAGGGAATTCAGTATGTTATTTGGTCCATCTTCTTTTTTCAAGGCTGGATTGAGTTCAAGTTAAGTTGGGGTACTCTTAGCCCTTCCTTCTAACTTCCCTTTCTCCCTGCCCTGTCCCCCAAGCCTAATCTAGTACTAGAGTTTGTCGATTCCACTTCCAGGCTACAACATCTCTTCTGTCCATCCCCTTCTCTCCCCTCACACTGCTAGCACCCCAGTTCAGGCTTCACCACCTTTTGCCAGCTCTGTCCCCGTGGCCTACTAATGGGTCTCCCTGCTTCAGGTCTGATTCCCCTCTGATCCATTCTCCAAACACTGACCTAGATAACTGTTCTAAGGCACAGCTCGTGCTACTCCACCACTCAGAAAAATCTTTCGGGGCTCCTTGTTGCCTCGTAAGCTGCACATTTAAGGCTCTCACAATCTGACTCTACCCTCCCGGGTCTATTTCATGTTATTGTTCTTTGCTGAACTATTGGTTATTCTCTGAGTTCAGCATTGCATACTCCTCCTCATTTGCTCACCAGTTGTCCTCCATATATATGGAGAACACCATACTACCCCAAGGTGGCAAAGTTCTTAGAACCTGTCTGGGTTCATCATCTTTCAAATCCACTGGTCATGGACCCCCATTTTCCTGCAAAGTTTCTAAATAGTGTTTAGATTTAACAGGGGTGGGGAACTGCAGCATCAAGGCCACATGTGGCCCTCTAGGTCCTCAAGTGCAGCCCTTCGATTGAATCCAAACTTCACAGAACAAATCTTTTACTAATTAAATTAATTATTAATTAAATTAAAGTATTAATTAAATCCTTTTATTTATCCCCTTAATAAAAGGATTTGTTCTGTGAGGTTTAAATTTAATCAAAGGGCTATACTTGAGGACCTAGAGGGCCACAAGGCCATAGGTTCCCCATCCCTGGAGAATTTAATTATAAAAAAAAGAAAGAAGAATTTAATTATGTAATAATAATAAGTCAAAAGGTATTTACTTCCAAGAGAGTCCAAATTGAATCACAAAGGATTACTTTAGGCAGGAAGCATTTTCATCACCCTATTCCACATAGTATTTTGATGCCACTTAGTATTTTTTCTCTTCCCCTTTTATTTTTCTCTTGCACTTTCTCTTCTTTCTCCACTGTTTGAGTGTTTCTATATCCCATCAGCTTCTACACACGAGCCCTTTTTCAACCTTCTCTCTTCAAACCTCGTCTTCTGTCGGGACTATGCATACAAGAAGCAACTGATGTTTTGATAAATGGATTTCAGAGGCTCTCTTTCTCAAAAGTACTATGGGAACATGGAGATCCTTTGTAGAGACATCTTACTAAAATATATAATCCCTTTGATTTGTTTTATATATTCCCTTTTTTGTTGTTGTTTAGTCAGTTGGTCATGTCTGAACTCTTCATGACCCTATTTGGGGTTTTCTTGGCAAAGATACTAGAATGGTTAGCTATTTTCTTCTCCAGGAAACTAGTTCTTAGTTTAAGAAGGACATTGACAAACTGAAGAATGTGTAGTAGGGCAACCAGGGTAGGAAAGAGCCTTGAATACATATCATATGAAGCTTGGTTGAAGGAATTTGGGATTTGGGGATATTTTTAGTCTGGTAAAGAGAAGATTAGGGGGACATGATAGTTGTCTTTAGGTATCAGAAGACCTCTCCTCCAGAGGAAGAATTAGACTGTCTCTGGCCCCAGAAGACAGAACAAAAAGCAATGAATAGAAGTTGGAAAGAGGGAAATTGAGGCTTGGTGTCAGGAAAACCTTTCTAACAATTATATTATGTCCAGAAGCAGAATGGGCTGACTTCAGAGGGGGTGAGTTCCCTTTCCTCTGAAGTCTTTAAGGACAAGTTTGATTATCACATATCAGGTACGTCACAGTGAAGATTTCTTTCAGGTATAAGTTGGACTTGATGCTTCTTCTTTTTATGTTGGAGATAGTGTTATATATCAAAAAGATCTTTGAACTCCTGGACTTGGGAGGTCTAAATTCAAAACCTAATCCTGTCATTTACTAGTTATGTGACCCTGAACAGCCTTCCTTTTCTGTAGAATGGGTTAATATGCTTGCTAGTAAAAAAAAAAATTATATATTCACAGGGTTACTGTGGTGCAAGTGCTTTGTATTCAAGCTGTCCTATACTACATAAACAGGAATGGCTCTCCAGAATTTTGTTCTAACATTGTTTCTTCTATATCAAGGCAATTATCAACTTCCTGGATGGAGAAGGACCACTTAGTCATCATCCTCTGAAGCTCCACAAGTGAATCTTTAAGATAGGTTTTGATTAGATTTTTTTTGTTATTTGCACATAGAGGACACATTTGTTTAATTTTAAATAATAGAATCTTAATGATTTGTCCCAGATCTTGGGATTGTTAGAGAAAAACATCTTGAGAGCAAAGCAGATGGCCTAATAAGAAGAGCTGTTAATGTGAAATTTGATAGGTAACAAAAGTGCTTTGGAAAAGAATACTTTTACACATATAAAATATTATCATCATTAAATCAGCAATAGATAAGAAGACAGTTACCTGGATTGGGTTCAATCCCCCATTGAACCACTCACTTAGTAATACCACAAAACTCCACCATCCTCCCATACCTCAGCATCCTATCAACTGCACCTGTCAACTTCTTGGAGTTTGAAGGACAGAAAATAAAAGATTCTTCTTAGTTAAAAATAAGGCATTGCCATTTCTATTCTTCAAGGATTCACAATTCATTGGTGTGGGTACACCTTTCATTAATGCAGATTAATGCCTAGGCAGACAATCTTCAAGAGCTGTTCATCACTCTGGCCAATTTTCTACTAAAAACTGAGCTAGCTTGGCGTGGGGATGATCAGGATGTTGGACGTTAGCAAGCCGATACTAAAAGCCTTTTCAGCTTGTTAGGACTTACTAGAACTTGTGCTCCCCTAGCTTTGTTTAGGAGAAAGCCCAGAGGCACTCCTATGCCATGAGGAAGAATCAAAATAGGACTTGAGTGGAGGAAAGTATTTATTATAACTCTTTCAAAGTGTTGAGCTAGTGCTAGTGACCTCTGAGTATCCAATATTCTGAATAGTCTTTTAAGAGTATTATGAGATTCTGGTTCTCAGGGCTGCTTCCTTGAGTGCAGGCAGCCTTTTTTTTCCCCTCTGAGGCCCTTCAGCTACGTGATGAGAAGAACCATTGCACTCATGCTAATGGATGTATGTGAATGCATGTTGTCTGAGTCAGCAGTACTGCTGGATAGAGTTACTGAACTGTGGCATAAACAAGGAGAAAAAAAGGAGCTCTGGAGGAAGAAAGCAGGAGATGAAGATGACATTTTCATGACCTTCTCATAGCAATGCATAATTAATTCCCTTTTCAGAACTGAAAAATCAATTCTAGGTATCAAAGGAAGCAAAATTCTCCTGTTGTGTTAAACGTAAGACTTTAGACAGAACCAGGGCAACTAGGAGATGGTATTCTACGAGCTGACACTTTCAGAAGACACTTTAAGATTTGAAAAGCATTTTATAGACCTTTTCTCATTTGAGCTAAAAGCAAAGGGGCAATAGTGAGGAATTTTTCATATGAATAAAGATCCGACAGCTCTGGTCAGGTTTTGTTCCCAGCAACAGAGGAATTTTTCATGTAGGCAAAAAAAGCATCTCTCATTTCATGCATAAAAAATGTAAATGACACTGGATTTTTTTTTACCATAAACAGGGTGTTAAAATATTGCCATTTTGCATAGTTTCTTAGTGATCTTATCAAGGTTACTGGCAAGGAAGATGATACTGGAATGAAAGATCTTGCTTTTGGTTTGGCTGACAACTTAAAAGTCACAGAAATTAAGAGGCATAGACAATGTCTTGGATTATAGTTTCTCCTCCTGCTAGTTTTCCTCCCTCTATTTTTGCAATGGTTCTTATTGCTACAGGAGCTCATTTAAAGTGGCATCTGGCTAAACAGAACAGCCAAAGATCAACTTGCTCTTATGTCCTAGTAGCCTAATGGCCTCTGGAATTTTGTGCCACAGGTTGAAGCATACCATCCCTGGATTTCCTCTCCCATCCAAAGGAGGAGTAGCTATTCAGATACTCTGGAAGCTAAAATGTGGCTGTGGGTGAGAAAGAAGCAGAGAGGGAAGGAAACTAGGGGACAGTAGGGAACATGGGAGGGCAGCTGGTGTTACAAAATGTGCTAGAGATGGAGACTGTAGTGGGAAGAAGAAACAGAATGTTTCTAATGAGAGGTTTTAGAACAGTGTGCATCAAGTGATTCTGTGACAGGGTTTCTCACAGGTTCAGTTTCATGGTTAAGTATATTATTCCACTGTAATTCAAACTGTGATAGCAACATGTTTATTATCTAATACTGTAAGCATTCCTTTCCTTTGAGGACTAAGGGCAAGACTGGCCACCTACGCTCTAAATATAAGTACTCTGGTTACAGTAACTCTGGGGCTTTTCAAAAATTATAGAGAGAAAAAAAGATATGAGACGACTTTCCATCCTTACCTCCCTTTCCCCCACCTCCTATGGCAAGCACAGACTCACCCGCCCTGAGATCCACCAAGAGTCCCTGAGATCACATTTGATTTAATGCAAATGGAACAGTCTGGTGAGCTGGGGGAGGTCCAAAGAGAAGAGACCAAAATTCACTTTGGAAGATGAAAAGGTTGATGTTTACAAATTTTATACCATGTACCAGGCATTTTGCTTGACATGGGGGATACAGAGACAAAAATCTAAGAGCCAATGATGTCCCAAGCTTACATTCTTTTAGAGGGGAGAAAGACAAGTATATACAGATATATACAAAGCGAATATATTTTACTTTCATTTTGAAGAGGAATACCTCCCAACAGGTAATTTTGGGAGAGAGGGGATGTATTGCCAATCACAGCAGCACAGCTGAGGACTGCTGCTATGAATAATTTTAAGGGTCTAATCGCACAGTATAATGAACTCTCTGTTCATTCAGCAAGCAATAAACTAAACATTGTTCAATAAAGCGTAACATAGCAACATCTTTAAGCAAAACATATCTATCTATCACATTCAGTATACCACGTGGCACACAAATATCATTGCATTCAGCAACACTTCCCAAAATACTTGTTTACACAATTAGGGGGTGCCAGGCTAGGGTCTTCCTTAGCACAACACAGTACACAATATATATCACTGCATCCCCCCCAAACATTTAAAGCTGAATTTGAACTCAGGTCTTCCTGACTACAGTGCTCTATCCACCTAGCTACCACCAGAGAAGTAGTAAAAAGGAGAGATGTCTAATAGGTAGTTGTGGGTGGTGGGTAGGCACATGCAGCCCACAACATTCCTGAGTGTGGCCTGAATAAATTTATGGAAAACTATTGATAAGAATTGCTCAGAATGAAAAGGGATGCATGCTTATCAGATCTGAAGAAGACACAGCAGCTAACTACCATGGGACAGAATCAGAAACCAAAATTATCCCAACAGGCTAGCATGCTGGACTGAATCTAATAAGACAAAGTGTATTAGGACTAAGCCAGCTAGGTAGCACAGTGGATAGAGTGCCAGGCCTAGAGTTGGGAAGATCTGAGAAATCCATCCTCAGATGCGTCTTAGCTGTGTGACCTTGGGCAAGTCACTTAACCTTGTTTGCCTCAGTTTCCTCATCTGTAAAATGAGCTAGAGAAGGAAATGGCAAACCACTCCAGTATCTCTGCCAGGAAATCCCCAAATGGGGTCACAAAGAGTAAGACATGACTGAAAAAGACTGAACAACAACAAATTAGGAATAAATGTAAAGTCTAAGAAAGTCAACTTTATAAGTCCAAGATGGGGATGAGGAGATGTATGAGTAGACAGTATTTTTTTCTTTGGAGTTTTAGTGCCCTTCTAGTGAAAGTCAACAGGGCAGTTAGGTAATGCAAGCTTTGGCTGCATTAGGAGACATGTAGTATCCAAGATAAGGAAGGAATTGATCCTTCAGTATCCCGCTTTGCTCAGACCAACCTGGAGTTTTATGTTTAGTTCTAGGTCCAACATTTAAAGGAGGAAATTGCTAAGCTGGAGAACAACATCCAAAGAGGGGATTCCAGAGTGGTTTAAAAAAAAGGAAGAAAACCTTAAAATGAGACCATGCGAAAAGCTGAAAGAACCAAAGATGTTAAACTTGGAAAAGAGAAGTCTGGGAGGAGGAAAGGGGGTAACAGTTGTATCAAAGCATTTGTGGAAGAGGGATACTGCTTGGTCTTAAAGGGCAGAACCAGAAAAAGTGGGGAGAAGTTATAGCAAGGAGTATACTTGGGCTTGATGTAAGGAAAAAACTTCCTAAAAATTATACACTCCAAGGGGGTGTGTGTCACAAGGTAATGGATTTCCTTAGTGCTGTAGGTTTGCCAAATAAAGGCCCAGTGTCCAATCTGGGGTATGTTTGGGTAGATTCTATCCAAGTCTGGGAGCAAGAGCAGCTATCAATCAGCAAGCATTTACTAAGTCCCTGCAGTGTTCTTGACACTGTGCTACCCACCTAGATAAAAATATAAAAGTGAAACATCTCTTGTCCTTATCGAGCTTAAATTCTACTGGGCGACAGAACCATAATTCACATAGGAATGACAGAGAAGGGAGCTTTGGTCTATGTAGTCAGGGATGGTGAGGAAAGCCATAGGGTAGTAGATTTTCAGATCTTTTTAGGGGCAATAATAACATTGAGTTGATTATTTTTCCCTGTGTAAGAAAGTATAAGGGAGAATGGCATACATGTAACAATACGGGTAGATGTCCTGTTGAATAAGTGGATGGAGTAAAGCATGATCTTGGAGCCAACCAGATACCGAGAGGTGAGGTGAAGATTGACTCTAGAACCTTCCAACTCATGGCAGTCATACCTTAAGGCAAGTCTCTAAATTAAGTAGATTAACTTTGCCTGGGTAGAATTCTGTTGGTCCGGACTTAAGGGTTAGGGTCCCTGGTGAGGAGAAGCAAAAAGAAGCAGAATAGATGATTAAATGCCTTGAATGTTGCCACTATACTAAAAGGACAGTCCTATAGCTCATCTCTGCTCAGAAAATAAAAAAAAAATTGGTTTAAATTACTTTGGAGGAAATTACCCTAGGAAGAAAAGGAGTTCTGAAGAGCCTCTGAAATATTTGTGTGCTATACTAATACTCTCATGAAGTTTAAAAACTGAGAGAAGGGTGCCTAGGACAGTGGATCGACCCCCATGGAGGATTTATAGGTGGCCATGGACAACAATGTCCCAAATAATATGTTTAATGATTGGAGAATGGCTGAATAAATTATATCTCCATGTAAAAGGGGAGGAGTGTGCTATGAAAACCAACAAATGTGAAAGATACAAAGAAATATGGGAATGTTCAAATGAAGTGGTACAAAGCCAGGTCAACAGAAGCAGAAGACTGTGTGCATTAAGTACTGTAATGTAGAGTGGTTTTGGAATCAGGGATCTGACTCCAGCTCCTCTCTGTGTCATATATTACTTAGGTAGCCTTGGAAGAATCCTTTTTTTCCTGTGAAATGAAGGCATTTGGACTAGACTTTGAAGTCCTTTAATGCCCATGATCTGATTAAATACAAAAGAAAATAAAAATAAAAACTTCAGAAAGGGACTAAAGGAAAATGTCTTTCCTGTTTGTCATGCGTTAATTTATTCAGGCCTACTTTGTAAACATATTTGGTATAATCTTTTCAGGGAGTTAGAATATTTTTATTTCTTATTCTGCATGGGTGTTTTTGTTGTTGATAGCCATTATAAGAAAGGCAGCCTAAAAATCACCTGTGAGATTTTGTAAATAAATTACCAAGGGAAATTGTGACAACTGAAGGAGAAGAGGAAGAAAGAGAAATTAGCTCTAACACTTCTGCATATTCACTTTCATTACAAAGCATGCAAAATACAAGAGTGACCATTTTCAAAGGAATTTCTTTTGTTGCTCAGCATAAGATTTTAATCATGAATGATTATTCAGCAAGACAAAAGCCCTGCTGTTTTAGTTATTCAGCCTAAGGTGAGAAGCTGGATTGGGTTCAAGGCTGTGGCTAAAGACACATGGCAACTACCATTACTCTTGTCTTTTTTCCCTAACCAAAAAGTCTGGGGCCTGGGGATATTCTGCTAAGACAGCACATCTTTACATCCCTTCAGGAAGCTGTTTTTTGGTTATCTGACAACTCCTTAAAAGTTGTGAGTTTATGCCAACTTGATTTCTTTTCCCCAAACTAGAAGCAGATGGAGAATAATGGAAATCTTCTTTATAGATTAGTGGCATCACTGAGAAGCAGCTGGGACAGGTTATCAATCCGCTACCCAACAAGGGTTGCATTTCTCACCTTTTTCTCAGTTATATGATCTTAAAACTGAAGCTTCTCAGTGCCTTCTTGTTTATGCTCAGTGGCCTTTGGCAAGACAGCTGAACAGAGAACACAAAAGGAAACCACAGTTGTTTCTTTGCTTTCACACAGTCTCTTTAGAGAATGTTTGTCTTGAGGGCATATTGTCTCCAGTTTTATTAAGGGCACCAACTATGTGCAAGTCTAGTTTCTTCTGTATAGGACTACAGAAAGAAAGGAAAACAGTGCGTGGAGAGATTGGTTTCCCTTACCCCCTCAGCTATGCCTCCCACCTTCTCTTCTATTAGTTCTACCTGGGGCTTTTGGTTCCAACCACAATGATCTCATAGAACTGGAATTTTAGATCTGGAAAGGACGATTGATGTCAGCTGCAATTCATGGTGCATGAATCACCTGTTTAACATCCTCAAGGGATCATTTACCACCTGCACGACATTTGGTGAATCTTCGATTCTCCAAAGTAGGCATATTTTGCAATGATACAGAGAATGCAAGTGAGACTTGCATTTTGTCCTTGTTCTATGTTGGAGGAATAAGATGAAAGGCATTTCACAAGATGGGGGAAAAGTTGTTCTCCTTACTCCAGGATCACAGGGACAAGGGAAGCGGGAATTCCTCTCAAAGCCAATCTGATAACCTCATGCTTGCTTCTCCAAAGCAAAGAGAAGGGGAAGAATGAGACAGAAGATGCCAAAGCAGAACAGGAGACAAAAAGAAGATGGGGTACTCTAATGCAAAGGAAAGAGACTGAAGCAGGGAGATCAAGTGAATTACTAAACATTTCCCCTGTCTATTCGCCCTTCTGAGTCAGCAAAGTTATCGTAATGCATTTTAAATCTAATCTCTTCCTAACACAATGCCACCCACATCACAGGTACTCACCAAATACCTGCTATCATTGTGGGTATACTTGCCACAAGCCTTCCCCACTCCAGCCCATCCTTTCAGCTGCCAAAGTGATTTTCCTAAAGCCCAGGTCTGACCATGTCACTCTCCCTAACCCCTGCCCTGCTCTGTGAACTCCAGTGGCTTCCTATCACCTCTGGGGTCAAATACAAAATGTCTGTGATATTCAAAGCCCCTCATTGATACCCCCCACCTCCCAGCCTTCTAGCCTTGCATCTGACTCTCCATCGTGCACTCAATCATGACGCAGGCCTTCTCACTATTTCACAAACCAGACGCTCCATCTCTCAGCTCTGGGTATTTTCTCTATTTATTGCTCATCCTCATCTCCTGGTTTCTCCTTCAAGTCCCAGCTAAAATCTTACTTTCCACAGGAAGCCTTTCCCAACCCTTTTTAATTCTAGTGCCTCCCCTCTGTTACTCATTTCCTACTTATCCGATATATAACTTGTTTCTAAATATGTTTGGATATTCTCTCCGTTTGGATTGTAAGCTCCTTGAGGGCATATATCAACATATGTATATATATCAACAGGCCTTTTGCCTCTTTTTGTATCCCCATGCTCAGCATGTGCTTGGCACATAAGTAGGTGCTAAATAAATGCTCACTGATTATGGCCAAAGTCATTATTTCAAATAAAGTTGATTTTAATGATACAAAACCCCACAGGTGACATTTCTTTCTAAATGTTGTATCAATTCTGGTTACTTTGTACAAATAAAATTTAAAGAGCAAGATTCAAGCCTATAAAACTCCTAATGTCTTCTAAACAAAAACAAAACACAGAAGGTTTATAGTATGCTCCCCCCGCCCTGCCTTTGTCATTTCTCTAATATAGTGAGTCTTGTTCAAATTAAGGCGATTGTTTTACTATTCCATAAACTGGCTATTCACCCAAAGAGCCATTTAAATAAAAAGTGTTGTACAGTTAAAAACTATCATAATGCTAAATAATGAGTACAAAGGCCATGAAATTATGCATTGCTTTGGGTTGGCAAAGAAATTGTTCTCATGTTACATTCAGATTTACTCTTGACTCTAAAGGAAATGTTCCAGATGAAAGCACACTCAAAAACTCATGAGGCTCAAATGGATTGGTGATCAATGTGGATGTTCACTACAGTGATGTAGATTGTAATTCAGCCACGCCCACACATCCTTTGTGACTCTGGTCCATTTCCTCTCATAAAATAGCCACAGGAGGTCTTTCCAATCTTCTTTGGTTTTTCCTGACATTGCAAGGCTAGCAATGGGGCACTCAGGTTGAGTACTCTGTTTTTGCCACATGTACAGCCCACCATTTTTCTCCATTATCCATTTCCCTCATGATATCTTTACACCTCTTCTTCTTTAAAGTTCCTTGTTCAGTAGACATCACACAGCCTGCTATTATGCCCACCATGAACCTCCCCATTCATCTCTCACATTTGTTTTCTGCTTTTTACAGTCATAAAATAATACTAGAAGACTAGAAATATTAAAAATATGGACCTTTGTTTCTTAGAGAAGCTTGGGGACATTAGAAGACCTTTGCAATTTCCTGAAGGCAATCCAGTCTGCTCTCCTGGTTCTTTTTAATTCTGAGACTCTTATTATCCATTTGTACAGCCTGCCTCTAAAATAGTAGTAGACTACTTCCTAGTAGTAGTCTACATACTACATATAATATATACACATATGATACAATCTATAATAGCAGACTACTTCAGAGTAGTAGTCTACATACTAAGTATAATATATACACATAAGCTACAATCTATAGTAGTAGACTACTTCCTAGTAGTAGTCTACTATAATATATGTAGTGGTCTATATACTATATATAATATATACACATGATACAATATATATGTAACACAGTAATATACAGAATATAGGCTGCATATATGCACAAGCTTGTATGTATATGTTGTATGTGTTTGTACATACACAGACAGATGGACATTCTATAAATTGTTTAACCATCTTCATGTCATAATCCCAACAATAGGTATTCATCCACTTGCTTTTTCCTTTCTGTATGATTAGGCCAAACAATTTCTTCAGGGGGTGATGCAACTAGCATGATGTCATCTACTAACAGAAGCATCTGGAGCACCTCACTGTTCAGGAGATTCCAGTTTAACTTGGACTCCATTTCAGATCTCCTCTATCCCACTGGTCCTCCTTTGACCAGTATTCACTTTCTTGTTTTATGCCTTGCCTGGTTTTTATGGTCAGAAAGTCAGTGAACAAGATTCTCTCTATTGTTAAATGTTTCAAGGAATCATGAATGATTTTGATGTATGGATGGAAGACACCTTGTTTGAAGATGGTCTTTAAAATAATGTTTTGGGGTGGCTAGGTGGCACAATGAATAGAGCACTGGCCCTGGAGTCAGGAGGACTTCAGTTCAAATCCAGCCTCAGACACTTAAAGCTTACTAGCCATGTGACCTTGGGCAAATCATTTAACCTCAACTGCCCTGCCCTCTCCCCTCCAAAAAAAAAAACATAAATAAATAAATAAAATGATTTTTTATTCTATGGAATACAGTATTTTAAAATAAGCAACAAAAATAAATATAGTGGTAATTTTTAGTCAATTGTACAATTATAAAAATATGTATGGTCTGACATAGAATATCATTTGTGAACGTTTGACTGTTTCTACTAATACACTCATCAAGAATGACCTCAATGAATTTGCAGATTATTCTCACAAACTTTATAAAAATGCTAAAGAAGGCATATTGGTTAGTAGTTTTTCTTGGTAACCTTTTTTTTTTGTATTAATGAAATCTAAGATTTTTTTCATGCCTTTGGTAGCTTCTCATCCTTTATATGTTATGTGGATTGATCCCTTAACCTCCTATTGTTACCTTCAACATAAACCTTTTCTACACACACTTGCTTTTTTTTTTTTAGTGCCATTTTTGTGTCCTCTATAAACATATTAGGGATTGTGATATTACACTGCAAGAATGGTGGTTCAACTGGTCTCCTTTGCAAAACTGATTTGTCACAACAATCTTTGCAGATCTTTTCCATGTTTCTTCTGTGTGTTGTCCTCTTTCTCTTTTAATCATGGGGATGATTACTTCATTGAGCTTCTAATCAAGCTTTCTTTAAATTAGTTTTGCTCTCCATTGCTTCTCTTCTGTATGAGGTAATACTGCTTATAAACTACCATCATCTTTGTCTGTAAAATTTTATAAATGAGTTTATATTCTAAATCCACATACCCTTTTACTACCATCTCTCCCTGCCTGGTTAAGAAAGTCAAGTGTTTGTTGATTACAACACTCTTTAGGTTCTTTTAGTCTTCTTGTTATGGCTCTGATTTATATTATTTATATTAATTAAAACTTTGCATGCAATCATTATAATCAATGTTGCTGTCTTTTCTTATATCCATTACCAATGAGGATAAAAACAGCACCTACTTCACAGGGTTCTTGTGAAAATCAAGTAAGATAATGAAAAAGTAATCATCAGAGTGCCTAAACACGTTGTTCAGTCATTTTTCAGTCATGTTCAATCTCAGTAATTCCATTTGGGGTTTTCTTAGCAAAGATACTGGGCATCGTTCATTATTTCCTTCTCTAGCTCATTTTGCAGATGAGGAACTGAAATAAACAGGGTTAAGTGACTTGCCCAGGGTCACACAGCTAGTAAGTGTCTGAGGCCAGATTTGAACTCAGGGAGATGAGTCTTTCTGACTCCATGGCTGGCCCTCTAGCCACTATGTCACCTAGCTGCCTTCCTGGCACATAGTAAGCACTATATAAATGTTAACTATTATGAGTAGTAATAAATAAAAGTTTCCCTTAATTCTCTTTCTTGAGTTCTGAAGCATGGGAGAATAAACTTCCCCCAAATCAGAAATGGGGTGAGTGCTTCTTTCATCTTCCTATAACTCTTTCTTGATTCCAGGTTGGGATGAGACCATTCCAACAGAACACTGCAGAGTTTGATCCAGACATCACTGGGACTTCGGGCCAGTCTAGTCACCTAAGGAACTTCCTCTGCTTCTGACTTTTCCTACTACATATCCACATGGGAGTGAAGACAGTGGAGGTAAATAGTGTGTGTATGTGGTCTGAGGAAGTGATTCTGCTTAATTAGAATAAGCACATCCTTGTACATGATGCCTCATTATTTTGAAGGTGTGATTTTCCCCTTAGCCAAGGAGGAAATTCTCATTCTGAGATGTTCCACCTGTTTGTTGTGTGACTTAATGGCATAGGAATGGAAGATCCTAGAAGTTGATGACCTCCCATCACCACTTTCTGATCCTACTACACAGTGTTCAGCAGAAATCTATGTACCTTGTGAGTGCTCAGCAAATGTAAGTCAGAATGACTTGTTACATAGAACATTCATATTTCTCTCTGTCCTCCCTATGCTTCCCCAAGAAAAAAAATCCAACATGGCTCCTTGCACTTTAGCAGCACCAGAGAGTAGACAGAACTGTAAGAAAACCACAGTTTGGTTGGCAGTTATTTAGAAACCCAGAAGAGTTCACATTCAGGCTCACAGCCCTGCTAGTTCTTTAGCTAACACAGAAATACCCAAAAATTTATTTTGAAAGAAATATCCTCAAATATCAAAAATTAAAAAGGTACAACATATAGTCATAGATGTTCTTTGTCAGGACTATTTGATCATATTTAAAAGTGAAAACTGAATGGATGCACAGTATCATATAGCAGGTACATGCTCTGGACTGGGCCACATAACACAGCTTCAATGAAAAAAGAAATCTTGGGGGGTGGCTAGGTGGTGCAGTGAATAGAGCACCAGCCCTGGAGTCAGGAGGACCTGAGTTCAAATCCAGCCTCAGCAGACACTTAACCCCAATTGCCCTGCCTTCCCTCCAAAAAAAAAAAAGAAAAAAAAGAAATCCTGAAAACATTTTCTGCCAATTGTTCTTGAAATTCTTATATTGGTTGCATTATTAAATAGAGAACAGTTTTTCTTTTCCATGTGGCCCTCAAACCCTCTAGTATTCTCAATCTACTTAAATCTATTTTACGTATTTACAGTAAATGACTAAAAGATGAGTATGGATTTGTGCCAAAGACTTTGCAATAATCAGTAAAAGGAGGTTAAATTGAAAGAAAGAAAGAAAGAAAGAAAGAAAGAAAGAAAGAAAGAAACAAACAAACAAACAAACAAACAAACAAACAAACCCTGTACTGGCCAAGTGACTAAATTACATGACTTAATAGGGTTTTCATTTTCTAATTGCTGTGATTCAGTGTCGGTGGCACTTCTCCTCACTCCTTTTAGGAGACTGTTGGATTAGATAACATTTATTTTATTTTCTGCTTACCCACTGGTTTGTACAGATCTCTCCCTTCCCCTCCCCCATGCATGCATGTGTGTGTGTGTCTCCATATGTGCGCGCGCATATATGGAGACACACGTGGACACACACATACACACACACTTCAAATCTCTCATGATATGGCCTGGCTCTTTCCTACTTCCACTATCTTACTACTTTATATACAAATATGCCAAGAAGCAAAGTGAATAGATGTTATTTCCTGGCTTACAGATGAGCAGCCAGCAACAAGCTTTATAGAATAATCTCTAAGGTTACTCCCCACCTGCTCTCCAACACATACACTTTAGAGGAAAAGGTCCCCTTTAAAAAGAGGCTATGCAGCAGACTAAGGCTTTTTAGACACAGGCCAATGGCATCATTTTAGTTCTGCTGCTCCTATCACCTCTTCTCTTCCCCTGCCCTCTAATCTCTTCCCTCTATTCATTCTTTTCCTTTCTGTAACTCCATTTCCTTTTCCTTCTTGTCTTCTAGCCATTAAATTGCAGCAACATTTAAAAAAAAAGGAATGATTGGATATGACATACAAAACGTCCCAAGGGAAACATTGAAAACCAAGTGATTGTGTGTCTGACACAGCCCTAAACTATATTATATAAGGACTTGAAGAACTGGGTTTTTAATTTTTTTTTTGTCTTTTTGTAGGGGGGAAGGCAGGGCAACTGGGGTTAAGTGACTTGTCCAAGGTCACATGGCTAGCATTAAGTGTCTGAGGTCGCATTTGAACTCAGGTCCTCCTGATTCCAAGGCCAATGCTCTATTCATTGCACTTAGCTACCCCAAGGACTTGAAGAATTGTTGTAGAGTAGGGAGAGCCCTGGGGTTGGAGTCTAAAAGCCTATGAGTGAAGCTTAGGTTTGCTACTTACAAGTTGCTAAATCTCTCCAGGCCTCAATTTCCTTGATTATAAAACAAAGTGGTGGAACAAGATGATCTTTAAGGTCTCTCTCAGCTCTAAAATCTGTTCAGCTGGAATCATCATCATCAATAACATAAACATAGTGCTTTAAGTTCTGAGATCTTGGGTTCAGATCCCAGCTCTGCCACTTGGGAGCATGGGCAAAGCCACTTTACCTCACTAGGTCTCATTTGAAACATGAGGGCCTTGGATTTATGGCCTCCAAGTAATATACATAGAGCACTTTGGAAATCTTCATAGGATCATAGATTTAGAGACAAAATGGACCTTGGAGCACATTAAGTGCAATGCGCTTGTGTTAATGGGGGCAACTAGGTGGTACAGTGGGTAGAGTACAAGTCCTGGAGTCAGGAGGACTTGAGTTCAAATCCCACTTCAGACACTTACTAGCTGTGTGACCCTGGGCAAGTGACTTAACACTCAACCCTGTTTGCCTCAGTTTATCTGCAAAATGAGCTGAAGAAGGAAATGGCAAACCACCCCAGTATCTTTTCCAATAAAACCCCAAATAGGGTCACAAAGGAGCTGAAATGACTCAACAACAATAACTACATATATTATCTGACTTGATCATAGAATGTTAGAACTGGGACAAATCTTAGAGATCATTTGATTCAACCCTCTCATTTTTCAGATGGAGAAACTAAGGCACAGAGAAGGGAAATGAAGTGCTGAAGGTCATATGGCCAGTTAAGGGCAGAGATGAGCTGTGAAACCAAGACTCCTGCATGTTGTGTTCTCTGCTATGCCAAGTTGCTTCATGCAGCAACTACACAGAAAATACAAATTCATGTCAAGCCAATGTCTGCTGCATGCTTATAATTTAAGGGCTATGTTTAATTACTGGGAACAAGAGAGAGGTTATATGTTGGGGATGCAAAGAAAGGCAAAAAGAAGTCCCTGCCTTCAAGGAGCTTGTAGTCTAGCAGAACAGACAACATGCAAACGATTCTTTACAAATGAGATGTATAACAGGATAAGTTAGAGATAATGTCACAGGGAAGGCATTAGGGCAGATTGAGAAAGGCTTCTTGCAGAAAAAGTGTGATGTTGCTGGGACCTGAAGGAAACCAGGAACCTAGAGTCAGAAGTAAGGAAGGAGAGCCTTCCAGGTGTAGGGGCAGCCAGTGGAAATGCCCAGAGTTAGGAAATGGAATGTTTTGTATTAGGAATAGGAAGGAAGCCAGTATCATGGTATTATAGAGAATAGAGGGGAGAGAAACATATCAGAAGACTGGAAGGTAGGAAGGAGACAGGTTAAGAAGGGCATTAAAAGTCAAACAAAGGATTTGGTATTTGATATTGGTAATAGGGAGTTACTGGCAACACCTTCATAACCTATATTTTTTTTTATTCTGTCCCCAAGGGAAATGAGATCAAGTTGGTCACAAGCTGGCTTTATATACTTAAAGGAACTCATGAAGTCCCCAAATACACACACACACCCCTAGGACAACTATCCACGAGTGTACTTACCCACATATCCTGGAGTGCCACAAGCTGTAGACATGACATCTCCTTTGCCTTCCATTTTGGACAACCCAAAGTCACTGATCATGATTTTGGACTCCTCGTCCTGGCTGTAGTACAAAAGGTTTTCAGGCTAACATGGGAGAAAGATGCAAAAAAAAAAAAAAAACCCAAATATAAATATTTTGCACATCTGGGTTAAGTCTGAGAGAAGACATCTAATACTTGAGACCAAACATGGCAGCCTCTCACTTATAACAATTGAAGATTAAACAATGCCATTAAATTATGAAATGTATAGCATGATTGAAAGTTAGATCTTTCTTTGGGTTGGTCTATAAATTTTCTAGAATGACTAATTCTTAAATAGTACAGTGAGATAGCTGGGAAACTATTCATTCAATTCCTATACGAGCTGAAGGGGTATCACCAGGCAACAAAAACACCTCTCAGTTATATCTTTGCTTTTTAAATGGTGAGACCATGATGATGATTGGGAGGAGGAAGCATAATTAATTATCTGTCATAGGATTCTATTTCTCTTCCCATCCCCCCACCCTTTTCTACTTCTGGAGCTGCCACTGAAAGAGATGGAACAGTGACATTTATTAGGAGGTCTAAATAGCTATCAAAGACTTAGAAAGAATGAAAGAAAATGCATTTATTAAGTGCTTACTGCATGCAAAGCACTGTGTTAAGTGCTGGGGGAGTAGATTAAAAAAAAGGACAGTCACTGCTCCCAAAGAGTTTATATTTTAACGGGAAGACAACAAATACAGGAAGGTTGGGCTGCATGGCAAATGCATACATTTTGATCGACTCTGGTTTATTTTTTCCCCATTAGAATGTAAGTTTCTCCTGAGTAAGGATCCTTTCATTCTTTGTATTTGCATCAGATGTATCTAGCACAATGATTGGCACATAGTAGAAATTCAGTAAATGTTAGTCCCTTAATTGATGGTATTAGTATTAAAAATCCATCTAATAAATAATTAATGATGCTACACACTCACACTAATCTCAAAAGGAACAATTTGCAAAACCTGTACTTTGGGATGAACTTTCTAACATTCTACTTGGCTAAATTAGATTTTCTTCCCTTTCATGATTTCCTACCAACTTCCCCAATCGTACCAATGTTCTTCCCATTCACTGCTTTTGTTGATAAAAATTAGCCTGCTTTTTAGGGAGTATATTCTAGGGAAGAATAAAATAATCCTGTGCAAAGTGCATATAATTGAGGCAGAAAGAGAAAAATATTAGAAAATAGAAAAATAGAAAAAAAATTAGAAAAATATCATGGACTTAAAAACACAAAAACAAAACACTACCTTACTCCTTACTCATCTATTAAAATGGAATGTCCAGTACTCAAAGGCACTTTTACAATGACTGGAGACTTGGTTTGCTTTTGAATGAATAAAAACCACTGTTCAGTTCAATTTTCTTTTTTTTTTTAAAGCAATTGGGGTTAAGTAACTTGCTCAAGGTTACACGGCTAGTCATTTGATTTATGCGTGGGTGCTCATTTTCTGAGGCCGGATCTGATCTCGGGTCATCCAAACTCCGAGGCCGGCGCTCTTACTCACTGCGCCACCTAGCCACCCCTTTAGGGCAATTGGGGTTAAGTAACTTGCCCAAGGTTACACGGCTAGATTTTTGTTTGTGCGGATTAGGTGTCGGAGGCCGGCTCCGAACTCATGTCCTTCTGATTCCAGGGCCGGCTATTCACTGCGCCACCTAGCCGCCCCCAGTTCAATTTTCTGAATATTTTTCTAACATGGTTTCCCAAAGAAATCCATTGGAGGAAATGGGTGAGTACTTGCTTTTCTTGTCCCTGTGTATTTTAAAATGGGGTGATTTCTATTCCCTAACAACTTATCAGGATACAAAAACCATGTAAAATGGGATTTTTTTAAAGGCTGGAGGAGAGATACATTGCTAAATCTTCTGTATGATTATAATCTTTGTAATTTGGGATCAGGAAGTTAAGTAGATTGGTTTATTTCTCTTAGAAGTTTATGAAAATTTCCAATAATCCAATCTTATCATACCTCACAGAGGCCAGAACCCTTTCTGGGAGATTACAAAGGACCTCTAAAGTGGCAGTGTTCTACTTTCAACAATTGCATGCTGTGAGTTTGACGGTCTAAAAGCTTTGGTTCAATCCAATCCAAATTGGAAACACTTCCCCATAAGGACAATGTGGGAGTGAAATACAATATATATCCCCTAAAGCCAATGTTTCTGTCTTTCTAAGAGGGAATAAATGTTACCCACCATGATATGGCCTATTATTTTCCTTAGAAATTATTTTAAATAAGTACCAATAATCAGCCCACTCACTCTACTCCTACATGGCTACTAACTTGGCTCTTAAAAGCTGCTTGCTGTATTTGGAAAACACAATCTGATGGTGGGAAAATACTTCCTAGGTGTACAGGCGACGGATGGGCTTATTTAGCTCAGTGAAGGATTTAAGAAGCCCTTGAAGGCATGATAATCCTGAAATCCTGGAAAACATGCCAAGAACTAATGCTGTAACCCATCTCATAAAAGCTACCAAAAGCGCACATTGCCACCGCTAGTAAAAGAAGGGTCGTGGAAGGATAATGAGAAAGAGCAAAGACACAGACCTACACATAGAGTACGTATTGTACTTTATAGCCCTGAAAAACTAAAGACTGCCACAATTTCCTGCCTTTGACATAACCCCAGGGTACCTCTGAAAATCTGATTTTGGTGGCTATATAAAATCCAACCCTTGGAAAATTAATGTCCCTGGGCCTTGTTCGCATTTGTAAATGGGATAGCTGGATTCGACTAATAAAGTTCCTTCCAGCTGTACACCTAGGATACTATGATCTTTTGCTTTTGAGAAACAGTCAGTCTTGAAGTCAGAAGACCTGGTTTCATATCCTGCCTCTTAATATGCCTTAGCCTTTTTACTCAGGGCCATTGATGTAACCTCCTAGGGTCCCAGGCAATTCTATGACTATATATTACAGAACCAGTGCTGACCTGCACTGACAGAAGAGGAAGTTTCCTCACTGGGAGCTCCATGCATTAACAGAATCACAAGCCTAATAAATAAATTATAAACAAATAAAAGCAGTTTAATATTCAGTCCACTAGACTGTAAGGTCTCTGAGAGTAGAGACTGCCTTTTGCCTCTATTTGTATCCTCAGTACTTAGCATAATGCCTGGCACACTGTTATTTAGTCATGGCTAACTCTGTGACTTTACAGACAATAGTGCTCCAATGCTCTCAATGGTGTTTTCTTGGCAAATATACTGGAGTAGTTTGCCATTTCCTTCTCCAGTTCATTTTACATATAAGGAAACTGAGACAAACAGAGCTACGTGACTTGCCCAGGGTCACACAGCTAGTAACTGAGGTGGGGTTTGGATTCAGGTCCTCTTGACTTCCAGGTCCAGCACTCTATATCCTCTAGGCCACCTAGCTGGCTCTGCCTGGCACATAGCAGATACTTAATAAATGTAAGTTAACTGGCTTTCCACTGACCTTAAAAATCTATAAGTATGTAGAGTATGGTGTTCACATACAATATGAATATGTTAATTATGAGATAAGCAGGGTGACATTTTATCACTTAGCCAATTAAGAGAAATGGGAATTACATCTCATGAAACAGCAAGGGGTTATAGCTTATAAGCTTATAGCTTTCATTCAGCTCATTACTACCAGGAAATGATGGCCTTACCTTTAGGTCCCTATGTACGATTCCCATCCTGTGGAGATAGTAGACTGCATCCAACACCTGGCGGATTAGAGTACTGGCATCTTTTTCCGTGTAAAATCCTTTCTCTACTATTCGATCAAAAAGCTCCCCACCGGATACGCTGTAAAATACCACAGAACAAAAAGGCTGCATGAGAGTTCCTGCTGATTTCTGCTGGGAATGGGGGAAACCACATATAAGATCTAAGGATCATTTCCAAAGTGCATCTGTTTTTTCAGATCATTCTCCTATTGTGTCTAAGCTTTAATAGGTCAGTGTTTCTGGGACACAGGGCATGGATTTCCAAATAAAAGAAGTGAAAACTAAAATAAGTCCTGTGATTCAGCCCAGCCTAGGAGCTGTCGTCTTGCTTTTTCCACTACCTTATTTGGAGGGCAAATCATACAGATGTAAAATTATGAGAGATACAATGACCCCTCATGGTTCCAGATGACTAATGAGAAAACATGCTGTTACAGAGAGGGGATGGATTGAGGGTTCAAGATGAGACATATTGTGGTTTATACACACACACACACACACACACACACACACACACGTATATGTGTGTGTGTGTGTGTGTGTGTGTGCGCATGCCATTGAGGGAATTTGTTTTCTTGAATGCATATTTCTTATAAGAAATTTGTTTCTTATAACAAGGGAGAGAAAATAGATTTCTGTTAATTTTTTAAAAGAGAGAGCTGGGTGGGGGGGAATGTTACAGATGAGAAATATTGTACCTCTTTCTGATAAGGTCAATTTTTTTTTACAAGAGCTCTCTTACAAATTGAGAATTATCTGGAAACATATATAATTTTAAAATAAAACATAACTCCCCACATATTAGTAAATGGTACCTACAGTCTTCCTTGCTCCCCATCCCATCTGCCATACCATAGCCAAACTGGACTACTCGTCATTTCTTGGGAAAGGGGGAAACAAAACAAACATTTTTAAAAACAATGCCTACTATACACCGGGTACTGTGCTAAGTGCTTTTCACAAATATTATTTCATTTGATCTTTACAATCACCCTGCAAGGTTGGTGCTATTATTGTCCCCATTTTTCAGCTGAGGAAAGTGAGGCAGACAGAAGTTAAGTGACTTGCCCAGGGTTCCACAGCTAGTAAGTGTCTGAGGGTAAACTGGGAATTCGGGGCTTCCCTGCTCCAGAGCCCCCGCCCTCTATCCATTGCACCACAAGTGGCATCTCATAAGCACGCTCACTGCTTTCCATATCTTTGTTCATGCCATTTCCTATGCCAAAGTATTCTTCTCAGCCCTAAACCACATCCTCTTTCTTTTGAAATCTTGCCCATCTTTCTTTTGTTTTTAGTTCAGTTCACCTAAATTAAGTTTTAAAAAGCATTGATTAGTGCTGGGTATATTCAAGGCACAATGCTAGGTGCTGTAGATAGAAAGCAAAAATTAAACCATCCCGTCTCAGAGATACACCATGTACACAGATAAGTAAGTACACATTCATTTTGATGGGGGAAACAGTCAACCAACAATAGTTATTAAGCACTTACAACATGCCAGCACATATAGAAATGTGACAATACCAAACTTTTCATGGGTCTGGAAAGTTGGAATTTTGCCCATCTTTAATGTCCAGCTCAAATGCAACTTCCTTCATATACTGATCCTTTAGTTAGATTGTCTTTACTTCCTTGAGTTTTCATTACAATCCTTTGTACCACTAATAGGATCTTATGTTTGAGTTGTATACTTGTTACTAGAGTATAAGCCCCATTAAGCCCCATGAAGGCAGGGGCTTAAGAGTTTAATAAATGGTTTTAGAAATAAGGTGAGAACTGATGGTGGAGTTGTGAACTGATTCAACCATTCTGGATAGCAATTTGGAACTATGTCCAAAGGGCTATAAAGCTGTGCATACCCCTTGATCCAGTGATACCACTGCTCAGTTTGTATACCAAAGAGATAAAAAAAAAGAGGGAAAGGACCTATTTGTACAAAAATATATATAGCAGCTCTTTTTGTGGTGGCTAAGAATTGGAAATCAAAGGAATACCCATCAACTGGGGCATGGTGGAACAAGTTATAGTATATGAATGAAATGGAATATTAATGTGCTATAACAAATAACAAGCAGTATGGTTTCAGAAAAAGTAAAGTGGGCAGAAGCAGGAGAACACTGTACACAGTAACAAAAATATCATACAATGAGCAACTTAGCTATTCTCAGCAATACAATGATCCAAGACAATCCCAAAGGACTAATGATAAAACATACTATCTGCCTCCAGAGAAAGAATTGATACTGCCTGAATACAGACTAAAGCATACTATTTTTTCACTTTCTTTAATTTTTTTGTTGTTGTTCAAGTCTTCTTACACAAAATGACTTATATGGAAATGTTTTACATGATTACACATGTATAACCTATGATTCTTTAGCATCTTGGGGAAATGGGAGGCCAAGGAGTAAGGATTAGAATTTGGAACTCAAAACTTAAAAAATTATAATTGTTTTAACATGTAATTGTGGGAAAATAAAATATTTTTAAAAAGAAAATGAGGAAAGGGATAAAAGATCTTCGGATAATATAAGTAAAAGAGTATATAAACATGACTTCTGCATACTAAGAATTAAGGGAATTGGAAAATCTAGAGTAGAAAACAATAACTGTGCTACATCTTGAGAATATCTTGGTAAAAACAAAACAAAAATGGCACTTCTTTCAAACCACTTAGCCATTTTGGACAAAGATAAAAAGACAGAAACACATTTACAGTATAATTATTTTTTAAATCCAAACTTTCTATGAAATAAAATGAAAGATATTTCATTGAGTTACTAAAGCCACAAAATTGCTTGCAAAGAGCTGAAACTGTCCTAACAGTTAAAATAAAAGATTTTCCTTAGGAGTAACACAGACAAAAAAAATTAATGAATGCATTTTCTGCAAGTCATGGTAAATTAACAGGTAATAAATAACACATTAAAACCTTGTTTTAAAAAAATTAATAAAGGGAGAAATGAATGATTACTGCCATAAAAACACTCAGGGCTGGAGACTTTTCCAATATCTGATCACTACATAGTTCAGCATAATCTATGCAATATTCTGAATGTATAATGAAATGAAATCACTTTCCATGGAATCTGGGGGAATGGGTAGGAGGCATGTTACTGCTGTGATGGAAATGATAAATGATTTAAAAGATAAAAAGAAATTGAGAAAAGATACAAAACAACCATCTTTGCTACTGCATAGATTTGGGTTATTCTAAATGTCTACCTTCTAAAACAGGGATTCTTTTTTGTTTGTTTGTTTTTGGAGGGGGGAAGGCAGGGCAATTGGGGTTAAGTGACTTACCCAAAGTCAAACCAGGTAGTAAGTGTCAAGTGTCTGAGGCTGGATTTAAACTCAGGTCCTCCTGATTCCAGGTCAGGTGCTCTATTCACTGTGCCACCTAGCTGCCCCTAAAACAGGAATTCTTAACCTGGAAGCTGTGGACCCCCCAAAAGGACTATGAATAGATTTCAGGGGGGCTTATGAACTTGGATTTGAACAGAATACATTTTCATTTTTGCCACCTTCTAACTGAAATTTAGCATTTTCTTCAATTATCTTTTTAAAAATTTAGTTTGAGAAGGCACCTATAGGTTTTACCAGAGTGCCAAGTGGTGGGATATATGACATAAAAGAGGTTAAGAATCTCTCTTTCAAAGTAGGGTTAGGACATCTATTAACAGTGGGCACAGTTTTGTGTCCCTCCCCCTTCTCCTTTATCCAGAGTTCTGAAAAAAGTAATCTAACATCCAGATGTTGTTAAAGCTCCAGATTGCACATAAATTGGATTAAGGTATAACACACAGCCTATGAGGCAGTTGTTGGCGACATGGAGAGCTGTTTCAGGTAAAGCTGTTAAGCTGGCAAGTTACTTGATGTACTCCTCCCTCTCCCATTTTGGGAGGGGCACCTCTCTCCCTTAGGTTCCCAGGGTCCTCATGCTGTTTGCTTGACTTCTCAGTCAGTAAACTAGTATTTATTAATGCCTTCTTGGCTCTGGATCTGTGCTAAGTCCCAGGGAAGAAAAACACTCAAACATAAAATCAGTCCCTGCTCTCAAGGCGCTCACAGGCTAATGAAAACATGAAAACTATGTGCCAGATAAAGTAGGCTTAGTCTCAGAAGGAAGGATCTGAGATGAAGGAGGTCTAAGGAATAAGGCTTCTGCTCAGGTCCTTGTCCTGCCCCCATGCCCTTCCTCCCACTGGCCTTCTGCGGTGCTTCACACTTTTCCCAGCATCCATCCCCATTCAGTTACTCAGCTTGCCCAAGGTTAAACAAAGAATGAGTAGCAACGCCATGATTCAAGTCCAAGTGGTCTAGTTCCAAACTTGGGACTCTTTCCACTATTCTCTGATACTGCAGAGGGGACACAAGAGCTAAGGAAGAAGGAGGAGAGTGAGGTAGATGCCTGGCACAGCTTTACCTCACTTAAATCTAATGTAGGAGCAAGTCAAGACATCACCCTCATGATGGCATTGGTCCTCTTTGAGAATGAAGGATGAACAACAACAAAAAGAATGGGGAAGAAGGTGAAAGAGATAGGAAGTCATGGGTGTAAAATTCTCCTACTCTTGAAATCACTTTGGAATTGGGTTTGATTGTTCCTTTGAACTTAACAAATTTTTTTTAAAATTATACTTAGCTAGAGTCCAAACATGAGAAGGGATAAGATATAATACATACCCTATTAGATACAATATACTATATAGCAACCATAAAATGTTTTCATTCTGAATGGTGTTTTGGTACTCTCAGCTGAAAGACAGTTAAGCTGTTTTTTTAAATATAACCTAATAACAGTCTATATAAATGTGGAAAACCTGGGGTGCATATTTATATGCTTCAATTAACAAGGGATTTTTTTCTTTTAAAAATAATTTTGAGTTCTACATTCACCCTCCTTCACCCTCAACCCATTGAGAAGGCAAGCAATATATTAATTATACAGGTAAAATCATGCAGAACATTTCCATATTAGTCATATCCTTCCTATTCCCAGCAAAAAAAGAAAAAAATGACATTTCAATCTACACTCACAGTTAATCAGTTCTCTCTCTGGAGGTGGACAGTATTCTTTTCATCATGAGTCCTTCAGAATTGTCTTGGCTCCTTGTATTGATCAGAGCAACCAATAGCAAAGTCTTTCACAGGTGATTACAATATTATAATACTGATATTGATGTGTAAAATGATCTGAACCCAAGAATTTTTTCCCTAAGTAGAATTTTTCCAATTACATATAAAGATAGTTTTCAACATTTTTGTAAAATTTTGAGTACCAAAGTTTTCTCTCTCCCACTTCCCCCTTCCCCAAGACAGCAAGCACTCTAATATAGGTTATGCATGTACAATTACATTAAACATATTTCCACATTAGTCATGCTGTGAAAGAAGAGTCAGGACAAAAGGCTACACATAAAAGAAAGGGAAAAAAGAGAGAGAAGGATACTTCAATCTGTATTCATACTCCATAGTTCTTTCTCTGGATGTGGACAGCATTTTCCATTACAGGTCTTTTGGAATTGTCTTAAGAGCATTGTATCGCTGAGAAGAGCTACGTCTGTCACAGTTAATCACAGCACAATGTTGCTGTTGCTGTGTATAATGTTCCCCTGGTTCTGCTCACTTCACTCAGCATCAGTTCATCTAAGTCTTTCCAGGTTTTTCTGAAATCTGCCTGCTCATCATTTCTTATAGCACAATAGTATTCCACTACAATCATATAACACAACTTGTTCAGCCATTCCCCAATTGATGGGCATCCCCCCAATTTCCAATTCTTTGCCACCACAAAAAGAGCTGCTATAAATATTTTTGTAGGGTTCTTTTGTGGGTCCTTTCCCCTTTTTTAATGATCTCTTTTGGATACAGACCAATACAGTGGATACGATAGAATACAGTGTGTGCTTGCTCTCTCCATCCCTCCCTCTCTCTCTCTTCCCTTCCCCTTCTCTCATACACACACTCACACTGCACAGTATACATAAGGGTATACATAGCTATAAAAAGGTCAGCTTTGGAGTTAGTTAGGAGGACATGGGTTCAAGAGCCCCCTCTGATATATTAATCTGACCATAGGCAAGTCACTTAGCTTCTCTCAGACCCAGACATTTCTCTATATAATGTAGAGACTAATTGCTGACCTGCATGAGTAGAGGAAGACTTTTACATCAAATATTTCCTACAATGATGAAATTATAGATCCAAACATCCCCTCTCCTCAAAAAAAAAAGGCTTAATGTGTTAGGGCCAGAATTCACCAAGGTTAGATTCTGTTTATACTCTAAATAAAACTAAGGTCTCCTAGCTGGCTGGGATCCTGCCCAAGATCACATATACATATACATATCTAATATGCTTGTATATTACTGTATACACATAAATATATAAACGTATATGTTTACACATGTAATGTATATTTAAATATAAATGTATACACACATACATATATACTCTTGGGATACTCTAATTGTTAGAAAGCTTTTCCTGGCATCAATCCTAAATTTGCCTCTAATCTGTCTTCCATGTAGATGACAACCCTTTAAATACTTGGAGACAGGTATTGTGTCCTCACCCTTCCTCTCCATTTTCTCTTCTCCAGGCTTAATACACCCAGTTCCTTCACCTGATCTCCATATTACATCTTCTTTAGGCACCTCACATATCTGGTTTCCTCACTAAAGACACTCTCCAGATTATTGATGGTTTTCTTAAGGCCAGAACTGAACCAAACATTCCAGATGATGTCTGATAACAATAACGTACAATGGAACCAGTGACTTCCTTTTTCTGGAAGCTATCCAGATTCATCTTGAGCCAATTCATCTTAAGCTTGAAATCTACTAAAAATCTCCATTTTTTTTGAATGACTGCTGTCTAATGCCTTCCCCATCTTACACTTGTGAAGTTGATTTTTTTTACCCATGTGCAAGATTTTACATTTATCCCTACTGAATTTCACCTTATTTGATTCAGTACAATGCTCTAGCCTGTCAAGATCCTTTTGGATTCTGACTCTGTCATCTAGTATATTAGATGTAACTCCTAACTTGGTATCATCCACAAATTTGATGAGCAAGCAATTATTTATACAAGTAAATAATTATGCAAATAATTACTGTTAAAAAATGCAGGCTGAATAAGTGTCAAGAAGATGCTTAGCATAATCAAGATTAAGTAGACTTAATCGATTTAAGAGAACAAACTGTTCTTAAGCATTCTGAAAGAATCTATTTACATAATGATGATTTATATTCCAATCACAACTTATTTTTATCTGTTCATTAAAGCAAGTCCCTGATGGGCATCTACCTTGCCACCACCACTTGTTAGATTAGTTCAAGGACTAAAACAACACTCATTTAAAAGCTTTCTTCTATTTGACTTCTTTCCTAATTGACAGAACCACAGAATTTTGAGTTAGAAAGGGCCTGGATCATCCTTCCCTACCCATTCTTGTCTAAGAAAGTCCCCTTTTCAGCATTCCCAAGACATGATCATCCAGCCTTCACTTTAAACCCATAGTGAGAAGAAGCTCACTGCCTCTGAGGCAGCCCACTCCACTTTGGATAGCTCTAATTGTGAAGAAATCCTTTGCTTCACCAATTTAAATGCATTCAGTTCAGTAAGAATTTATCAGGTACCTACCTTAATGCAGGATGGCTTTAAAGATTTTGTCCAAAACCCTGCTAAATCCAGGTTAAAAAAGTGTGTGTGTGTGTGTGTGTGTGTGTGTGTGTGTGTGTGTGTGTGTCTGTGTCTGTGTCTGTGAGAGAGTACCCCCCATACACATACACACAGCATACAGCCTGCTCTACCAGGCTAAAAGCCCTGTCAAAATGGGAGATGAGGTTAGACCACTATCACCATTCTTGGGAAAGCTACTTAACTAAAATCAGAATGTTGCTAACAAGAAGTACGTGAATATAACCTTCCTCGCAGACTTGAGGATTCTGATGGCAGCCGCCCCTAACCTTGGAGAAGTAGATATATAGCAACTTAAGAGATTTGCTTCATAAACAAAATAATGGAAATGTATGAGTGCCAGTCTGGACCTTCTAATTTCTTGTAGGTGCTTTCTTGTGTTTATCCTGCATTTCTTATGTTCAGCCTGAACCACTTACCTGTCTCTGGTACATCGAGTATAGCTGATGAATCCCTATTGAGGGCTACTATCAGGTTCATGTTTGTAAGTTCCCAGTGTGCTATGGGACTCAAATGGAAAATATAATGGTTGGGGATAGGCTTCAGGAATGCTCTCTGCATACTAGCATGTATGTTCAGCATAAGGGAAAATGAGACCCAAATATGACACTGCAGAGAACAAGGGATCTTGCCAAAAGACCAAAAGTGGGGAGCAGGCAAGATTGGTTGTCTCCAAGATGCCAACAAATGCCAATGTGATGCTAATTGCATGATTATGGGTCTTAGATCACACATGGACAGACTACATCTAGAGTACTGTGACCACTTCTGGGAAGACACAATTTAGTAGGGAAACAATAACATGAATGATTATGCAAAGGATTGTCATGGAAAAGAGGGATACGCAACTCTAGAAAATAGAATTAAGATCAATAAATGGAAATCTGAGGGAGGACGAGTTCCGCTCAGTAGAAGGAAAATTGTCCAAATAATTAGATCTATCCAACAATGAACTAGATTATATCATGTAATGGTGAGTTCCATATCACTGGAAGAGAACAGAGACCAGAGGACCATCCACTGGGGAATGGTACAAATACTGCCTGGCATTTAGAAGGCATTTAATAAATGTTTTGTGGATTCACACATTGGGTAGAAAGTAGGACAAGGTAACCTCTAGTGTCCCTTTCAGAACCATTATTCAAAGTTTAATGGAGCAGCCTGTGGCCCCTCAGAAGTATGGGTGAGTATATGAGGGGTCAAGCCCTCTGGGAAAAAAAAAAGGACACATCACTTTTGACTTTAATCTGTATAATTAACATTTCCTCTAGCACTTTTTAAAGTATAGGCAATCAACAAAACAATAAATCAAACAATCAATGATCTGTAGCATTTACCAGTTCACAACATATAAATGTTCACACTGAAAATTGAACAATCATCTCTTGTGAGTCAGTACAAGCTGGCCCTAACACAGCCCCATATTCTAACTGTATGATCCTATGAACAGTGTTGGATGGAACTGTCAGGACTGTGTAGGCAGACCCTCTAGTCGTGAGACTGTTCAGCCTGCTCAATGCAACCCTTTTGGCTAACCACCTAACCTTATGTCAAAACTTCCAGAGAAAAGAGTTCCTTTATCATCCAGATAAAATATTCTGGGCTTGACTCATTTGCTGGCTAATTGGTTTATATGATGTAGAGGGGCAGAAGAAGTCGAGACATTGGACAGCAATTAGATGAACAGTTGCAAATGAAGTTCTTCCCTAATGGCTAGGAAACACTGGAACCAGGCTATAGAATATTTCTGGAGACACAAGACAGAGACTCATCTGGCAGAAATGCTTGAGAGTCAGGTCAGCCTGAAGGGAGGAAGATGGACTAGACTGATTGGCATGAAGGCAGCTAGGTGGTACCATGGTTAGAACACTTGGACCTGGAATCAGGAAGTTTTTCTTGAGTCACGTGACCCCATTTGGGGTTTTCTTGGCAAAGAGACTGGAGTAGTTTGCTATTTCCTTCTCTAGCTCATTTTACAGATGAGGAAGTTGAGGCAAGCAGGATTAAGTGGCTTGCCCAGGGTCACAGAGTTAGGAAGTGTCTGAGATCAAATTTGAGCTCAGGAAGATGAGCCTTCCTGATTCCAAGTCCAGCGCTCTTTCCACTGCATCACCCAGTTGTCCCTGGAGTTAGGAAGACATGAGTTTAAATCCTACCTCAGAACTCAACCAGCTGTGTGACACTGGCACAATGTTTAACCTCTGTTTGCCTCAGTTCTCTCATCTATAAAGTGGAGATAATAAAAAAAGTAGAGATAATAATAGTATCTACACACCACTTGAGAGGATAAGATGGGGTAATGTGTATGAAGTGTTTTGTAAACCTTAATGCCTTATATAAATGGTAGGTATAATTATAATTAGCTATTATCATTAGTATCAAGTGGAAGGCAAAAAGATCTGTAAGAAATGGGCGTCTCAAAAAGGAAACAAAATGTTCGGTGAACTATGATCAGAGTCCACTTATTTCTTAGATTTAGTGTAATTGCATCCTCTGCTGAAAAGCCTGTGGGCATAAGCATAGATTTTTGGTGATTCAATTATTTAAAACAACTGGTAGTGCAGCATTTTGGAGAGTGGTCCCCATGCTGAGAGATTCTTGAACCACAAGGATGATGTGTGACGACCTCTTCCCTTGGGGGCTTTGGGTGCTACTAATTATCTCAAACTTCTTCTAACTTCAAAATGATTCTGCCTCCTTTTTTATAATTCTTGAGGAATTTCACGAGTATGTTTTCTTAATGCCCTTGGCTTCTCTTCTGATGAATGTCAGTGCTTTTTTTGAGAAAAAAACAACAAACCAAATTCCATCCCAGGAGGCACAAGATGTGATTCAGGCAGCGTATGTTACAGCTTCAGGCTGAGGTCTCTGCCAAAGACTGACCAATATGCCCGACTACTTTGGCTTGTGAGCTCTCAGTTATTTAGGGACCCCTGAAAGCATCTCAGTTGGAACAGCCCCAGCACAAGAATACAACAAGCTTAAAGCATTCAGCAGAAAATAGCCAGCCACAGAACAGTGGCCTAAAAACATTCTAAGCGCTTTGGGAAGTGAAACACTGTCAAGTTTGATACAAGAGTAAAAAGAAAGCTCTTTCCTCTTACTCTGAGAGAGATGATAGCTGTAAAGCTGGAAGGCAACTTAGAGGCTATCTAATTCAAACCAATCATCTGACAAATGAGGAAACTGAGGCTCGGGGAATATGTGACACCCAAGGCCACCCCACAGTGGCACAGCCAGGATTTGAACACAAGTCTTCTGAATCTAATACTCTTTCCACTGTAGCACTGCCAGTTAGGAAAATCCTTAGATAGAAAAAACTCCAAACACTTTCATCTCTATGTTGTCATGCTTTCTTCATTTGCTTTTCAAAGCTCTTTCACAAGCATAATATTCATTTTTTTAAAATTCTTACAACTATTCTGTGAGATAGGCAGTATACTTGTAATTGGTTCCAGTTTTATAACAACAATAACAGCTAGCATTTATTTAGTACCTGCTGTGTTCCAGGGACTGTACTAAGTGCCTAATAAATATTATCTCATTTGATCCTCACAACAATCCTGGGAGGTGGGTGCTGTTATTCCCATTTTACAGTTGAGGAAACTGAGGCAGCAAGGATTAAGTGATATGTCTAGGATTACCAGCTAGTATATGTCTGAGAGTAGACTTGAACTCAGGGCTTCGCAATTCTAGATCCAGTGCTCTATCCACTGTGCCATGTAGCTGAGAAACATGACTTTGAAAGGTTGTGACATGGCCAAAGTCATGAGGTTAGTCAATGACTGTCTGGACTAGACCTCCAGATTTTGGACACTCAGTCTTGTGTTCTTTTCCTCTATAAAATATGGACATGGCAGAGGAAGAACAGTTGGGTGGAGGTGGGCAAGCAAGGCACAAGCTGAAGTTATAATTAAAGGGGAAAGGAGGGAAGAAGGACCAGGGAGAATAAAGACCACAAAGTGTGAAAATCCCAGCTTCTTTAAGGAAACGATGAGGTCCCTTGCATGGAACAGCCAGCAGAAAGCTCTGCAGAAGCCTTGGCATCTGGCATCTTGCCCCAAGACCTCTGCAGATCGAAGAGGCAGCTTCCTGAGCTCACTGCAGTCTTAAGCTATACTTTCTGCTTGCTCCCTCTCACTGATATTGCTGCAGAAAAGGAAATCTATCTGCATTATTACTGTTATTTGCCTCTGCTGAACAATTCTTTAGCATGCCTACAGGAGAATTCCAATCAAAACCAGCTTATCCTTCTTTAAGACCCATCCCCAACAACTACAGCCTGCTGCCAGGGATCTCTCTGGCAGCAGAGGGGCCAAGGCCACAGAAGGGAGAGAACCAGTCTTTGCATTTATAGTCTTTTATATCTACAAATACAGAGTAGCCAAGTGGTGCCCTCACATGATGAATAAATAACAGCATAATCAGGGAGGAGTGAGTGCAGTTTTCTCAATCCATGGAATTGCGTTCCTCTCCTATTAGTCCAAGAGCAGGTCAAGGTGACCAGTCCTAGTGACCCAGGGTCCTGTGCTAAATGACTCACAAAACCAGTCTGACAAAGACCACCAGATGTGCTTCCTCATGCAATCCACCCCATGGGTTATTTCTAAGAATGTCCACAAATCAAAACTTTTAGGTCTTGTCATGTGGCTCCTCACTTTGCCAGTATCGGGAAAGTGGCATCTCCTCAGAAGGAACAGTCACGGTATGGAGAATGGTTTACCCAAATGTCCCAGGTTCTCATTAAGAGAACTGGGAAACAGAAACCTGCCTCACTCTCCAGTCTAAGGTGTGAATTGCTCTACACCAGAATCTCTCGAAAAGCTTAGACTCCAGAAAGGTTAAATCACAGAATCTGAGAGCTAGAAAGAACCAAGTCAGAAGCCAACTTCCTCAGCTGGTAGCCTAAATAAAAATATCCTTGATAACAAGTGATGCTAAGTTCTGGTTCTCTGACCCTGCCATATGCTTTATAAGTGCCAATAAACATCATAACCAAATAGTATGGATTAAGTTTCCATTTTACAATGAGTAAGACTATGGACTGGATTTGTGATCTCGCTGATATAGGGAACTCCCATGTGAGGAAATTCCTCTCCTAATGGAAGCTGGCACTTTCTCTATCACTTATCATCATTGAGGGTTGCCTAGATTGAGTGACTGGCCCAGAGTCATGGAACCAGTATGAATCAGAGGAACCTTGGGTCTTCCTGAATCTGAGGCTAGTCCCAACCATACTCATCATAATTGTGCTATCATTTACATATACATTCCCCAATTTTTTAAACACAGAACATAATTCTCTGGGAGAACTATTAAGTGGGTAAAGAATTTAGCCATAGGGGCGGAGCCAAGATGGCAGAGTAGAAACAGCTTGTCCAAGCCTCTCTGCCCCCAGATTCTCCACAAACTATGTAAAAAAGGACTCTGAAAATCTTCTGGAGCCCCAGCACCCACAGAACGACACAGAGAAGCTAACCTCCCGCTGAGGACAGCCCAGCACCCTGCAGGAAGGACCAGCGCAGTGGTCTGGGAGCCGGCAGCGCGCAGAGCCGAGCCCAGGTCCACGTGAGCTGAGGTTTTAGCCCCAGGGCGGCAGGGCCAGCAGCCGGCTGGAGGAACCCCAGAACACCAGGAACTGTGGAGACGCCAGAATTATCAACATAGACTTGCCTAGGACAAAGTAAGAGGTTAGCGTCCTATGGACTTTGGGACCTGTATTTGGGGAATGCGTCAGCTCCCTCCCCTGGGGGCTAGAAGCTGCTGAGGAGACACGCCACTGTGTAGTTTTCAGAGGCATTTCTGGCTCCCAGCCTACAAATCGTGGGGAGATCCAGCGATCAGTCTTGGGGGGTAATCGCTCTTGCTTTAACCTCCCTGCATCTGGATTGTGATCTAGGGAGGAAGCTGTGGGTGGGTTTATAGCTTGCCAGAAACGGAAGTTGCCCCCGACACGTTTGGGACGAAAATTCCTCTATCTGGCCTTAAAGCCATAGTGTGGCAACAAGCCCAAAAGTCAAGTAATTAAGTGGCAACATGCCAAGGCAAAGGAAACAGAAAAATGCAACCCTAGACTCCTATTTTGGGGGCATAGAGCGGGAAAAGGACTGTGAGGTCAGAAGTCCTGCTCCAAAAGCCCCAGGGGAAAACATGAGCGGGTTGCAGGCCATAGAGGACCTTAAGAAGGACTTTAAAAATCAAATAAGAGAAGTGGAGGAAAAATTAGAAAGAGAAATGAGAAGGATGCAGGCAAAGTATGAAATGAGGGTCAACAGCCTGACTGAGGAAAACAACACCTTAAAAAATAGACTAGCTCAAATGGCAAAGGAGGCCCAAAAGGGCATTGAGGAGAAGAATGCCTTAAAAAGTCGAATTTGCCAGATGGAAAAAGAATCTCAAAAGTTCACTGAGGAGATTCATTCCTTCAGAGTTAGACTGGAGCAAATGGAAGCTAGTGACTTTATGAGAAATCAAGATGCTGTTAAGCAGATCCAAACAAACGAAAGATTAGAAGGCAATGTGAAATATCTCATGGGAAAAACCACTGACCTGGAGAATAGATCCAGGAGAGACAATTTAAAAATTATTGGACTACCTGAAAGCCATGATCAAGGAAAGAACCTAGAAATCACCCTTCAAGAAATTCTCAAGGAAAACTGCCCTGATGTTTTAGATCCAGAGGGCAAAATAGAGGTTGAAAGAATCCACCTATCACCTCCTGAAAAAGATCCCAAAAAGAAAACTCCCAGGAATATTATAGCCAGGTTCCAGAATCCCCAGATCAAGGAGAAAATACTACAAGCAGCCAGGAAGAAACAATTTCAATATTGTGGAAACACAATCAGAATAGCCCAGGACCTGGCAGCTTCTACACTGAGGGATCGAAGGGCATGGAATATGATATTCCAGAGGGCAAAAGAACTGGGAATGAACCCAAGGGTCACCTACCCAGCAAAACTGAGTATTTTGTTTCAGGGGAAAATATGGTCATTCAGTGGAATAGAGGACTTTCAAGCATTCTTGAGGAAAAAACCAGAGTTGAATAGAAAATTTGACATCCAGACACAAGAAGCAAGAGATGCCTGAGAAGGTAATCAGGGAAAAGAAATCAAAAGGAACTTATCAAAGTTGAACTATTTACATTCCTATATGGAAAAGCAATATCTGTGACTGATGATATCTTTCTCACTATGAAAATAATGGAAGAAGGGTGTGTGGTCATATGAATACATATGTGAATGTGTGTGTATATGGTTACAGTTATATATGGATAGAGGGCATAGGTTGATTTTGTTGGGAAGGGAGAGTACTCAAGGGATGAAATTATGAGGTGAGAGAGGAAAGTGGCAAGAGGAGATGGGGAGAGACATGGTAGGGTAAACTATCTCATGTAGGGGAAGTGGGTGCAAAGGAGGGGGAGAATAAGGAAGGCTAAAAAGGCAAAACCACATTCACATTGAATTTGGTTCAGGGAGATAATGACATACATACTAAATGGGATATCTCAACCTGCAGCAGGATAGGGGGAAGGGGGATGAGAGGAGGGATGATGGATGGGAGGGCATCCTTGGGTGGAGGGGAGGTTGGAAGTACCCACTATAGAAGAGGGACAGGATCATGTAGGGAATGGACCAGGTGGGGGGTGGGATGAGTGGGAGGGAATTATAAGCAGCCTTGTACAGTATATCTACTATGATAATGTTTTGCATAGCTAGACATGTACAACATATACTGAATTACTTATATCCCAAGAAGGAATGGGTGACAAGGGAGGAAGGAAATGGATCTGAAATTCAAGGTCGTAACATTAAATGTTTCAAATATATATATAAATACTATTATTAATACTCTTTTGCCTAGAATTGGGAGATAAGATGTGCAGGCATTGGGACACAAAGATTCATCTTCCTCTAATGGAAAAGTCGATGGGGGTATGGGAGAAGGTATGGGAGAGAGCAGATTGGAGGAAGCGATATCTTGGGGGACTGCTATTCTGGGAGGTTGGGTAGGGGAATAATGGGGGGAAAATGATTGTAACTCAAAATCTGGCGGAAATGAATGATGTAAAACAGAAGTTAATAAAGTATTTGTTTAAAAAAAAAAAAGAATTTAGCCATAGACCTTACTTGCTCTTCATTGGACTGAGCATTGAGTCAATAAAACAGACACTATGCCTCAGCCCAAAGAGCTTACAACTAAAGAGAATGCTTGTGGGAGGCAACAGAGAGGACGGCATAAAGAGTAAAGAACTTCTGGATCACAGCAGACATGATTTATGCAATGTGGGGCTGGGGGGAAGAGGATGTGATTATTGCCAATCCCTAAAAATGCTACTGACATCTCATTGACAACAGGGAAATGTCTCCCATGAGTGGTGTAAAACCAGAGTGAAAATGAGACTGAGTCTAAGAACTGTCAAAACAATCTCTAGCTTGCCAGAGCCCAGAGTTCTGGACTCTTGTTGGTTTGGAGGAGCTCGGTGAAAGACTCGCATCATTACAGACTGAGAGCAGGAAGGAGAAAGCAGCATGTATTACCTTAAGTAAGCTCCCCAAATGAGGAAGTAAGCCATGTTTTAAGTACATCTGGCAGCACTGAAAACCCCTCTGGTCTGCCAAGAACAGAAGCTGACATAAGTATTAGTGATTACTATGATTAGCTGCAATAATATACCATGATATCTTATATTTGGGGCAGAATGGGAGCAAAGCTAAAGAAGTGGAAAACAGAAGTCATAGGTTTGCAAGTGTCAAGGGACCATAACAGACCAAAGCAATTTCACTGTTGCTAAAAACAATCTCTATCCCTTGTTCACAGTAAGCTTGTCTGACAGTTTCCCAGTCTGTGACCAAATAGCTTGGAAAAAGCCAGACTCTTGGGCTGTTTGTATGCGGCAGGTGCACTCTGGGTACCCTTCTATACCTTCTTTGAAGCGTGCTCAGTCATCATTCTTATTGACTCCTTGGAAGTTTGGATGAGGAGGGAGTGAGTAGACTTCTGGCCATCTGAGACATATTACTAAGTTGGGAACCCTTATGGGCTACAGAGTTGGATTTCTGAGGGACAGATCAGCCCCCAGCCAGCTCTGACTTTAAAGCATGGGGATGACTTTCTGAGATGTCCAAAGAGAGGTAGGGTGCTCTTCTCCCCTTTGGGCAGTGAGCCATGAAAACACTCTAACAGGAGGCAGCTACGTGGAAAAGTGGAGAGACAGCTCTGGAGCTGGAGTCAGGAAAACCACAGCTCAAATTCAGCCTTAGATATTTACAAGCCCTGTGACCCTGGGCAAGTCGGCCTCTGTCTGCCTCAGCTTCTTCATTTGTAAACTGGAAATAGTAAGAGCATTGAACTCCCTAGGTTATTGTGAGGATTAAACAAGATAATATTTATAATTGTAAAGTCTTTTATAAACCTTAAATCATCCTGTGAGGTAGAGTATGGCTATTATCATCTCACTTTATACAGATGAGAAAACTGAAGCTCAGAGTAGTCAAGGCCAAGGTCACATGGTTGATGTCAGAAAGTGTATGGTAGCATGGAGATGGGTAGTACTCATCTTCTAGAAGATGAGTACTACCCATCTCCATGCCACCATACACTATGGCCTTGAATGACATAAAAGGACCTAAGTTTCCTGACAGAAGCAGGGGATGGAAGGGCTTTTCTAAATGATCTCCAAGGTCCCTTCTGGCTCAGAAATGCAGATAATGAAAAGGGGAAAAACATTATCTTGCCACTAGTTTAAGAATTCTGGATGCATCCTGGTGTGACACTACACATAGTGACATTTTAAAAAGCACTAAAACTCCAGTAAGAAAGTGAGAAAAGTTCCATGCATTTTTAAAAACTCTTTACTTCTGGGAATATATTTTAGCATGACTTTGGGTTTTTTTTTCCTCCCTTTGCTTCATATGTTATATTACTTACAGCCCTACCTCTTGGGCTGCTTTCTAAAAGCTGATTATCCCTTGACTCCCACAATCCTCTTTCCCATTTTCTTCAGGCACAAGTTTACAAAAGATTTGAACAGGAGAAAATAGAGAAACAAATAAATGGATGTAGTCATTGACTTAACCAGTCAAGGCAAATAATTCTGCAGGAAAGAAAAAAAACAACAGCAGAAAATAAATTAAAGCTCTGAGGGCAATGAGAAGAACCAATTTCTATCAACTAATGCTGCAGTCAACAACAGCACAAGGAGAACATGTCCTTCTAATGATTTTTAAAAGCAAATTCCCTGGTCATACTTTATTCCTATAATGACGATGGAATATTTAACAGAGAAAGAGGCATTATATTTATTCTCCCAGTATGCTATCAGTTATAATCCATACTACTTAAGGGAGGGATTAATGATGGCTTTAATTTTTAAGCAATTTAAAACACTTCATTGTAAAGCTGATGTCCACATTGCAGAGAATCACAATCCTGTTCCCTGCAGAGTTGCTGATAGGAAGGTCTATGCTGATTAGTTGATATCATAGCAGCATTCTAATGCTTTCATGTTTTTCATTGGTATACTCAAAAGATCTGCAGGTACCAACTACCTGGAATAATATGTCAGATGTTTCTGTCACTGCAAATGTATCAGCACACAAGAGGTTCTTATGAAAATGAGTTGCCCAAGGTCATACAGCTAGTTCACACCTAAGGCTGGATTTGGACCCAGATTTTCCTCACTTTAGGTTTAATGTTCTATCCACTGAGTCATCTAGATGCTTTGGTTACTACCACTGATATTACAGCGTCATAAATATTTATAAAAATATAGTCAGCTATGCAATGATGATTGTTTTGAAAATGCACATTTGTTCTGTGACTGACATATTGGGAAACAATTTGAGTATAACATGAATTTTGAATTTGCTTATATCCAATTTCCTCCTAAGAAAAACATCAAGAATGCAGAAAATGGAACCACTTCGCAGTTACCAACAAGCTGCCACCCTTCAGATGCCCACTTCCACAAGCAAACCACAGGTCCTTTTCAAAGTAGAGTGCCATGTTTACTGTGTGTCTTCTGGTTTGGTAAGAGCTGTGGTTGGGTTGTACATAGTAACACAGCAATATTATATGATGTAGAACTATGAATGACTTAGCTATTCTCAGCAATACAATGATCCAAGAGAATCCCAAAGGACTAATGATAAAGCATACTATCTGCCTCCAGAGAAAGAACAGATAATACTGATTGAATACAGACTAAAGCATATTATTTTTCACTCTTTCGTTTTTTTTCCTTTATTTGAATCGTCTTGTATAAAAAATAACTAAGATGAAAATATTTACATAATTGCACATGTAGAACCTATATCTGATTGCTTGCTGTCTCAGGAAGGGGAAGGATGGATAGAATTTGGAACTCAAAATTTTAAAGAAAAATGTTTTAAAAATTGGGGAAAAAGGGGGGGGAGTAGAAACAGCAAGTCCAAGGCTCTCTCCCCCCAGATTACCTCCAAACTATTAAAAGGGGACTCTGAACAGCTTCTGGAGGCCCAGCACCCAAAGAACGACACAGAGAAGCTAACCTCCCACTGAAGACAGCCCAGCAGCCCTGCAGGAAGGGCTCTGGGAGCCAGCAGCACATCACGGAGAGCTGAGCCCAGGTCCCGCAGTTTTAGCCCCAGGGCAGCCTGGCCAACAGCCAGCTGGAGGGACCCCAGAACACCAGCAGCTGTGGCGACTCCAGAATGGTCAACACAGACATGCCTAGGACAAAGTGAGAGGTTAGTGCCCTATGGACTTTGGGACCAATATTTGGGGAATGCGTCGGCTTCCTCCCTTGGGGGCTAGAAGCTGCTGAGGAGGCACGCCATTTTGCAGTTTTCAGTGGCGGCTCCAGCTCCTGGCCTGCGAACTGTAGGGAGATCCAGCGATCAGTCTTGGGGGGTAATCGCTCTTGCTTTAACCTCCCTGGATCTGGATTGTGATCTGGGGGGGAGGTTGTGGGGCGGGTTTCCAGCTTGCCAGAAATGGAAGTTGCCCCCCCACATGTTCAGGACGAAGCTCCCCTGTCTGGAGGCAGAGTTCTACTGTGGCAACAAGCCCAAAAGTCAAGTAATTAAGTGGCATCATGCCAAGGCAAAGGAAACAAAATAAACAGAAAAATGAAACATTAGACTCCTATTTTGGGGGCAAAGAGGATCGAAGCATGGAACAGTCAGAGGACTGTGAGGTCAGAAATCTTGCTCCAAAAGCCCCAAAGGAAAACATGAGTGGGTTACAGGCCATAGAGGACCTTAAGAAGGACTTTAAAAATCAAATAAGAGAAGTGGAGGAAAAATTGGGGAGATAAATGAGAAGAATGCAGGAAAAGTATGAAATGAGGGTCAACAGCCTGACTGAGGAAAATAACACCTTAAAAAATAGACTAACTCAAATGGCAAAGGAGGCCCAAAAGGGCAATGAGGAGAAGAATGCCTTAAAAAGTCGAATTTGCCAGATGGAAAAAGAATCTCAAAAGTTCACTGAGGAGATTCATTCCTTAGACTGGACTGGAAGCTGACTATGAGCAATCAAGATGCTGTTAAGCAGATCCAAATAAATGAAAGAATAGCAGGCAATGTGAAATATCTCATGGGAAAAACTACTGACCTGGAAAATAGATCCAAGAGAGATAATTTAAAAATTATTGGACTACCTGAAAGCCATGATCAAAGAAAGAACCTAGAAATCACCCTTCAAGAAAGTCTCAAGGAAAACTGCCCTGGTGTTTTAGATCCAGAGGGCAAAATAGAGATTGAAAGAATCCACAGATCACCTCCTGAAAAAGATCCCAAAAAGAAAACTCCCAGGAATATTATAGCCAGGTTCCAGAATCCCCAGATCAAGGAGAAAATACTACAAGCAGCCAGGAAGAAACAATATTGTGGAAACACAATCAGAATAGCCCATGACCTGGCAGCTTCTACACTGAGGGATTGAAGGGCATGGAATATGATATTCCAGGGGGCAAAAGAGCTGGGACTGAACCCAAGGGTCACCTACCCAGCAAAACTGAGTATTTTGTTTCAGGGGAATATATGGTCATTCGGTGGAATAGAGGACTTTCAAGCATTCTTGAGGAAAAAACCAGAGTTGAATAGAAAATTTGACATCCAGACACAAGAAGCAAGAGATACCTGAGAAGGTAATCAGGGAAAAGAAATCAAAAGGAACTTATCAAAGTTGAACTATTTACATTCCTACATGGAAAAACAATAACTTTGACTGATGAATCTTTTCTCAGTATGAAAATAATGGAAGAAGGGTATATGGTCACATGAATACATATGTGAATGTGTGTATATATGTTTACAGTTATACATGGATAGACGGCATAGGTTGAATTTGTTGGGAAGGGATGATACCTAAGGGGTGAAATTATGAGGTGAGAGAGGAAAGTGGCAAGAGGAGATGGGGAGAGACAGGGTAGGGTAAACTATCTCATGTAGGAGAAGCAAGGGGAAGTGGCTGCAGAGGAGCGGAAGAAAGGAAGGCAAAAAGGCAAAACCACATTCTCATTGAATGTGGTTCAGGGAGAGAATGACATACATACTAAATGGGATATCTCAACCTGCAGCAGAATAGGGCGAAGGGGGATGAGAGGAGGGATGATGGATGGGAGGGCAGGTTGGAAGTACCCACTATAGAAGAGGGACAGGATCAAGTAGGGAATGGACCAGGTGGGGGGTGGGATGGGTGGGAGGGAATTATAAGCAGCCTTGTACAATATATCTACTATGGTAATATTTTGCATAGTTATACATGTACAACACATACTGAATTACTTATCTTTCCAGAGGGAATGGGTGACAAGGGAGGAAGGGTATGGATCTGAAATTCGAGGTCTTACAATTAAATGTTTCGAATATATATAAACACTATTATCAATACTCTTTTGCATGTAATTGGGAAATAAGATGTACAGGCATAGGGGCACAGAGATTCACCTTGCTCTAATGGAAAAGTCGAAGATATGGGAGAGAGCAGGATGGAGGAAGCGATATCTTGTGGGACTGCTATTCTGGGAGGGTGGGTAGGGGAAAAACGGGGAAAAAAATTTTTAACTCAAAATCTGGCGGAAATGAATGATGTAAAACAGGAGTTAATAAAGCATTTGTTTAAATAAAATTTAAAAAATTGGGGAAAAAAGGAAAAATGTAAAAACCAAAGGTAAAGCTTATAATAATAAAAAAAAAAAGGCTTGGTCCTCACAAGGCCCACCCCCTACCTTCCACCATGGTCTGGAATTTTGTCCTGTCCAATTTTTGAGAAACTTTGCCAGCCAGGGCCCAAGGGAACCCAGGCTAATCAGTAGTCTGAAGTTATTTATCATAGCATTTACGCATTTTCTAACCATGATACCATAGGGTGTATGGGGAGGACTAGCACTTCTGCTGTGAGGGCTCAGTGGGCCTTTTTCATGGCTGCTCGTCCATCTCTGGTGTCCACCTGATGGCTTTGAGAAGCTGTAGCCCACACAGTGGCCATACCCTAGTAAACCATCTAGGTAGACAGGCTAAAACCAGCTGAGGGTAACCAGCAGGGCTCAAACCTTTTGGTAAGTGAGGGAGCACAAGAAGTGGAATGTGTGGATGAAAACAATTTGTTCCAACCCTGAAGATGACTGAAGCAGGTGCTGTGGAGCACTGAGAGCTTGGTCAGGCATCAAAGACGCCAAGATCATCCACTGCAACCCAAGTATCCTGACTTTTATCCTCTAATAATTGACCAGGAAGATGAAGAACAAACAGCAACCATTTAACATATAAAATTGTGCTACTGTTTTTTTTTAGGTTCCTTTCTTTTTTCTCACATCACTGACAAAGGTTTTTTTGCGAGTTATCCTGCTAATCCCATTTACCTTATAAGCCCCGTGGTTTTTATCTCACAACCCTGCATAGCTCAGTGCTTTAGGGAATACATATCTATTTATAGCAGAACTGCCTGTATTGAGGATCTTGAGAGGTAATATGGTACCAAGAAAAGATTTGAGTTTAAATCTTGCCTCTGATGCTTGGACAAGATACTTAATCTCACTGGGCTTTTGGGATCTCATCTGTAATAGGATGGTTTCAATCTCTCCATTCTCTTCTAGTAAACCTAGCACCCCATGATCTCCTTCTATCTTAAGGAATGAAAATCTACCAGATTTGTGTCAAGCTATCCAGTTTCAGGAAGTCAGGATAGGATGAGGGACAGACATATCTCAAATTATTGGCCCCAAAGGGGGGATATAGCTATTACTGTATCAGTTCTACAAAGTCTCTAAAATTTTTTTTACCTAATTGTTATTTAATTTGAAAGCACTTCTAGGAACTCATTTTTTAAAAAGATAGACAGAAGTAACATATTTAAAAGCATTTTCTATACCTTTTACATACCAGAGAAAAATTCTGAGAACCTGAGATCTGCTGTCTATGTCACCCTGGACAATGCACTTAACTTAGCAGTACTCCAAACAATTCTTTAAGACCATACGATTGCAAAAGTGTTGCTAATCTGCCTTTGTAGGGGTAATTTCCTCATTGGGAATTCTCTACACCAGCAAAGTAATACCCTTTCTAGTGCTACTCCCTATCTCCTACTTAGTTTGACAGGCCAGGTCCCTAGCTAGGCTCTCTACTTCTAACACTCAGGGTACCAGAGGTAACCTTGAGGATTTAGAATTTTTCCTAGAAATATTGCTCTTGAGCCCCCATCAATGTGCTTGTCATTGATTATCAACTGGTCAACCAGATTTAATTACTTATTAGAAATTTGAATTTACTAAAGTAGTATAATAGAAACAGTTGGAACAAAAACAATGCCCCTATGCCCCACCCCCAACAAATACACAGAGACCAGGAGAAAATGAGCTCAAGTCTAGAAATCACATGTAACAAAGGGGGAACTTAGAGCTCTTGGAGGGATTAATGCCCTTTTCTTCATGCAATGACTCAAAGGAATTCACTGACTAAGTAGGTTGTTCCAAGCCCAAACTAGTCTTTTGATTGTTTGATTCAATTGTCCACACTTATTTTATATATTCGATTGATCCATGCTGGTATCAAGTCAGAGAGCTTCTTGTTAACTGCATTAATTCTGGTTAGGATTATAGGAAACATATCAGTATGATTCTTTTAAAACCCTTATATCTTTATGGATTTAGTGCATGATCCACCCAATGACATTTTTCCCTATGTAAAAAACAAACAAAAAAAAAACCATAGGAAGCAGAGAAGACATCAGTACCTTTCTTCATTAGTCTGAGAAAGATTTCTGTTGAACGTGACCTGTGAAGCTTTTTGGGTCATGGTAGGAATGTAGGCATGGTGGTCATTCAATAACTCAACAGTATTGGAGTTCTTGGTGAATATAAGGCACAGATACAACATAAAGTAAAGCCAACCCAGGGGACAACAAGCAAGTTTCACTAAATAGAGCCAGGTAAGAAGAGATACGCAAAAAAATCTGCCTGGTGATAGTGAACAGACTTTCCTCAGACAGGAGAAGCCTCCTTTCCCCTCCCCTCCCCTCCCCTTCTCCCAGCAGCAGGTCAGGCATGACTTTCATGAGTTGCTACCTCCAGGTAAAGAGAACTAAACAGCATCAGATTCATCTAGGCGACCCCAGCAAATCATCTCTGAGCAACTAGGACTACAGCTAGAATGGAAGCCAAGCTCAAATCACCATCACTATCTATCCTGTTGATACACTTAGAGCCATCCATGATTTTATGGTAGAAATTCCACATAGCAGTTTGAATTGGACAACTCTACCAATAGCCAGATGGGTAAATGGGGAAGAGGACAGAGTGTTTAGAAACATGACTCCTTAAAAAAACATTTTTAAATGTATATTTAAATACAGGATTTCATAGCTGTGATGACACTGTCTGAGGGAGATTTCTCCTTTAAATATAGAGCAGGGATGGATCAAATTAAAGCCCGCAGTATGTACGTCTGCTTTCTATTTGACTGCAGTACTTCTCTTACAATATTAAAATGTCATCAGTCCCACTTTACAGACCAAGTAAAAGTTCTAGTCAACCGTTTAATGGCAAAGCAACGCTTATAACAAATCCAAAGTTTAAAGGTTCAGCTAAGAGAAATCCTTCTGGGTGTATTTAGAATAAGCTGGCTAAAAACGAGGGGGAAAAAGTGAGTGCTAATTTCACAGAGCCAATCTAAAAGGCAGTCTGTAAATTTATTATTATAAACTAAATGATTTAAATAAAAATCCTAGAAGATAAAGTATGTGTGTGTGTGTGTGTGTGTGTGTGTGTGTGTGTGTGTGTTGGGGGGAATGGAGTAGCATGATAATGGTTATTTGATACTTATAACACATAAGGATACCCAAACAATTTTTGCTAAAAAACAGTAACAACTAAAACAACAAATTTTATATGACACGTGTTATTGTGAGTGTATGTCCAGTGATAAAAATATTAAGAAACAGAATTAAATGTTTTGACCTTGAAAATACTTGAAGGTAAACACTATGTATATACAAAACCATCTCAATGAGCAGTGTATATTGTATTTGTATATTCTATAGGATAGTAGTGTCTATTCTATAGTCAAGTATATGCAATAATTGACTCGAACATTTTTCCCTATTTGGAGGCAGGTAGAGATATATCCTATAATACTAATCTTAGCTAAATTTCTTAAAACTCTATCTGTTTTATATTTTCCTTGAAGTAAGGACACAGATAAGTGGCTCAGTAGATAGAGCATTGGGCCTGGAGTCAGGAAGACCCGAGTTCAAATTTGGCCTCAGATACTTATATAGCTAGGTGACCCTAGGTAAGTCACTTAATCCTAATTGCCTCTACAAAGCCAAACATTATATGTACACTCACATACACACACACAGACATTTGGATTATTCTTTAATTTCTCTTCAGAATTACTGCCCTTACCTATTGTATTTTTCTCCTGTCAAAAGAAGCCTTCCCTGTGGGCCAAAGTAAAAGTCTGAGGAAACTTCATTTAACTATTTCAGAGACAAGTATGAAAGATATAGCAATAACCTCAAAATATATAATGATGATGGTGATAATGACAATGGCACCTTACATTTCAATAGCCCTTTCTGAGTTTTTAAGACATTTTCAAATATGTTGTTTTACTCAATCTTCACAAAAACCTTGAAGATAGGCAGGTTTTATTATTCCTATTTTACAGATGAGAAAGCTAAGGCTCAGAAAGGTTAAATGATTTGCCTATAGTTTTCTAGTCAGTGAGTATGGGAGCTGGGAATGGGAACTAGTGTGTGTGTACCTTAGATCACCTATAGATACAAGCATGACATAAAGAAAGAATCACTGGGCATATACTCAGACAACCTAAAAACCAGAAGTGGCTCCACCAAGCTGTGATTCCTTGGAAAAGTAATTAAGTCTTATGGTCCTTAGTTTCCCCATATGTAGAAGGAACATGAAACATAGTTGTGTTAACAAGCTCCCAGGTTTATTGTGAGATTCCAGTAAGATAATGTATGTAAAAGATTCATCCCACTATAAGCACTGAATAATATTCATAATTATCTGTCTCCAAAAAATGTAATACCCATTGTAAAAAGGAATAATCCATATTTTTGCATCTCCTCTTTTTAAATTTCCAATACCTCCTGCACTGTCATAAATAGTATTAATTAATGATAAGAGTCATTCATAGGGTTAGGGATGTATTCCAGAGGGAGTTTCCAGGGTCTCTATCGATGCAGATCAGTGCTTTCTGAAACTTAGAGCTGTAGAGAGTTGCCAAGAGTGTTGAAAAGTCAGGGATTTGCCCAAGGTCACACAGAGTTTGGACTTCGTAGCTCCCAGGCTAGAGTTCTACCTATGATGTCACATCACCTTTCTAGGATCATTCATAATCACCATAATTGTGTGTTCGTTACAGATACCTACAAACATGCTTCCATTTTGTTAGCACAGAACATAATTCTCTATGTAATTATTAAGTTAACTAAGAATTTAGCCCCAATCTTTACTGAAAAGCATACAATTATCAATATATGTTGTTTATTCCTTTTCAGTTGGGCTCAACACTGCATGGCCAGTGGGGATTTTCTTGGCAAAGAAACTGAAGTGCTTTGTCATTTCCTTCTCCAGCTCACTTGGCAGATGAGGAAATAGAGGCAAATAGGACTGACTGACTTACCTGGAGTCAAATAGCTACTAAGTGTCTGAGGCTGGATTTGAACTCATGAAGATAAGTCTTCCTGACTCCAGGTCTGGTACTCTATCCACTGCACTACCTAGCTTCCCTATATAATGTTAGCTATCATTATTATTCCTACCTCATACTGTAACTCTTCTGAGACAAACTGGTTTCACACTAGCCTTTTAGACAGAGAGACTTTAATGACTGTGGGGCAGTGCAGTGAAGTGTATGTAGTAGAGAGTGCTGGACTTCGAGTCAGAAGCCCTAGGTTCAAATCCTGTCTCTTAACACTTACTGGCTATGTGACCAACACTACTTCCCTTAACCATTCACTTTTTCCCTATATACAAAAGGAAAGGCTAGGGTTAGATGGCTCCTTCCAACTCAAAATCTATGATTTTATGATCAGTGACTATGACTGATAGAGTTCACATGAATCAATCACTATTTAGACTGTCTACTATCAATCAATAACAAAAAGTTTAACAGGAGGAATTATTGGCATAAGGCACCATACTGAGATATTTATGGAGTTACAAGACAGAATGATGTAATGAAAAGAGCCTTGACCCGAGAGGTACCAGACTGTGTCTCTAGTCCAAACTCTGCCACTAATTAGCTGTATGTGACCATCCCCTGTCAAGCCATCCCTCTTCCTCTGTCTTAGTTTCATTTTCAATAAGATGAGGATGGGATAGACTAGATAGTCTCTGAGGTCCTACTATCTGGACTTAAGCTTCCATCATGATTCCCCCCCCCCCCACCTCCCTGCCATAAATAACAGTTCCTAGCCTCAAGGAGAAGGTTATGTTTTGTCTGTGTCCAGCACTCTTAGGAGTCTGAAGAAAATTAATAAATTAATAAAACAAGGTAACTGCCCTAAAGAAATTTATAAACCAATTAGGAATGTAATTGAACAATTGAAGGGCAGTTAGTTGCTAAACCATGTGGAACCGACTAGAAGTCCAATAAGCGTAAGAGAATAGTGTTGGCCGAAGGAGTCAAAGAAGGCTTCTGGGAAATGAATTGGGCACGAAGGATGTGAAGGGGCATAGAGGCAGGAAGGAAGAGGCAGTTGCAGGGGTGGTGCTGGGGTTTAAAACAGGTAAGATGGAATGATAGACTGCTTTCTGATCTCAAAGTTCTACCTCAGACAGAACACCCACTACTGTCTTTCTTCAGAGCTGGGCCCAATTATAAGCCTCCAAAAGCATGAATTCGGTCAGCATGGAGCAGCTGGAGGGGAGGGAAAAGTAAGGAACAAGAGAGCAGGCAGTTCAAGCCTGGAATGAAAATACATATTTTAAACAAAAACAACAGAGATGACAAATCCTATTGCATGTAGTGAAATATATCTTGGCAGCCTTGTCTATTAACTCATTTATGGGGTTTTCTTTTGTCTTTTAAAAATTATTATTAAAGAAATAAAACAAAACCCCTCAACTTGCACCCTCTGAGCCTACAAATTAAGCTCACAAATACAGAGAACCGGCTTTACATTCAGGCTTCAGAGAATTATTGAAAATTTACTCAGATAATATTTTCAGGGAAAGTCAATTTATTTCAACCAAGTGGAGATTTAAAAACATCAGGGAGCCATCTGGTGGCCTGATTGCCTTCTAATTAAGATCCCTCTCCTGAGGACGAGATTTCCTTTCTGTGTATTTTGCTGCTGAAACTAATAGTTCAGTACAGTGTGTAACTAGGAAACAACGGAATATTCTTATGGTGTAGGAAAAATAAAATAATGACATTTAGAATCAATCCAATAAAAGTTAAGGTTGTCCACACTCTGGCATTCTGGGAAGGTTTTCTAATATGTGTGTACATATTGTTTTTGTTTCCTCTACCAGCATTTAAAAAAAATGGACTGAATAATGCCAGTGAGTGATATCTCTTTATGGAAAATATACTTACCATGCAATCATGTTTGGAACTCTCCCCCACCATTTCACAGAAAGCAAATTACTTTTGCCAAGCAAAAAAAGCAGCTAGAATCACAGATTCACAGAATCTTAGAAATGGAATGGACCTTAGATGCCCTTTAGTCTAAAATATACTTGAACAAAAATTCCCCTGCCATCATGCTTGCTTGCTTAAAGAACCCAGGTAAAGGTGAATCCTCCATCTGAATAGAGTCTATCTCATTTTTTGGTTAGCTCTAATTGTGAGAAATTTTTCATTTTCATTAGTCAAAACTACATCATACATCCAATCAGTCTTCACTGTGCTAGGCCTAGGGGATACAAGTAACAAAGAATGAAATAATCCCTATTCCCAATGAGTTTACATTCTAAAGGGAAGATAAGTACATATAAAAACACATATAGTATACAGTTAATAAATAGCTATAAATCTATACAAAGTAGTTAAATATAATCTTCTCAATAACTCCTACCCCTTTCTCCTTGTTTTGGCCTCTTAGGCTGGAACAGGCTTAACCCTTTTTCCACTAAAGAACCTTTCAAATATTTGAAGGCTACTCTCACAAATCCAAGATTTCTCTTTTCCAGGAACACTGCAGCCTAAAACCATGTTCTCTACCCAACTGTCACATCCCTCTCCTTCCTTTTGCTGCTTCAAACCATCTCCATCCTTTGAAGGCTAGCTTGAGTCCCATATCCTCCTGAAATCCTTTCTCAGTTCTTTTAATTGAAATGATCTAGAGATGCTGTATCATCTGGTTGACCTACTCAGGAACGGACCTGATGAAACGTGGCACCCAAAAATGGACACAATATGCCAGATGGGGAAGAGCAGGACTATCTCCTCCCTAGTCCTGCACACTATGACTCTTTACATTTAGCCTTTTTTCATATTGGTGTTTGGGCACCATATTATATTGATTCATATAGTTCTTACAGTCTGCCAGAACTGTCACATCTTTTTCAGATGAACCACTGCTAATATGTTTCACCAATCTTGGACATGTCGTGTTGTTGTTTTTAATCCAAGAGAAAGTGTTTAAAGTGTTTAACCCAAGAGAAAGAATTGACATTTATCCTTACTAAATTTCACCTTATTAGATTTGTCTCAAGTCTAACCTGAAAAGCTCTTTTTAGATCTTTCCTCTATCTTTCTCCTAACTATATTCTGCCATAATAAAAGAAGGAACTAAATGAAGGAGATATAAAAGTAGAAAAGAAAACTTAAATCACCAACCAATAAACAGTTTATAGTTCTGTGATATAATTAAGTTAAAGACTTCCTTTAGTGATACAGGACTGTTGTACTCTCTCTCAATGGGTTCCAGGGAATACAATAAAAAAGACACAGTCCCACTCAGGCAAATCAGTTTCATACTGTTTCTTTTGAGTATGGTTAATAAAAATACCTTAGTGATTAACACATATGATGCTTTGTTGGGGTCTCATGCAAAGACTGTTAGTGACCTTGGCAGAGGATAGCAATTTCTTTTATTGTTAAAATGCCTTTGCTTGCTCTAAACTACTCTGAAGGAGGAAATGATGTTATCCTCTCACTTGGAAAAACTGCGGACAGTCACTGTAAGGTTTTTTTAAATTGTACCTGTTTTATGCTGAACTCTTTGACTAAGAGTTCTTTCTTCTAGCAATCCTCTAATACTGCCTTCTTATCAATTCTCCCCACCAACCCAATCTGCCTCCCACCAAGCTCCTAGAGGTAGTGGTCTTTACATAAGGAAATCCCAATTCCCAGGGTGAAAGCTTAATTATATAGGCACCACTGGCAAATCTTTAGTACAATGGGTTGAGAGTCAGCATTTTCTTTATGAACTTTTTGCTAAGGTTTAACTTTGCTACAAAAATGAACCAGAAACTTGGCACAAACATGGAAACTCAGCAGGTAATTTTTCATGTGACTTCCAAAACCACCCTCTATTTAAGCTGTAAAAATGCTAAAAATAGATCCTACTGCTTCTAAAAGACATTTGGTTCTTTAAAATATAATTCAAATCAAGTGCACTATTCAAAACCAGAAGTCCTACAGAACATGAATGATATACTGAATGTCTTCCAACTTAAAGGTTTTGTGCTTTGAACTTGATTTTATATAAATGTGAGTTTATTATTCAACCAACAAAAAAATAAAATTAAAAATTGTCATTCCAAAGTCCTGGGTACTGAGAATTCTTATAAACCTCAACACCTTTCATGAAATCATAGGCCCAAGAGTAACAGGATCATATAGCATATTCCTATCAGTCTTTCTTCCAATCACTACTACCTTTTACTCTAGGCCAGAATATTCTGAGGGAGTACTGGAGAGAAGGGATTAGAGGAAGACCATCTATTATAGAGCCCACATGAAGGAATGGAAGGTAGAAGGTGGAAGACAGAATGTCAAGTCTGGAGAATGGCCAATAGTCCAGCCATGTTGGCTTATTAAGAAAAATATTGCAAAATAAAAATGTAAAGATAGTTGGGAGTTTTTAGAGGGGGGTGAAGTTTATAGAAAGTATCAAATACTAGATTGGGGAAGTTGTACTTTATGCTAGACCAAGGGTTTTTAACCTGGGGTCCACAAAAGAGTCCATGGATTCATTTCTTGTCTGGTCTGTGAACCTAGATGGAAAACCTGCATGTTTATTTTTGCTAACCTTTTGTTTCCTTTGTAATTCTCTGTATTTTATTTTAAAACATTCCTCTGAGAAGATGTCCATAGGTTTCATTAGACTGCCAAAAAGGGCTCATGGCACAAAAAAGGTTAAGAACCTCTGTCCTAAAGGTATTAGGAGGTCACTGAAGATTTTGGAGCAAAGGAGTGACATGATCAGACCTGAGCCTTAGGAAGATGATCTTAGCAGTTATCTGGAGGATGAGTCAGAGAAAGGAGACTAAGGGAGAAGGAAAGAGAGCTGGGAATAGATTGGTGGTTGTATTATAATATTAATATTTAAATAGGACAATAGCTATTCAATAAGCATTTATTAGACGTAAGTATAGCATACTATATAAAGCATAACTTAAAATCTGAAGGCCATTTCTGAACAGGGTCATGGACCAAGTCAAGGGAGCAGAATTATTTGTACTGCTTCTTGCCATGCCAAGAAGCAGTCAATGAATTTCTGTTGAGGTGATGGATGGTATAACTATACATTGCTCCTCTGTCTTAGTATCTGTATCCTATTTTGTATGGTGATAGGATGATTTGTTTTATACATGTGCCCACTGAGTTGTTCAGAAAAAAGAAGAGAATGAGGCCACCTCTCATCTAAGACCTAAAGATAGCTACATACAAAAGACTTCAAGTGGAATAAGTCCTGGAAAGATGCAGCTTAAGATGGAGGTCCCACCCCAATTTTTAAGTTGACCAATTACTAGTACAGTAAGGGATCTGGACTAATGACTACTACCTTCAAATATTCTTCCTTCTTAAGTGAGATGAGGATGAAGATAGGCAACAAAAGGGCCTTGGCCTAGTCAACTTCGAGCTTTGACTCAAACTTTGCAAAGCTCTCCCAGTTGGTGGTGGTGGTGGTTGTTCACTCATTTTCAGTCATGTCCAACTCTTCATAATCCCATGTGGAGTTTTCTTGGCAAAGATATTGAAGTGAGTTGCCATTTCCTTCTCTAGTTCATTTTATAAATGAGGAAATTGAGGCAAACAGGATTAAGTGACTTGCTAAGTGACTAATAAATCTCTGAGGCCAGAATTGAACTCGGGAAGATGAGTCTTGCTGATTCCAGGCCAGGCACTCTATCCACTGCACTACCTAGTTGCCCAATTGGACAAGCCTACTATCTACCCTAGAGATAGCAATACTGGGGGCTCAGATGCAGCTACCTGACTGATGGGTCTCAAATAGTTGTATATCCTTTTTCTGTTAATTCAATTAAATGATTTAACTCTCGTAAGTATGCTGAACAATTATATTTCCTGTACCTCTTCAATCCCTCTTTCCCCCCAAATAATCCCCAACCTTGGTCATCTAAACCAATACAGCAAGACTCTGTTGGAAATAAAAAGTCAAGAATGAAATAGTCCTTGACATCAAGAAACTAACATTTTACTAGGGGCAGAGAGGTTGGGAAGGGGGACATTTTGTTTCTGGAATGAATTGCTATAATTTAAGATAAAAGGTAATCTAAAGTATAAAAACATTCTTCCCTAAATTGGGGTCAAATTGGCAGCTTAGATACTTCTGTGCAAGATGAGTACACTGTCTTTTCTTAGAAGTACTATATAGACATCAACAGTTATTTTCTTGTGAAAATGAATTATATCTCAGAAAACCGATAGGCTGTTACACATGTTCAGGTAAAAATGGATTCTTTGAGTTGCATGATCTTCCATGCAAGGATGATACCATTTTCTCTTCTTTAGACTTTGGTGGTGGTGGTGTGTGTGTCTATGTGTCTGTGTGTGCTTTAAATACTTGTCACATCAACAAAATGTCCTTAAGTGATTAAAATTGTCCACAGAAATTTGTTGGATATGGCAAGAAAAGTCCAAATTCTCATTAGGTTGGATGAGAAAAGACCTACACATTTAACTGGTTGATCAATTGTATAGCAAGCAAAGTTCAGCAGAATCCTGGAATTCCCCTTTTGGGGGAATCTTTGACTAAGAAAAAATCAAACTTGTGTTGATGATATTAGAAGGATAACTGGAGAGGCAGAAAATGCTGATAGAGCAGTTTCACAAGAAAAGTCATAATAGTCAGTGCAGAATCTCAGGACACAGGGAATATCTTTGCTTCTAGAAGAAGCAAACTGCTTGGTTATCCTTTAAGATGTTAACCCAAAAGATGCCATTTGGGTCCAACGTCTTTTTCCCTTTAGGGTAAATTTAACTGTGACTTCTATCCAAATGGATTTACTTCCATTTTCAATTTTTGAGGAAAAATTTTCAACTTATATATTGTATTTCTTAATAGCATGACCAAGAGTTTTTCCAGAATTAATTTTTTAGAGTGGTATAATAGTAAAAATTATGTAATCATCAAAATGATACATATTGTTACGCTGCTTTTTTTAAAATTCAATTTTATTTTATTTTCAGGTCTAAATTTTCTCCCTCCAACATCCTCCCTACCTCCACATTGAGAAAGCAAGAAAAAGAAATGTGTTACAAACATGTATAGTCAAGTTTGCTTGAATTGGCCATGTCAAGAAACAAAAACAAAAACTTAAGTTTTGAACTGCATCCTAAATCTAACATCTCTCAATCTGGAGGTAGGTAATATGTTTCATTATGAGTTCTCTGGAACTGAGTCAGCATTGTGTTGATCAGAGTTCTTAGCTTTTTCAAAGTTTTTGTCTTTACAATTTTGTTGTTATTGTATAAATGGTTCTCCTCACTTCACTTTGCATCATTTCACACAAATCTTCCCACATTTCTCTGAAACCATCCCCTTCATGATTTCTTACAGTACAAACATATTCTATGACATTTACATGCCATAACTTGTTCAGACACTTTTCAGTGGCCATGTACTCCTCAATTTCCAATTCTTTGCCACCACAAATAGAACTTGTATAAATATTTTTGAAATATGTGTCCTTTTCCCTTTCTTTGATCATGTCATGGTATAGATCTAATATTGGTATTGTTTGGGTGTGAAAAACTTAATAGCTTTGGGGGTATGGTTCCAAATTGTTTTCCATAATGGCTGAACAAGTTCACAGTTCCACAAACAGTGCATTAATGTCCACACCTCCAGAATTTGTCATTTCCCCTGTTTGTTACTTTTACCACTCTAAAGGGTGTGAGGTAGTACCTCAGAATTGCTTTAATTTGCATTTTGCTAATTATTAATTAGTTAAAATGTTTTCATATGGTTATAAATAGATTGAATTTCTTCCCTTGAGAAACCACCTGTTCATATCCTCAGACCATTTATCAATTGGGGAATGACTTTTATCCTCAAGTTTATATCTTATGAAATCTTTATCTGAGAAACTTGCTCTAAAGGGTTTTTCCCATTCCTGGCTTCTCCTCTAGTTTTAGCTGAATTGCTTTTCCTTGTGCATAAATAAATTTTATGTGATAAAAATTATCTGTTTTTCTTCTCATGAGCCTCTGTAATTCCTTTGTTTTACTACTCTTAATGTTTCTTCCATTGGGTTAAATATGTACTTATAAATAAAATAAATATAAAGCTGTAAACTTTTAAAAAGGAGGAAGGAGGGGGGAATTGGAGTTAAAAACCTCGAGTTCTAGTCTCTGGTCTGCCAGCAACAAGCTGTGTGATCTTGGAAAGTCACTTAACCTCTGTCCTTCAGTGTTCTCATCTGTAAGATGAGGAAATTGGATTTTGATCCTATAGACTATACATTACAGCAGTTAGGTGCTTCCCAACAAGGCTTCTACCAGTCTACTAATGAGAACCTGCTGAGGTATACTATGCTCCTGGGTAGCCAAGGAGATGAAAATTAGCCTATGTGGGAAAACGTGTAACTGCTGTCAATGTAGCCTCTATAGTATATGATAACAGATTAATTTCAGTAGTTTGTAATTACATTACCTATTAATCTTGGTATGGTTGTTTTTGCAGTGGTAAACAAAGTCATATAAAAATAAATCTTTTGCTCTTCTGATACAGTCTTTGGACAAAAAAATTCTTTGAAATTTACTGCTTTATGTTGACTTTCTTTCACCTGCCTTATTCCACCTGGGAACCCTATTGTTCTCTCTGGTCTTACAGAAACACTCTGCTTTTCTTCATCATTTATTTAAGGTCAACCATTAACCAAGCAAAATATCAAGAGCACAGGCCCAGGTGGAGGATGGGGGTGGGAGAGCATCATAGTTTTGCTGGTTTCTAAGGGAAAGTATAAAAATATGGTACCTGTATATATTCTCTAACCAGAAGAGTGATGGGACCTGTGAGGGCAGTGAGGATGTCACTTTATGAACCACAGCTCATAAAACTGATAAGCTGTTACCCATGTTCAGGTAAAAATGGATTCTATTGATTTGCACTGTCTTGCATTCAAGGATGGTGCCATTTTCTCTTCTTTAGACTTTGGTGTGTGTGTGTGTGTGTGTGTGTGTGTGTGTGTGTGTGTGTGTGTGTGTGTGTGTGTGTGTGTGTTTTAAATACTTGTGTTTCCCAGTAATCCCTATAGGAGGAGCCTCTGTACCATGATGCTATCATGTCTGGCCAGGAATGGGCAGAACTTTGATATTCTCAGAAATAGGCATTTGTCACATCATCTAAAGTGACTAACATGGGACACCGCTGACTATTTTGCCATTAGACATCAGCCAGCCATTTAAGGAGTCCCTACTCCAGAAGATTTTATTAGGATACAGCTAACAATGACAGAGAGGAAAACAGTGTAAGTTTTCAGTGATCAGGAATCCTGTGAGTTTATATAGGCACCAGATTTGTAATTCTAATTACAGAAAAGAGACAGAGTAACACATACAATAGGAGATTCCTTTTAATTGGAATAAATACATATCTCACAGCCCAGTTTCTGACCAAAGTTAATCTTTTCCACACATAATACTTTAATAGAGGTTTTGCAATTTTCTATACTCATTTTTTCTCTGTTCTCAAAAGAGACTAAATATTCAGTTAATGTGAAAGCATACTACTACTGCATGAAAGGTAAAAAGCTTTATTTTTTGCTGCTTAGCACATTTTTTCTAATTTTATCGACCTATAACTTTTGGACTGCATGAAAAGGAGAGAAATTTATTTTGTAATTAATTTAGTAAAGGATGATGACAGGATGTAAAATTGAGCAACGAAATTGGAGGGGGGGATGAACCTTGCATATTTACATTAGGATATTAAAACACTAAATTAAGGGAAACAAATGCCTGTAATTCAGTTCAGTGAAACAAACATTAGCTACCTACTGTGTACAAGACACTGTGATATGTGCTACATATATAAATACTCAGACATCTTTCTCCCTGCCCCCTCCTAAATTGTTCCCCTCCTTTTTAACCTCCCGAGTTCTGTTGATAATATTACCCCCTCCCAAGTCAACTCAGTTACTTTTGACCCTTGCTTTTTCTTTGACACCTCCAATTCATTGCTAAGTCTTATTGATTTTACCCAGAAACATATGTCATATATGTGCAATCCTTTTTTATTCCCACTGTTGCTACCCTAGTTCAGGCTTTTAATAACTTCCTAACTGGTCTCCCTAACTCCATCTTTCCTCTCTCCAACTACACTGGTGCCACTCCAATGCCTTCAGAGGGGTTTGCTTCCAATATTTTGGAATAAACTATAAAATCCTCAGTCTGTCTTCAATTGAAGGGCCTTTCCTGGTTGAAGTCTACTCTTCCTGCTTTTCCACACTATTTGCCTGTAAGTACTCTATGTTTTGGCAAAATTGAGTTGCTCGTTATTCCCCAATCTCCTCCGCCACCCCTGAATATTTGTATCAAACACAAGACTGAAATGAACCAATGCCAAATGTCTACCTATTGAAATCCTTCCTTTTTTTCAATCCAATCCAACAAGTATGTACTTAGATAGTACAGAGGCTAGAGTGCCAGATCTGGAGACAGGAAGACTCATCCTTCTGAGTTCAAATCTGGCCTCAGACATGCTAATTAGCTGTGTGATCCTAGGCAAGTCACAGCCTAGAAAATGAACTGGAGAAGGAAATGACAAACCATTCCAGAATCTTTGCCAAGAAAACCCCAACTGGGGTCACAAAGAGTCGGACACAACCAAAAGACTGAACAATGCACAAGACATTAACCTAGGCATGGGAGATACAGAGACAAAATGAAAAAATTACTCTTTGCCTTCAGAAAGCTCCAGGGATAAAATGAAAGGCAGAACAATAATAGTCCCTGCCCTCAAGGAACTTGAGGTGTAATGTAGGTAGAAGATATAGAAAAGATAAATTAGAGACAACCTCAGAGGGAAGGTGCTAGCATTAAAAGCAGGATTTCGTTCAGTCGTTTTTCAGTCATGTTTGGCTCTTGTGACCCTAGGGTCTTCCTGAAAAAGATACTGGGGTAGTTTGCCATTTCCTTCTCCAGTTCATTTTACAAAAGAGGAAACTGAGGCAAACAGGGTTATGTGACTTGCCCAGGGTCACACAACTAGTAAGTGTGTCTGAGGCTAGACTTGAACTCAGGAAGATGAGTCTTCCTGACTCCAGCCCAGCACTCTATCCACTGTGCTGTCTATCCACCTGGATGAGGATAAGTTAGAAAGGACAGGGAAAAGTCAATTGCAAAAGGTGAGATTTTAGCCGAGACTTGAAGGAAGTCAATGGATGAAGATTAGGATGAAGAGGGAGAGAATTCCAGACATGAGGGACTGTTAGTGAAAATGCACAGAGTAAGGAGCTAGAGTGTTGTGTGCATGGAAGAGTAAGAAGGCCCAAGAGTTACTGGATCAGAGTATATGGCAGGGAGTAGTGTAAGGAGACTGGTAAGGTGGGAAGTAGAGAACCAAGCACTTGACAAGCCAAATAGAAGATTTTTTATGTGATCCTGAAAGTTACAGGAAGTCACTGGTATTTATGGAGTAGGGGTGGGAGGGATGGTCAGACTTGAATTTTAGAAGATTAATCTGTTGGGTAAGTGGAGGATGGAACTGAGGAAAGGAGAGACTTGGGGCAGAGATCCACTAGGAAACCATTTTGCAATAGTCTGGGCAGGAGGTGATGAGGGCCTGGCCCAGTGTGGTGGCGGTGTCAAAGGAGAGAAGTGATCATATACAAGAGATGCAATGAATGTAAGCATGACAGAACTCAGCAACTGATTGTCAGTGTGGGATGAGAGAGAGTGAGAAATCAAGGACAAGGCTTAAGTCATGCACCTGTGTGACTGAGAGGACAGCGTTATCCTCATCCAGGACAGCTAGAAAGGGGGGAAGGTTTTTTTGGTGGGAGGGAGACAATGAGTTCAATTTTGGAAATGTTGAGTAAAATAAAAAGGAACAATACAAATACAAAGCAGTTTATTAATGCAAAATCCAGGAGACTTTTAACTTTTTATTTAAATTCTTATTTCAGTTTCTTCCAAATGTTCTCAAGCCAAATGATAACTACTTTTGCACTGGGAGACTGGGCAAGGAGGATGAGATATCTCAAGCATCCCCCCAAAAGATACGAGTTTCACAGATGAGGGAGATGACATTCCCCAGAGTTAAGATAACTTTTAATCGGTCTTAGATGCACTATGTACTTTTCCCTATAAGACTGTTTCCCACATTGGGTGGTGAGTAGCAAATTGCAGTCATGGTATCCAACATGGAGAGTTTGTCCCAGTAGCTGATGTTGATAACTTAAGTAGGACCCAGTCAGCATGTGACTATAATATGCTCTGCCATCTTGACAAAGACTCAGTGATTTTGCAGGGGGATTGGGCCCATACAACTATACATTATAAGCTGGACTAGTTGAAGAATTTCTGTAAGAAAGGTGACCCAAACCCAAGACTACAGAAACAAGCATTCCTCCTCTTAACTCTTAGGCCTTTTCCCTTAACACCCTCTAGCCTTATAATCTTCATGGTAAATGCAGAATAATAACTGAATCTTAGAGTTGGTTAGGACTTGAACTCTTCTAGTCTTCCTCACCCCTCCAAGAATCCCTCATACATCATCACTAACAAGTGATAGTAAACTCTTACTCTCATGGAATAGCCCATTCCATTTTCAGACCTCTAAAACAGTTCATTTGTTTTATTTGCTGAATCAGGCCACATGCTGTATCCCCTAACTTTGGGTATAACTACAAGACTCTGTCCTGGATCCTCTCCTCTTCACTTCCTATCTCCCTTCTCCCTCCTCACCCCCATCAGATTACATGGGTTCAATTACCAATTCAATCTATATTACTCCCAGATCTATATTCCCAACCCTGGTCTCTTGTGCTCCAGTCTTATATCACTATCTTCCAATTGGTCATTTCCGTTTTTTCCCCAATAAATAAGCATCTCTTTTTTTCTCCCTCTAACCTCGATTAATTTAGTTGAAAAAGAAAAACCCATGTAACAGATGTGCATAGTCAAGCAAAACAAATTCTCATACTGTCCTCACCAAATTTTGACTCCATTACCTCTTTAGCAAGACGTGGGCCATGCAGACATCCCAGTGACACCCCAAGTGAAACGTCCAGAATGGAACTCAGCATCTTATCTCACCATTAAAGTACAGGATCCTTGAGGTAAAAACTATTTAACTCTTTTCGTTTTTCTTTATATCTCTAGCAATCAGCACAATACCTGGAACACAGTAAGAGCTTAGTAAACACCTACTAACTAACTCCCCAAACTCACCTAACTTTCTGCCTCAGCTCTTTCTGTCCATGGTATCACTACTCTTCTAGTCATACTGTCTTCTAATGCCTGAGACCACCTCAATTCTTGGTTCTCACTCATGCAAATATTTTATTGGCTGAAATCTTCTAAGGATTCTACCTCTTCCATAATTTGGTCTTAAACTGGCTTATTGCCTGGAACATAGTAGGTGTTTAATAAATACTTATTGATTTGATTTGACTTGATTCAATAGCTCTTATTTCCCCCCCGCCTTTTCTCTACTCATGTGGACCAATAACCCTTGCTCACAAGTCCTTTATCACCTTTCACCTGGATTATTAAAATAACCTCCTAATTGATGTCCTTTCCTCAAGTCTGTCCCCTCTTAAACTGAGCCCAAGCGTGAGGAAGCTGCAGCCTTAAGGCCACATATGGTCCTCTAGGTCTTTAAGTGTGGCCCTTTCAAAGGACTTGAGGACCTAGAGGGCCACATATGGCCTTAAGGCCATGGGTTTTCCACCCTGACCTAGCCTCTAGAGTTGCTAAAATGCTTTTCCTGACACAAGCCTGCACTCCAGTGCTTCCTGTTAGCTCTGAAAGCAAGTACGATCTCCTCTACTTGGTGAATGTCCTTCATAATCTTGCTCCTGATACTGAAAAGAGTGGAAAAGACATCAGTCTCTTCCCTACTTAATGTCTCCCTTTCCAAAAACAAAACAAATAAAATCCTGTAATGATTCCCTTAGCATTCTTGCCATATTTTCACAGCCAAGATTCTTCCCCTAGCAATAATATATTCCATCTTTACAAATCCAACTTGAAAGAAAAAAGAACCTTTCCATTTACATAATTGTAAAGGTTCCAGGCACCAGTGTGGGCTTTCCCATGAAGCCTTCCCCCTCCCACTCAGCCCTCATCCACTACCCCTCTCCCACCAGACATGGTGACTCAGTGAGAAGGAAGAAGTGTGAGGCTTTTTACCTGGGCTAACACTTTCCTAATATATCCCTTCCCTCCTCCTCACGTATCACTTCTCCATGGTCTCAGAGAAATGACACCTGCTCTTTTTTTTTCTTTTACAACTTCAAGTGGGGGGATGTGAATAGGAGGTTTTGACTGGTGGGTTCCACATTCCCACTACCTCTTCTCCCAAAGCTTGCCAGCTTTGCAGTCAATGTCATATAACCTTCTAGCACCATTAAGAGAGTCTTCACTTAACCTATCTGGCCTCAGTTTTCTTGAAAGTCCCTTCTGGCTCTACAACTATACAAAAAATTTTTTTTAAAGAAAATAGCCCAACTCACTAATCTCCTATAGTCTTATTCATAAAATGCTTAGAACCCCTCTCTCTATCTCATCTTTCTATACTATGTATTATGCCTCTCCCTTAGTTACTGTCTTGAGTATACTGAGTCTTTTAAGCAAAATGGAGTGATTAGGGGGCAGCTAGGTGGCACAGTGCCAGGCCTAGAGTTAGGAAGGTTCATCTTCCAGAGTTCAAATATGGCCTCAGACTCTTGCTAGCTGTGTGACCTGGGCAGGTTGCTTAACCCTGTTGGCCTTAGCTCCTCATCTGTAAAATGAGCTGGAGAAGGTAATGGCAAACCATGCCAGCATCTTTGCCAAGAAAATCCCAAATGGGATCACAGTCAGATACAACTTAAGTGACTGAACAACAACATAGTGAATAGAATAGTGGTTTTGGAGTAAAGGAGACCTAAATTCAAATCCTGCCTCAGACAATTACTAGCTGTGAGATCCTGGACAAATCACTTAATCTCTCTCATCCTCAGTTTCCTCATCTGTAAGAGCATAATAACCAATTCACTTTAAAGGTTATTGAGAGGATCAAATGAGATAATGTGCAAAGATACTTTTCAAATTTTAATGCACTCTGTAAATGAAGATTTATGTAACTACATGTTGCTACTTTATAAATATGCCCCAGATTTCTTCCCCCCCCCCCCCAAGAGCCTGCCCTTTCCACAAAAGCTGAATAAATTCACTGTATTATCTTTGGTGAGTCACTGAACATCTCCCCATGCATCAGCTTCCTCAGCTATAAAATTAGGGGGCTGGCCTAGATGCTCTCTAATGTCCATCCTTTCTAGCTCTGAATCCAAGATTCTATCTCCAAGCACTAATGTTTTATGATCCTAGGATTCTGAATAAATTACATGGTATAAACTGTTACCATCTGTAAGTGGGGAGATTCCAAATCTCACTCCAAGAAATTATACTCATCATTAGAGCTAGAAGAGGCTATAAAGAATCTAACTAGTACAACTCTCCCATTTTACAGATGAGGAATTTAAGACCCAAAGATATATGGAAAGTGATTTGCCCAAAGACACACAGAAGGGAAGTAGCAGGGCTAGTATTCAAAACCAGGTCCTCTGTAAAGTCACTGTTTTTGCCACTACACCAAGCTGCCTCCTTCCAATGAATCAGGCCAGCCACAAACATTTATTAATAACCTACTATGTTCCAGGCACTGGGGAAAAAAGACAAAAACAACAAAACAGCATCTCCTCTCAAGAAATTAAATTGTCAGGGGACTTTTATAACTATACACAGAAAAACTACAACATTAATACTCTGTATTTAACTAAGTGTTGGGAGGTTAAACAGGAAAAGCTTCCTGTACAAAAATGGTACTTGACATGAGTTTTTAAAAAAGTAAAGGATTTTATCACAGAAGACAGCTAGAATGCACAGTGGATAGAGTTCCAGGCCAAGAGTCAGCCTCAGATACTTACTGTGTGACCTTGGGCAAGTCACTTAACCCTGTTTGTTTCCATTTCCTCATCTGTAAAATGAACTGGAGAAGGAAATGGTAAACCACTCCAGTATCTCTGACAAGAAAACCCAAATGGGGTCATGAAGAATCAGACACAGTAGAAAAATGGCTGATTATAAGGATGGAGAGGGACAGAAATAAGCAGAGATCACTAATAATCAGCCAACAAACATTTTAGGTCAAGATGGCAGAGTAGAAACAGGAATTCCACGGGGCTCCAGCTACCACATCCTCCAATTCATGTAAAAGGTGACTCTGAACAAACTTTGGAGCTACAGAACCCCACAAAATAACACAGAGAAGCTAACCACCTGCTGAGGACAGCCTGGCAAGCTGGCAGGTAGTGGCCAATGCAGTGTTCTGGGAGCCAGAGGTTTCAGCCTCAGGGTGGGCCTAACCAGCCTCCAGCAGGAGGGACTTGATCAGCAGCAGCTGTGGTGGTTTCCAGAATTATCAAGCCATAGATGCTGAGGACAAAGTGAGAGGTCAGTGCAATGTGGACTTTGGGATCTGGTAGTTTGGGAGTGTGGTCAGCCTTTGCCCCTGGGGTGAGAAGCCACTGAGGAGCTGTGGCCATGCAGCCACCACCACGAGCACCTTCAGCTCCTGGCCTACAGATTGTAGGGGGAACAAGCAAGCAGTCTGAGGGGTAATTGCTCTTGCTTTAACCTCCTTGGATCTGGATTGCAGTCTAGGGTGGAGGTCCTGGAGTGTGCAACCAGTTTGCCAGAGTATGTGGAGGCTTCAGAGAGGGCACCCAACTAATACCTTCAGCGGCTGAGAAAATTCCAGCATTTGGGACAAAGCTCCCCTGTCTGGTGGCAGAGTTCTACTGTGGCAAAAAGCCCAAAAGTCAAGTAATTGAGTGGCAAAATGAGCAGGCAAAGGAAGCAAAGCAAAAAGAGCGACCCAACTTTATATTCCTATTTTGGGGAAAAAAAGGATCAAAGCATAGAACAGGAGGAAGACAATGAAGTCAGAACTCCTGCAACAAAAGCTTCCAAAAAAATACAAGCTGGTTACAGGCCACAGAGGACCTTAAGAAGGATTTTGAAAACCAAATAAGAAAAGTGGAGGAAAAATTGGGAAGAGAAATGAGAATGATGCAAGAAAAGTTATGAAATGAGAGTCAACAACCTGACTAAAGAAAATAAGACCTTAAAAAATAGACTAACTCAGATGACAAAAGCATCTCAAAAAGGCAATGAGGAGAAGAATGCCTTAAGAAGCCGAATTTGCCAGATGGAAAAAGAATCTCAAAAGCTCACTGAAAAGAATAATTCCTTCAGAATTAAATTGGAGCAAATGAAAGCTAGTGACTTTATGAGAAATCAAGATACTATTAAACAGATCCAAACAAATGAAAAAATAGAGGGCAATGTGAAATATCTCATTGGGAAAACCACTGACCTGGAAAATAGATCCAGGAGAAAGAATTTAAAAATTATTGGACTACATGAAAATCATGATAAAAAAAAGAACCTAGAAATCATCCTTCAAGAAATTCTCAAGGAAAAGTGCCCTGATGTTTTAGAACCAAAGGGCAAAATAGAGGTTGAAAGCATCCACTAATCACCTCTAGAAAAATATCCCCAAAAGAAAACTCTTAGGAATATTATAGCCAGGTTCCAGAATTCCCAGATCAAGGAGAGAATATTACAAGAAGTCAGAAAGAAATAATTTGAATATTGTGGAAACACAATCAGGATAACAAAGAATCTGGCAGCTTCTACACTGAGGGATAGAAGGGCTTGGAATATGATATTCTGGGGGTCAAAGGCTGGGATTAAAACCGAGAATCACCTACCCAGAAAATCTAAGTATCATATTTTAGGGGAAAATATGGTCATTCAGTGGAATAGAGGACTTTCAAGCATTCTTGATGAAAAAACCAGAGTTGAATAGAAAATCTGACATTCAGATACAAGAAGCAACAGAAGCATGAGAAGGTAAACAGGGAAAAGAAATCATAAGGAACTTATCCAAGTTGAGCTATTTATATCCCTACATGGAAAAACAATAATTGTAACTTATGAAACTTTTCTTAGTATGAGAATAGTTGAAGGGAATAGAAATGTGTGTGTATATATGTGTACAGGTATATATATGTATATAGATAGAGGGTACAGGACCAATTTAATAGGAAGGGATGATACTGAAAAGGTGAAATTAAGAGGTGAGAGAGGAATATAATGAGAGGAGATGGGGAGAGACAGAATGGGGTAAGCTATCTCATATAGAAGGGGCAAGGGAAAATGGTCACAATGGAGGGGAAGGACAAGAAGGCAAAAGAGAATGGGAGAGTGGGGGGAAGGGGATGAGAGGGGGATGATGGAAGGGAGGGCAGGATTGGGGGGAGGGAATTTGGAAGTACCCACTTTTGAAAAGGGACAGGATCAAAGTAGAGAGTAGAACAAGTGGGAGGGATGGGAGGGGGATATAGTCAGTCTTTTACAATATATCCACTATGGAAATGTTTTGCATAGCTACACATGTACAACCTATACTGAATTGCTTATCTTCCCAGTAAGGATGGATGACAAGGGAGGAAGGGAATGAACACGTAACTGGGAAATAAGATATACAGGCATTGGGGCATAGAGATCTACCGTGCCCTACTGGAAAGTCGCAGGGGGTATGGGAGAAGATATAGGAAAGAGATTAGAGAAGGGCATATCCAGTGGGATCACTATTTTGGGGTGGTGGGTAGGGGGAAAAACAGGGAGAAGATTTGTAACTCAAAATCTTGCATAAATGAATGATGTAAACTAGAAGTTAATAAAGCATTTGTAAAAACAAACAAACATTTTTAAAGAACTTACTATGATCCAGGCATGGTGCTAAGCAATGGAAAAGTAACACCAGTCCTACCCTCAAGAAGCATACATTTTAATGGGGAGACAATATGTTAATAACTAGGGACATACAAGATATATACAGACTAGATGGAAGGTTATATAGGAGGGGAAGACACTAGCACCTGAGGAGGGACTGGGGAGTGGAAGAAAGAACCCTGGCAAAAGGTGGGGATCTGAGCTGAGTCTTAAAGGTAGCCAGGGAAACTAAGAGGCAGTGCACTATAGGCAAGAAGATGGGCAACAGTTTATCATGTTAAAGGAACTACAAATAGACCAGTGTAGCTGAATCAGAGTATACACAGAAGGTCACATAGAATGTAAGTAGACTGAAAGATAGGAAGAGGCCATCTTCCAGCTTTCAGTGCCAAGCAGAAGAATATATATTTGAACACAGAAGTGATAAGTACCACTAGAGCACGATCTACAATTTAGAACTTGCTGGTTTCCTAATTCTACAGACTTCACTAGCCCCCATTTTGAGTGGGTCTCTAGGGGAGTGAGGAGGAAGGGAGTCAGGGGGAGGGCAGCACTCAGTAGAATCAACATCAGGAGTCCCCACGCTTATTCTCGTCCTGTGTTTAATAACTAAATTACTACACATTTAACAAACCTTCCTCACATCCCTTTGCTAGAACCAGGGCAGTTTTTTTTGTAACAACGGGATCCCTGAATTTAGGACCTTGGCCAACTGCCCACAGATATACAAAGAATAGATGACAATAAGATAGATGGAAAGGGACTTCAGAGTAGAGGACAGTGTGGAATTAAACATTTTTTAGTAGAGGGTTAAGAGAGGAGGAGCTCCACCCCTGCTCACAGAGCTGTCCAGATACTAACCAAGTAATTATCCCTCAAATTAGTGCACAGACTTCTACCAAAATCAGTGTTTCCATTCAAGCCTCAAAGTCAGTATCTGAAGCCTTAACAATTTAGTTGCTTTTAAACAATTTTGGGAGAATGTTTGAATGTGTATATATAAATACTAAATCTCCCTCTTCAGAGTAAATTAGGGGTAAGTATTGCATAAGAATATCCAGAAAGGAAAGTAAGGAAGTGAGCTGGTAATAAGAGATGGTTGTTTATTTCATAACTAACAAATACTAAAGAGATTCCCCACAGAATTTTTGTTTGGGGGCCCTGGATTTAAATTTACTAACACTGGCAAGTTGTTCATCCTTTATTTTAAAGAGGACCAATGATATCCCAAGGTGATGTCTTGCTTGTGGATTGAAGTGAGGCAGAGGTGCACACAGCAGTCAGCCTCACTTTCTCTTCCAGAGTCATCAAAGACCAATGGCAGGACAAAAGTCAAGAAGACTGGTGATGGTTTGGGATGCAGCTGATGGCCTTGGCACCTTCAACATCTGACCAAGCTCTAAGCACTCCACAGCACCGGCTTCAGCCACTTTTAGGGCTGTTAGAACAGATCTGTCATCTGCCCATTCAGGGTCTGGGGGGGGGAGGAGTCTTCACATGTTTGGGGTAGGCATCCGCCAGCTCACTGACAGGTTTGAGGCCTCTTGTTTACCCTCAGTCTGGTTTAGCCCACCTGCCCAGATGGTTTACAAGGGTGTTGCTGCTGCACATTTTACAGCTTCTTGGAGCCACAAGTGAGAGTTGGATGATAGCAGACACCAACAGTGGATAAGGAGCCCCAAACGGCTTGCCAAGCCCTCCCACCAAAGGTGCTAGTCCTCCCCGAATACCCAGTAACTCACTAAAACAGACACAAAGAATATCCCAAATAATCCCAGGGAGGGCAGCAGAAGCCATCCTGAGGGGATCCAGAAGGGGCTTGTGTTTCATCTTTGCCATTAAAAGGAGAGGGTACACAAGAGGAGGAAGTGATCAGCAGTCCCAAATGCCACAAAGAGATAAAGAAGGTTGAAAACTGAGAAAAGGACAATGATTTTAGCAATTAAGAGATCATAGGTGGACAGTGCAGTGAATAGAATGCCAGATCCAGAGTCAGGAAGACCTGAGTTCAAATCTAGCCTCAGATACTTCCTAGCTGTGTGACCCTGGGCAAGTCACTTAACCCTGTCTCAGTTTCCTCATCTGTAAAATGAGCTGGAGAAGGAAATGAGAATCCACCCCAGTATCTTTGCCAAGAAAACTCCCAAAAGGGATCATAGAGTCAGAGTTGACTGAAAAATGACTGAACAACCACAATGGTAGAAGTCTTGGAAAGAGTAGTTTTGGTCCTTTCCAACAAGTTGAATCATTCTAATTGTATTACAACTAGGGTTGTAGAAGCACAAACTAATTTTCATCCTTCCACATAAAACTGTCTCCCTTTCTGTGCTGGGAGACAGCACAGAATGGCTTCTCAAGGGCTAGACTTAGGGTAAGGAAGACTCAGGTCTGAACCCTGCTTCAGACACTGACTTGATGTATAAACTTGGGTAAACCACTTCTGCTCAGTCAGACTCAGTTTCTATCCAAAGTGCTCTTGGAAAATGTGAGGAGGGAGCTACCAATAGAACCAGGAAAGACTCCATTAAAGAGGTGACCCCTGAGCTAATAAGGGGAGGAAGAGAGTCCAACAAGAGAAGATGAGGAAGGAGTATGTTCCAGGAACAGGCAATACGATGAAGTGAAGTTGGGGAGGTAGGTTGGAGCCATATTGTGAAGCACAGCTTGGAGCCAGATGTGCAAGCACACCCCGCAGGGACCATGCCCATTAACATTTCCTTCCAGAGGAAGAACCAGTGGCTATGATCACCCTAGTTGTGCTGAGACATCTGAGGCACACTCTATGAACGCTTACAGTGCAGAGGACATTAAATGCCAGATTTTGTATCTTATCTCAGGCAAGACCACCTCTCCAACAGTCTCATTTTCCTCTCACAGATGGTAGCATTAAACTATTTTTCCAAAGAACCACTGAATTAGGAAGTAAGTTAGTTAGAGTAACCCCTTTCCTCAAGATGTAGTGCAAAATAGAGTGCAAAATACAGAAGAGAATCATTTCTTGAGGAGACAAAGCAGAGCGGGCCCAAAGGGAAGCTGGCAGGAGTGGCTCTAGTCATTTCAGTGATCTAATGAAAGCCATCAAAATGGTGCCTCATAGGATGTTCTGCACAATACCGGGACTAAAGAAATGTGACTGAAACAGAGATCTGGGCATGGGAGCAGCAGAGGACCCTTCATCCATTCATGATAATGATGATAACTGTCATATTTGTAGGGCTTTAAGGTCTGCAAAGTGTTTTAAATGTGGTATCTCAGGTGAGAGGCAGAACAGCCCTCTGAGGGAGGTGCATTAGGAAGTATTATCCTGTCTTTTCAATAATCTGTGGTCAGACAGGTTAAGTGGCTTGCCCATGGTCACAAAGCCAGTTAAATGTCAGAGGGAGGATTTGAGTCAAGGGCTTCCAGACTGTATGACCAGCATGCTATCGACCAAGCTAAGAGCCTCTCCGAGACCAAGATATTTGTGTGTATATTCTGATTTAGTCCAGGGCAGAGAAAAGGTAAACTTCAGAGATGAATAAATCACACTGTATTTGACTTGGTTCTTGGGATGCTACCAATGCTAGTAAAATTATCTGTTCACCTTGTTATTTCTTGAGTGTCTGTTTCACCCTCTCCTTCACCTTCGCTGTGTTTCCCCTTTTTGGCCAGGCCCTAGCAGTTCATTTCCTGTTGGCTGCAATCTTTGGTTAACCTGTTCCAGACTCTGCTACTTTCTCTTTATCCTCAATTCTTCCACCTCTTTTGTTCCCCTTAACACTGAAACCTTGGGAAGAGAACGGGAGAGAACAAGATGCCAGATCAGATCACCAAACTTACAAGACTCAAAATCAAAATTGCCTAGCTCAAATCCTCGTCCTGTTGCTACAGAAGTGATTTGGTATTCCCATTTCTGCTTCCTAACACATAGAGTTAAGCTGCTGATGTTCAGTCATTTTTCAGTCATGTCCAACTCTTTGTGACGCCATTTAGGGTTTTCTTGGCAAAGATACCATTTCCTTCTCCAGCTCATTTTACATATGAGGAAACTGAGGTAAACAGGGTTAAATGACTTGCCCAGGGTCACAAAGCTAGGAAGTGTCTGAGACCAGATTTGAACTCAGGTCTTCCTGACTGCAGGTCCAGCACTCTATCCATTGCACTACCTAGCTGCCCACATAATTATAAGTATTCCTTTAATCATGCAGAATCCTGAATAACTTTGAATTTCCCCTATTCTCCTTTTCAAAAAAGAAGTGGCAAACGGCAACCCAACAAGAAGATTTCAAAGATTACATTAACAGCATAATTTACAGGCAACCCAGTCTGTAGGCTATATCCACAGTCAGAATCATTCACTGCCCATAACATACTTCCCTGCCCTCTATGAGCCAGCCACATTGGTTTTGCTCTTCCTCGTATACAGTATTTCCTCTCCCTTCTCGATCCCTTTGTACTAGTAATGTCCAGTCCCTTTTCGGAAGTGGACTCCCTCCTCAGCTCTAGCTCAAAGAATGTCTTGCTTCTTTAAAGGATCAGCTCAAGAGAGGCCATGTTGTATGACAGATAGAGAGCTGGCCTTAGAGTCAGAAAGGCTTAGGTACAAGGTCTAACCCTGGCACATAGTGACTTTGTGATCTCACACAAGATTCAGCCTCTCATTGCTATGGACAAATCTCTAAGACCATAAGTTGTAGAGAAGTTATTGGCAAATACCTTCTTCTGCATTGGAAAGGGGGTTTGCTCAGGGTGAGTTTCCTATGCTAATGAAATTTCAGGTCTGTCATTCAAAAATAAGTCATTCAAAAAAAGTCTGCTCATACTCCACCCTCTACACAAACCTTTGCTGATCCCCTCTCCTCTGCTCTATCCCCCCAATTGCTAGCACCCAACTTTCCTAAACTATTTTGTGTTTATTTGGTCATTGAGCTGGATCTTTTAGGGATTTCAAGTGACCTAAGTAAGGAAGAAGATAATTTCTGTATATAATATAAATACAATATAACATAATATAATATTATGCCATAATATATAACATAATAATATTCACTCTGTATAAACTTCTCTATGTACATGTTGTCACCCTCAATACAATATAAACTCTGGAGTTCAGAAACTATTACATTTTTTTCATTTGGCTGAAGCTTTTGTTTGAAATGTATAGAGACTATAGCTAAACTTCTGGCTAGCTAGCCTTGCCAGTGAATTCAAGCTTCAAGTCTTGTTGAATGAAATGTGTTCTTTCCTGGCTTCTTCTACAGAACAGACTTCCTAAGCAATTTCATTTCCTTTGAATTATGAGTGTCTGCCTTAGTAGGAATGGCATTATCTGAAGCACAATTATATTTGTGATAAAAGGCCAAGTACTCAGCTGATAAACTGAAATATGTTGTCTGACTAATATACTCCTAGAAGGTAGCTGGAGCTTAAGTGATAAAGCAGGCTGTAACTTAGGTGAATCAACTCTGAGCTATTTATCAGGGACTTAGACTATCAGAAACATAATACTTTCTACCACTATAATTTGATTCAGTCTAGCAGTTATAAGGAGGTGTTACTCTGTGCCTCCAGAATCATTGCATGGGAGTAATGTTATGGAACAAGATGGAACAATAAATGACATTTAACCCATGTTATAGGCATACAATAAGGGATAAATTATGCACAGGATCAATTGTAAAGCAAATTCTATTCTGAAAAAAAAGGAAGCAGATGCACAAAGAAGTATTACCTAATGATCTCAGAGTACTTGAATCTCCAAAGCTTTAGAATTCTGTTACCAATCATTGTCATGCAAAGTAGAGTAAATAGAATATACACTTTATCAGAGCCTCCATTTTGATACAGTGACTTCATGGTATGGAAATCTGTCATTTTTATGAAGGTCCTTAGCAGGACACCAGAGATTTAAAGAGAATGTGACCCCAGGCTTCAAATATTTAAACTAACATAACCAAGAAGACTAACATAAGAAAGAGGAAATAGTCTTCTGGCAGAATTAGGAGCAGTGGATGGAAGTTACAAATGGAAAATTTTGGTTCAACACAAGGGAAAGGAAAAATTCCTAACAATTAGGATTTTCCAGAAATGGGATGGGCCATATCATGAAGTGGTTGAGTTCCTTCTCTAGATGAGCACTTGTTGGACATGCTATATAAAAAGATACTTATACTCCAGGAGTAGGGGTAAACCTAGATGACTATAAGAATCCATCTAAACTACAAGATTTTATGATGTCGTGTGTCTATGGTTCTAAAGCTTTAAAATCTGGGCAATATGTATTTTTCTATTATGGTATATTGTATTCTCAACCTAGACATTTCAGCAGTATATGTATCTTATCTTTGGTCTTCACAGTCCTAGAGCCTAAAGGTTCCTTCTGGTCCAACACTTCATTTTGCCCCTAGCCATTCTGACTTCATTTTAACAGATGCTTCTGTGAATAATAGCTGGAGTCTTCTAAACCTAACCAATCACATTTTTATGGCAATCATGCTAAGTTTACATGGATTATGTTGGATTTAAAAGTTTTGCTTTAAGGTGACTATTAAAATAGTGTAAATGGAAAGTAAAAAATAGTGTATGTAGAGTTTCCATATTTATAAGACTATAAGTCAACAACCTCTTTAGAGAGGTTAGTTTGCCATTCAGTGGAGAGAACTCTAAGTTTGTAGCCAGTAGACCTGGGTCACTTACTACATATGATTTTGGGAAAGTCACTTGTCCAAAAAACATAGGTAGAAAGTGACCCATGTCTACTGACCTCTCTAGGTCTCAGTTTCATCACTTGCAGAATGAGGAATTTGGACTAGATAACATCTAATGTTCTTTCTAGCCCTAAATTAATGATTCTATTCTATCAATTAATGGTTATAGATAGATAGATAGATAGATATGTGTGTATGTATATATATATATAAACATGTTTCACAGGTGCTAAGAAAATCCTGAGTACAACATTGGTTTATTTTTGGCTCCCTGGGCAGCACACATCAACTATGGGATTTGTAACTTTGTATTCAATTACTTTATCCCAGTGACTTTTCCCCATAATATGATTTTATATAATTGAACTAAACTCTAAAAGCATCTGGACCACACATGCTGGACAGAGGGAGTCTAATAGAAACCACTTTAATTTTATTCTGGGAAAGAGACTTAACACATTATTACCATCATTTGATTCAAAGGCATGGCCTCGTGTAACTAACCATAACCTAAAATCATTCAGTTCAATTACAAGTTGTTGTGAGTAGAACTCATGTAGTTTGTGAAGCCTGGGATATGTAAATTCAGTATTAGGTTTACACAACCTTTGGCTATTGTGTTGTATACTTGTTCTAACTCTTCTTAAAGCTTTTTGTTTGAAAATATCTTTATAATATTATAAGTCAGTCTTGCTCCTCGTATCTTTGGTTAATATTTTATTGATCCTATTCACTTTCTATCACTGTCAGTTCTCAGTACACCCCTCATAAAACAGTTCCTTGTAACAAAGGAAAAATAGGTGAGCAAAACTGACAGAGCATACAATAATCTCTACCACCTCACTACCATCATTAGTTCTTCCATCTAGTGTAAATTGTGATTTCTTTTAGTTTTATTTTAAAACACATTATTATAGTCATTGTTTATATTCTTCTTTTGGCTTTGCTTTCTTTACTCTAAATCAGTTCATATAAATCTTTTTGTATTTTCTCTGAATTCCTCATACTCACTTTTTCTCACACAACTATAAAAGTCATGTAGCACAATTTAGTTAACGGCTCCCCAGTCAATGAATGCCCACTTTTGGTTTCCAATTTTTTGCTGCTACAAAAAGTATTGCTACAAATATTATAGTATATATGGAAACTTCCTTTCTATGGACACCCATGGAGTATAAGAAGGCTAGGTATACCTCTTTCTTTTATATCCCCACAGAAATGACAGAAATTTAGACCATCTGCTAACTTCTAATCTGTTTATGTTTTTATCTTTGTTTGGATTTTAAGCATTTCCTGTAGGACCCTGATTGGACTGAGAATAAAAATATAATAATCAGGGATCTTTTCCCCCTTTCTTTATAAGGGTGTTTAGATAATTTACATTTTAGTATTATATTTGATAAAACCTATACAAATGCCTCAAAATGGCACAGAAACAATTCTAGATTCTGGAAGATTGCACCATTGGAACACAAGCTCTATAGAGCGATATTTAAAGACCCTAGGCTGAGAATGCTTAAAAGTCTAAAGTAAAAAAAGTCAGCAACTAAAAGCCCTGGCAGTTAGGATAGTTATTGTAGCAAATCTACCATTAGGCCAAAATGCAAAAACAAAACAATTTAGATTTTATGGTGTAGTAAAAAACCAACTGGACTTTGCACTCCAGCTGTGATATGTACTAGCCATATGCATGCTACTTAACTTCTGAGAGTGAATCACCTCATTTGTAAAATGGGGATAAGAACACTTGGGAGAAAGTTCTTTGTAAACCATAAAATGCTATAAAAATGTGAGTTCCTCCTATAAAGGATATATATATATATATATATATATATATATAAATATAAATGTGAGTTCCTCCTATAAAGGATATATATATATATATATATATATATATATATAACAAAGAGGAATTGGTACAAAGATCAGCAATCAGGTCATGCCAAAATGACTTGCTTAGAAGTTGGATACAGCTGCATTAGCTCAGTTTCCTCGACTGTAAAATGAGGGTGTTGGCCTAGATTGCCTCTATAATCTACCTAGATCTACCTCCAGAGCACTGAATCTTTCACTGGGGAAATTTTTAGTGAACTGTTTCAAGAAATTTTGGCTCAACCAGCATGACTTTCAGCAAACAGCTATAAATCCAAGGGTACACAAACCCCTCTTGACAAATAAATAGTTCTGGTCAAAGATCCGGTGGCTGTTTAGGGAGCTCAAGAAGGGTGATTTCCTATATTATAAAAAATCTTCAGACTCCATGCCAAGGCCTCTGGCCTCTTCCAGCACAATACTATACAACTCCATATTAAGGAGTCAATTATTCATTCATTTTACTCATATTGGGAAGTGGATGGATCTAGGCTTGTCAGTATCTTGACCAGTTATCAGTCTAAAGAAAATGACTAGATTTCCTTACCTGGATGTTAAAGGAACTAAAGAATCACTGAATTTTAGAGTTGCTAAGGTTCCTCAGAGATAATATAGACCAATGCCCTCATTTTGCTAATGAGGAAATAGGAGCTCAGAGAGTTAAATGACTTGTCTAAGGTCATACAAGTAAATTAGTGGCAAAACTGGTACTAGACCCCGAGTCTTATTTCCAGTCTACTGTTTTTCACAACCCACCATTTAAGACAGAAACTTAACTCTGCTTCTTCTTCATAAATCCCATTTTATGTAAATCAGTGATGTCATGTAAGGAGAAAGAAGATCTTTGAATCACATAGGTTTCTCACACAAAGTATAGTTGTCATTTTACAATGCTTGCATATAGCACAGATAGTCAAGTTTTGAGAAAGGATTCTGCAAAGTCTCAATTTGACCCCCAATTCTGACCCCACCCTTGTCTCACCTGAATTCTATGAAAATTCTTTATTTTAAAAAGTTTTTTCTTATTTTTTTAAAATTCACATCAAATACAGCAACTCCTCATTTTATAGTTTACGTCCCTCAGATTCCTTGTTGTTGACTTGAATGAATAAATGATATTTACTGTTTACTAAGTACTGAGGCTACACATAAAAGAAAGGGATAATCCATCTACTCAAGGAGTACAAGAGTGGTGGGTAGGGAGGGAAAGATGTTTTAGTCAGGAAGTCACAGGAATGAGAGTGGACAGATCAGGGAGTAAATTAACCGGTCCTTTCCAGAAGTAATGCTAATATTGTAGCTCCCAGAACAAGGTGGAGGGTGGGGTGGGTCAGTGGGTAGTGTTACCAGCTGCAGTGTCAGGGAAGATGGCCAGAAGATGGCTGGAGTGATGGCTGAAAACATGGTGGGTGGTCTGGCGCCAGCTCTGTCAGTTTGAGTCCACTGACTCACTAATAAAGATAACTGAACTCCAGGGTTTATATTTTTTTCTTCCTGGCTTCCTACTTTCATCTCTCTCTTTCTCTCTTTTTCTGTCCTTTCTCTTTCTAGAATAATCCATAAACATCAATAACTTATAATAACAAACCTTAAAACATTTTCAGGGTTCCAAAGCACTTTCCCCACCACAATCCTGTGGGGTCAACTGCAAGCACTGTTTATGTTTTAAAGATGAGGAAAATGACTTGCCCTTAAGTGTCATGAAGCCAAATGATATCAAAACTGGGGCCTGAACTCCAATTGTTAGACCCCAAGCCTCTTCTAACTTATGAATATGGTCCATTTTACAATCACATTTATATAGGGCTTCAGAATTCTCTAACTGTTTCATGTTTCCATGGCCAAAGATTTCATCCCCTAGTGGCTAATCTATTTGTGATGTGTCTTTCCACACTTGTGGTGGTCCTTGGGCAGCAAATTCTGGGTACCAGATCCCCAAAGTGGGAATTCCAAAGCTGAACAGACTGAGTCATTGAGGGCATGGTCTCTAGATGTCTGGTGTCCCAGAAAGTCCATTTATAGGAGGCATAGTGTCAAGATGTCAAGAAGCTAATCAGAATTCAATATCTTCTATTCTCTTAAAGTTTATTGTTTAATATATAGATTTGCAGTGTATTAGCATGAGAGAAAATAAGGAGATTAAGCAGCATGTAACTCACTCATCTCTATGGAAATTCACCCATTGGTGTTATTTTTTTTCTTCATGTTTATTAACTGCCCAAAGTGTCTGAGTTTCTGGTTGTATACTAGGCAGAGAGGAAAGGGACAAATCTCCTCCAAAGCTTACAAAGTAAACATCTATTATATGCTAAGTTTTCATTTCCTGTGCAAAATTCCCACCTACACAAGAAGACTGTGTAGGTTACTAGTCTTGAATATTAACTAAGATGTCCAAATGTAGAGAAGAATCCAGCTCTGCCTGACTCAAAGTATTTAAAGAAAATAGCCCTGTCCTTATAAACTGTTAGCCTTCTTTTCCCTACAAAAAACAGAAATCTGTCAATTATTATCAGAATTATTGGTCTTTCTTATCAGTTTGTTCTACTGAGTAGCCAGTTCGTTTCCAATCCAACTAATAAAAATAACTTGAATTTAACCAGTAGGTATTATATTCCTCTAGGAAAAAAAAACCACACTGTTCTATGATGACTGTTTTTGTTGAAACATGGGAAACTATTTCCTAGATGATTTATAACATTGTATAGGCTTATGTCTAATGACATTTGAATTCCTGTGGCAATTTTAAACTAGTGACCTTCAAACTGTTTATCCTTGGACACTGCTAAAGATTCCATGGTCCCCTTTCACTGCACATTTCTCCTTGTGGGGAAAAAAAGTGTGGTAAGATTTCTGTGTAGTTGAAAGAGAAAAAAGATAAAAGTATCATTTAGTCATAGATTTCAAAATTTACTTTTGTTTTCAGGCAGACATTTCCTTGATACCACAAAGACCAACTGCTGACTTACTGCTACCATTGAGCAGTTAAGCCCAAGAAGCACCCGCACCCCACCTTGAACTGCTTAGATCACTAGCCCTGACAACCATCATTGAGGAAACAATCCCTATGGAAATGTGACCAGGCAGAGGCTTCCATGGGTGCTGCTATCACTGCTTCCACAATAGCCATAGCTCCTGAAGGCCTAGAAAGATGTTCCTGACAATCAAGCTCCTTGGTGCTGTCAAATAGATCAGAGCCAGGAAATGTTACAATCCTATCAGTTGATTTTATCAGACATTTTAAGGAATGCACCCTAAGGTCTGTGAATCCTTTAATCTGGCTTGGCACTTAAAAACTATTTCTGTGGTGTCACCCATTTGAATTAGGATCTCTTTGAGTGTAGAGATCACCTTTCATTTTGGTTTTTATTCCTAGCAATGGTCACACTATTTTCTTTGCACATTATAAATGGGAATTTTTCCCATTCATTAATAAATGTCTTTTCATTTCATTCATAGGAACCATAGGATTTTTAAAAATTTAAATAAAAACTGCCCATTACAACCCCTTTATTTTAATTAAGTGATCCTTAAAATATAATCCTAAAGGCATGAAGATTTTTCAAGTAGCCTGTAGGGTGGTTGCTGATAAAAATGTTTCACCTAAACAACTTTTTGCCCGCCAGTCTTCTTTCTTTATTGATGGGTAAACTGGCATTAATCCAAAACAAATTTTGACTGGTCCTTAAACTTTTACCACCAAAGGCAGTGAAACTTTCTAGAAACCTATAAACTTAAGAAAATTCTTCCTTTTCTTCATACATCTCACTGATTCCTTTTTCTTATACGTCCAGCATCTTAACTACTGACCTCTAGTCTCCATCTAAACTGAAGTAGAGTTTGGGTTAGAAAAGACTATATTACAATGTTAATTTAATACACTCTACTAAAGAGCTACACTGTGTATTTTCCTCTGATGAGAAATGCTATTCTTTAAAATTTTAGCAATCACATGTCGGATCCAAGATAAATATATACATATAGAGGAAACCAACATAAATATATAAAAACAAAAGTTATTTCCAAATTGATATGTGGTCAGAAATATGTATTAATAGTTCTCAAAAGAAGAATTACAAACTATAACAGATACAGGCAGGATTTCTCTGAATCACTAACTTAAGAAGAAATACAAATCAAAACACCCCTGAGGTTTCAACTCATGCCTAGAAAATTAGCAAAGAAAACAAAGAATGAGAATAGTTGAAGCCAGGGGGATTAAGGAAAGTCAGACACATTAATACACTATTGGTGGAGCTAAGAATTGTTCCAACAATTCTGGAAAGTGTTTGGAAGACTGTTAAGAAAGTAACTAAAATATCCATACCATTTACCCCAGGGATCAGTGACAAAAAGGAAAGTCCATATACACAAAAATACTTATAGCAGTATTATCAACAAAGAACTGGAAATAACCAGATGTCCATTAGTTGGGGAATAGCTAAATAAACCGTGGTCCGTGTATGCAACTGTAGTCTGTATTACTGTACTTTACAATTAAGAAATGTCAAATATGATGAATACAGAGAAACACAGGAAGAATTTTATGAACTAACACAGTGGAGTAAGCAAGAGGAAAACAATATACCCAATGACTATTATAATACAAATGAAACAATAACAACAAAGCAATTAAAACCAAATACTATGAAATTGCAATGACCAAGCTTGACATTAAAGAAGAGATATGAAAATATACTATACTCTTCTTTTCAAAGGTGGATAACTATTGGTTAGGAATTCTATAGAAAATGGATTTTGTTATTGAATTGTTTTTCAGCCATGTCTGACTCTTCATAACCTTATTTGGTAAAGTTACTAGATATAGATAACGGAACACTATAGGTAATTATCTAATAAACTGAATAATGTGTTGGCTATTTTTGCTATGTTCCCCCCTTTTATTCTTTGATATGTGGGATAGATCTCAGGGGAATTATATATTTGGAAATATGGGTGATATAAAGCAAAGCATCTCAATAAAAAATTTAATTAGGTATCATAAGTATCCCATTAAAACACAGCAATTTTCCGCAATTCTACTGAGACCTATTTGCAGTCATAAACATGAATGAGTAAAATGAGTAAAATGTATACACACACACACGCACACACACCTATATCCTGACATGCATAACCACATGTGTATAGAGAGAGATATAGCTATATCTACCTATCTATCCATCCATCCTTCTATCCTGAAGTTTAGGAAGCAGAGGTCATAACAAGAAGCAGGATGCTAATATAACAAGGAATACATTAACAATGGGGAGAAACGAAGGGTAAAGTCAACCAAAACTGTGAAGAATAGAGGACAACGTTCCTTCCAGTCTCCTTAGATTCTAAGAAATCCACAGTGATAACAAGAAACTGGAATCAAGTAGTGGCCATCAATTAGAGAATACCGAACAAGTTGTAGCATAGGGATAGAATGGAATATTATCACACCATAAGAAATGGCAAACAAAAAGAACTCAGAGGAAAATGGGAAGATAATGAACCAATGTAGATACAGAACAAGGTAAGCCCAACCCAGGGAAACAAATGTGTAATGGCTTTCATGCTCCACTAATTGTAATGATCAATCATGGTTGCAAAGAATAGATAATGAGATATACTTCCTTTCTTTCAACAGGAAGACTTCAGGTACAAAAGGTTGTATACACAGTCAGATCGAAGTGATTAGAAGTCCATTTTCCTTCATTATTTTTCGTTATTACAAAAGAAGGTTCAGTGGAGTCGGGTGCATGGACATTACTGTTTTGCTATTTACCTCCAAAAAAACATCAATAATTAAATAAAGCATCAATAAAATAAATTAAATAGAGAATTATTGGTAATTACCCCCCCCCATGAAAAAATACTTTAAAAGCAAATCAAACTGTAGCCACAGACAATAATGTTCAAAATCAAGGTGTATTGCATAATAGCTGGAAAAAATGACTAACTCACCTACTGGATTTCTATTAGTCCTACAAATTTACATGGCTCAGTACTTTTATATATGTTTTCTTTTAACTCTAGAGAGGTCTTTTTTAGAGAGATAAGACAAACTCCACCTCAGGTCAATGTGTTAAAGAATATTGTAATAGAATTTAGAGCTGGAATAGACCTTAGAGGCATACTTCTCCTTCCCCATCATGCTCAGCATAAGAAATTAAATGGGAATTTGGGAGGAGTTTCTGGAAGCTGCAGGCAACATTTAAAGATCAGCGGATGACACAGAAAAAGGCATTTTTCATACAGTATTTTTATTTAACATTGACCTACATATAGCCTATGACTAAATACTTAACCCAAATTTTACAATAAAGTACTATATATACTCATAAGAAAAAAGAAAAAATTCAGACTTTTTCTGTGGTACAAAGGAAGGGCCAAAAAACTTTACATTAATTTTCCAGACTGTGGGGGCACGGTGCCTTTTACCTCTACATGTGGAAAGGATAACTATAATTCAATCCAACATCTTCATTTTACAGCTAAGGAAACTGAGGCCCAAAGAGGTTGTCATGTGCTTGTGAGTAACACTGAATGTAGGAAAAAGAGGGAAACCAAAGCAAAAAAGCAAAGCAAACCATTGAACAGTAAGAGAGTTAGCATTCCAGGAGTCAATAATTTCTAACACTGCCTTGAATTTTAGGTTTATTCTTCACTGTTGCAATTAAAGGCCTCTGGGAAAGCTACATTTCATTTCTTTTGTTATCTCTCTAACAACATTTCCGAATGTTTCATGATTTGTTTATAATAATTATGCCTATCTTGTTAGCTAAGCCTCTCCCCAGCATTCTCAAGATACTGAAAAAATAATGCTAAAAGTTTTAAATTTAGTTCTGGATATTTTTTTTCTTTTATCTGTACTGCCAAAACTAAAAACATTTATGTATATTAACCTATTACTCAAGAAATATTTTCACAAGTTTTTTCTAATTTTTCCTTTATGATCAATATGACTTAGTTAAAAAGCATGCTGAACATGCCAGCTGAATGTAAACTCCTTGAAGGCAGCAATTATTTCATTTTTGTCTTTATATCCCCAGGGTCTAACACAACCTGCACACAGTAGGCACTTCATGAATGCTTGATGTAACTAATTCAGTTAAAAAAAACTGACAATCTGGAAACCTTTACCCTACTTCCAGGCTCCTATCAGATCATTTATTCTTCAGTGGTAAGAAGAAAAGAGTTGGCTAGATCCAAAAGATTCTTTTTTGTTTGTTTGTTTCTTTTTTTTTATTTTTTAAAATTTATTTTTAGTTTTCAGCATTCACTTCCATAAGATTTTGAGTTCTAAATTTTCTCTCCTCTCTCCTCCCCAAGATGGCATGCAGTCTGATATAGGCTGTACATATACATTCATTTAAACACTTCAATGTTAGTCATGTTGCAAAGAAGAATTAGAACTAATGGGAGGAACCATGAGAAAGAAGAAACAAACAAACAAAAAAGCGAGCAAAGAGTATGCTTCAATCTGCCTTCAGACTCCATAGTTCTTCTTCTGTATGTGGATAGCATTTTCCATCATGTGTCCCTTGGAGTTAAGACTTAATATTTTCAAAGGTCTTTTCCAGACCTAGAGAGAAGGCTTTGATTCATCTATCATTTTTTTTTAGCTAGCCATAATTTCATTTCCATTCCCCTCCTTTTATCCCTTAAGATTTTATATGACTGAGATAAAAGTCTTTTTTTTAAACAAATACTTTATTAACTTCTGTTTTACATCATTCATTTCCGCCAGATTTTGAGTTACAATCATTTTCCCCCCATTATTCCCCTACCCAACCTCCCACAATAGCAGTCCCACAAGATATCGCTTCCTCCAATCTGCTCTCTCCCATACCTTCTCCCATACCCCCATCGACTTTTCCATTAGAGGAAGGTGAATTTTTGTGTCCCAATGCCTGCACATCTTATCTCCCTATTATAGGCAAAAGAGTATTAATAATAGTATTTATATATATTTTTGAAACATTTAATGTTACGACCTCGAATTTCAGATCCATTTCCTTCCTCCCTTGTCACCCATTCCTTCTTGGGATATAAGTAATTCAGTATATGTTGTACATGTCTAGCTATGCAAAACATTATCATGGTAGATATATTGTACAAGGCTGCTTATAATTCCCTCCAACTCATCCCATCCCCCACCTGGTCCATTCCCTACATGATCCTGTCCCTCTTCTATAGTGGGTACTTCCAACCTCCCCTCTCCCCAAGGATGCCCTCCCATCCATCATCCCTCTTCTCATCCCCCTTCCCCGTATCCTGCTGCAGGTTGAGATATCCCATTTAGTATGTATGTCGTTTTCTCCCTGAACCAAATTCAATGTGAATGTGGTTTTGCCTTTTTAGCCTTCCTTATTCTCCCCTCCTTTGCACCCACTTCCCCTACATGAGATAGTTTACCCTACCATGTCTCTCCCCATCTCCTCTTGCCACTTTCTTCTCTCACCTCATAATTTCATCCCTTGAGTACTCTCCCTTCCCAACAAAATCAGCCTATGCCCTCTATCTATATATAACTGTAACCATATACACACACATTCACATATGTATTCATATGACCACACACCCTTCTTCCATTATTTTCATAGTGAGAAAGATATCATCAGTCACAGTTATTGCTTTCCATATAGGAATGTAAATAGTTCAGCTTTGATAAGTTCCTTTTGATTTCTTTTCCCTGATTACCTTCTCAGGCATCTCTTGCTTCTTGTGTCTGGATGTCAAATTTTCTATTCAATTCTGGTTTTTTCCTCAAGAATGCTTGAAAGTCCTCTATTCCACTGAATGACCATATTTTCCCTGAAACAAAATACTCAGTTTTGCTGGGTAGGTGACCCTTGGGTTCATTCCCAGTTCTTTGCCCTCTGGAATATCATATTCCATGCCCTTCGATCCTCAGTGTAGAAGCTGCCAGGTCCTGGGCTATTCTGATTGTGTTTCCACAATATTGAAATTGTTTCTTCCTGGCTGCTTGTAGTATTTTCTCCTTGATCTGGGGATTCTGGAACCTGGCTATAATATTCCTGGGAGTTTTCTTTTGGGATCTTTTTCAGGAGGTGATCTGTGGATTCTTTCAACCTCTATTTTGCCCTCTGGATCTAAAACATCAGGGCAATTTTCCTTGAGAATTTCTTGAAGGGTGATTTCTAGGTTCTTTCTTTGATCATGGCTTTCAGGTAGTCCAATAAGTTTTAAATTGTCTCTCCTGGATCTATTTTCCAGGTCAGTGGTTTTTCCCATGAGCTATTTCACATTGCCTTCTATTCTTTCATTTGTTTGGATCTGCTTAATAGCATCTTGATTTCTCATAAAGTCATTAGCTTCCGTTTGGTCCAGTCTAACTCTGAAGGAATGAATCTCCTCAGTGAGCTTTTGAGATTCTTTTTCCATCTGGCAAAGTCAGCTTTTTAAGGCATTCTTCTCCTCATTGCCTTTTTGAGCCTGTTTTGCCACTTGAGTTAGTCTATTTTTTTTTTTATTTAAACAAATACTTTATTAACTTCTGTTTTACATCATTCATTTCCGCCAGATTTTGAGTTACAATCATTTTCCCCCCATTATTCCCCTACCCAACCTCCCAGAATAGCAGTCCCACAAGATATCGCTTCCTCCAATCTGCTCTCTCTCATACCTTCTCCCATACCCCCATTGACTTTTCCATTAGAGGAAGATGAATCTTTGTGTCCCAATGCCTGCACATCTTATCTCCCAATTATAGGCAAAAGAGTATTAATAATATTATTTATATATATATTTG
>WOXC01000355.1:0-47591 GCA_011680675.1 Gymnobelideus leadbeateri
AGGATGTTAGTAAGTAATTTCACTTTTACTGGAGAACAGGCCAGGCAAATAGTTAAATCATGCACCAAATGCCTTCCTCACATACCGTCTCCCTCTTCCACCTCTATTAATCCTACAAGTTTAAAATACAATAGTCTTTGGCAAAAGAATGTCACTTCTTTAGAAACTTACAATATATCCATGAGACAAGTGAACACTTTTTTCTCATGCACTTTTGTTTTGGTCACTTTGAAGCTTGGATAATCTTTGCCGTTTAAAGCTAAATATTTACTTTCATAAGAATTTGCCCATACTGATATTTGGAGTGAGACTAATAATATCAGGCACAGTTTAAATTTGTGATCTAAGCAAATGGAACACGAAAGTTGAGTATTCTTGACTCTAAAACTTAAATTTAATTTTTTGAGCCATATGTCAGCATTATAGTTCTTTTTAGGTTGAAGATTAACAATTCATCATAACTGATTTACATACCTATTTAAGGTGAATGCGATATGGGAAAGAAAACTTTCAGTGTATTACTAGAAGCCTCTGATTTAATTTTTATTGTAGCCATTTCTTCAAGAATTGACTTTTTTAGAATATTTTCCCTGATATAAGATACTATGCAATAGTACATTTAAATAATGGAGAGTCCTCTCACCGTAACATCCCTGAGAAATGAAAAGGCAACAGTCAATGACTATATTTCCATTCAAAAACTTAAAAACTTAAAAACATTTTTATCATTTTCTGTAAGTGTGGAATATCCCATTCATTTAACTTAATAAGGCTACATCATATGGACAGAGCAAAATTATTGTCCTTTAATTTTATACGATTATTCCTGTAGCTATATTTCTGTAAGGAGAAGCATTGTTTTTCACTCCATTTCCATTGTTCTTCATTCTTGGGTACTCCTAAAGAAACAAAAACTGGTAATGCCTTGCCTACCCCGGAAAATCATTTCAATCTTTCTGTGAAACCTATTGCTAAAAATGATAAGGTGATTTGGACCTACATGCTACAAAGGCAATTAGTTACTGCCTTATATACCCTAAAAAATTTTTAAAGCATCATTAAAAATGGGTATACAACAGCAGAATAACACTTTGAAAAAGTACATATTCCCAAATAAAGTAATGGAAAAGACTTGCCTCTTAATTATGTGGACGAAAGGTTGTGCTTATATTTTTTTAGATACTGAATGACCACTGAAGATGTCAGCCCAGAATGTCCAGGTGCATTCCACCAGACGCAGAAACAGAGAAGAGGACCAGAGGATCCCTCACAAAGACAATCCCAGAAGAAATGACTTGGCGTCCCACCTTTTCATGGAATGATACAGCCTTCTAATGGAACATTAGACAATGACAGACTTCAGAGGAGCCTGCGCTTCAAGAAATATCTGATTTTCTAATAAGAACTGACTTTTGGACTTCTTAAATCACAGGACTAATTGCGTCCTTCTTAATGTCAGCAACTGTGTCTTCTATTTTAAGTGGTATAAAAACTGCTCCATTTGTGAATGAATTTACAAGGAATGTTACCTTGCCTTTAAAAACTCAAGACCATACCCTTCTGTAATGTAATTGTGAATACAGTTATCTATGTACGAACTTTTAATTCCATTGATTTTATTTTTGCTCTATGTATATCTAGTAGAGATCTTTTTGAACAATCTTTATTTTGCTTTTTTCAACTGATTTCACTTTGCTTGATATCAAACATCAAGGGTATATACATATGTGATGTCTTTAAAAAGGGGGGGAAAGGTGTGTCAGATTTCCTGTTCCTATATTCACTGTGCTAATATTGTTAATGGTTCCAACTGCTGTGTTTGCAATCCAAAGTGCACAATAGGTTAATGAATTATCAAAAAATGTATCTGCAGACTTCAAGAAACAACACGATATAGATAAGGATCTATTGTATAAGATCAATTTATTACAACAATTAATATTATGTTTAGGTATGAGTTAAAAGCAGTAAAAACTCAACTGTTACTCAGATGTGATTATAAATACACATACATTCGTGTTACCACTAGCTTATATAATTCCTCTCAGCCCAGTATGACATGGGATAGGATCAGAGCTAGCTCACTGGGAGCATGGCATAATTTCAATATCACCTTGGAAATAAAAAGGTTTCAATCAAATTATTAAGATTTTGAACATAATGAGATTTCCTGGGATTGACCCAGTAGTGGTTACAAAAACAAGTATTGATACATTGAAAAAATCTCTATGTATCTATTTCCCATATTGATCATTATAATAGTCTGTTGTTTGTTATTTGGACCTTGCATTATACGAGTTATAACTCACAATATTAAAACTTTAGGCAGTGAATTACATGCCTTTAAACTTTTCCTTGAAAAAGGGGGAAATGTGGGGAGCCAAAGGGGACTTAACCAGGACTTCAGATAATTACCTTGATATCAGTGGACCCAAATATCAGAGACCTCTCTGCGAATCGAATTTTCATCAAGTTAGCTCCTGAGTTCTTTTGATATGGGTTGCATTTAAAAGGATGTTGTTTGAGTTCTGAGGCCAAGAGGCTCTGCCCCAAGATATATCTGATTCTGCACTTAGGTATCTTTGGGTGGCCAGCTCTAAACGTGATGTCTTTTGAGGATTGGGCTTCAGCTTGGAAGTTTGCTCTCAATTGTTTACCTGTCAGATATATGGAGAGGGGAAACCTTTATGACCAAACAAGAAGTAGAAAACATTATAAAATCCAAAATAATTCTGATTACATGAAATTGGAAAGTTTCTATACAAACAAAGCCAATATAACCAAGATTAACAGGGAAGTAGAAAATTGGGAAAGAATTTTTACAACTAATGTCTCTGATAAAGGCCTCATTTCTAAAATATACAGAGAATTGAGTGGAATCTATAAGAATACAAGCCACTCCCCAACTGATAAATAGTCAAAGTATATGAACAGGTAGTTTTCAGAGGAAGAAATTAAAGATATCTATAAGCCTATGAAAAATGCTCTAATTTATTACTGATTAGAGAAATGGAAAACAAAACAACTCTGAGGTACCACTTCTCCCCAGTCAGATTGTCTAAGATGACCAAAGAAGAAAATGACAAATGCTGGAGTGGATGTGGACAAATTGGAACACTAATACATTGTTGGTGGAGTTGTGAACTGGTTCAACCATTCTGGAGAGCAATCTGGAACTATGCCCAAAGGGTGATCAGTAATTGCATACTCTTGGACCCAGCAATACCACTTCTAGGTTTGTATCCCAAAGAGATCATAGAAATTGGAGGAAGACCCATATGTACAAAAATATTTATAATAGCTCTTTTTGTGGTGGCAAAGAATTGGAAATTAAGGGAATGCCTATCAATTGGGGAATGGCTAAACAATTTATGGTATATGCATGTAATGAAATACTATTGTGCTATAAGATACAAAGAGCAGATGGATTATTTACCTGGAGAGCTTATTACAAACTGATGCTGAGTGAGAAGAGCAGAACCAGGAGAAATTTGTACACAATGACAGACACAACTTATGTATGACAATTAACTTTGATATACTGGACACTTCCCAGCAATGCAGGGTTGTAAGTCAACTCCAAAAGACTCATGATGGAGAGAGATATCTACATTCAGAGAAAATACTAGAAAGAACAGAGTTTGAATGCAGATTGAAGCAAAGTCCCTGCTCTCTGTCTATTTCTTGTTTGCTTTTGTTTTTTTTTCTTTCCCATTGTTCACTCCATCCAGTATAATCCTTCTTTATAACCTGACTAATGTGTAATGTGAAACTATTTGCAGATCCTATACTTGATTGTATGCTGCCATGGGTGGGGGGTGGAGGGGAGGGAAAGGAAGAAAAATGTGAAACTCAAGGAATTGTGGGATTGAATCCTGTAAACTAAAAGTAAACAAATGAATAAGGACCAAAAGATTTTTAAGAAAAGTATGGAAAAAAATAAATGCTTTTGTTCCCCTATCTGGAGAGTTTGTTATATTTTGCAATTGAATGTCATGCAATACTTATAGTCACGGTTTTTATCGTGACCATTCCCATTGTAAATATTGCATTGGCGGTACAGCAACTTGGATAGAAAAGGTCATATCACAAACAAATTAGAGGACAATATGTGGATAGGGGACGTTCATGACCAAATAAGGGATAGAGATCACAGAAAATAAAATGGAAAATATTGATTATATAAAATTAATCTATTTTTGCACAAACCAATACAATTAAAATTAGAAGAGAAATGGGTAATGGAAAAAAAATTTTTGCAGCAAGTTTCTCTGATAAAGGTTTCATGTCTAAGATATAAAAGGAGCCATTCCCCAATTGATAAACGGTCAAAGGATATGAACAGGAAGTCTTCAAAGAAGGAATCCAAGTTATCAAGAGGTATATGAAATAATTTCCAAATCCCTAATAATTAGAAAAATACAAACCAAAACAGCTTTCAAGTTCTACTTTGCAGCCATCAGATTGGCAAAGATGCCAAAAAAAGAAAGACGCCAGATATTAGAGGAGTTGTGAAAAAACTGGAACATCGATACACTTTTGGTAGCACTGTGACTTGTTCCAGCCATTTTGGAAAACAATTTGTTACTATGACTCCAAAATCACTTAAACTATGCATACTTTTGACCCAGGCTACTAGAGCTTTATCAGCAGTTGGGGAATGATTGAATAAATTGTGGTATATGAATGTTCTATAAGAAATGACAAAAGAATAGATTCAGGGAAACCTGGAAAGACTTGTATGAATTGATGGAAAGTGAATTTTGAGCAGAACCAGAGGAACGATTTACACCACATCATAAAGTAAAACAACTTTGTATGACTTGGGAACTCTGATTAGTGAATGAATGCTATATTTTTGTTTTCTTTTTTTAAAGGGACATAGAATGGAGGAGAGGGATAGAAAGATAATGGGGAAAAAAAGGAAAGAGAAAAAGTGGATCACTGAGGTATTTCTCTAAAAAGTGAAGAGAGGAGAACAGAATGAAAGCCAGAAAGAAGCATAGACTGGCAGGATGCTTTGAAAACTAAGTCGAGTCAAGAAGCATTTATTAAGCAGTTACTATGTGTCAGCCACTGTGTTATGTGCTGGAGATACAAGAAAGGCAAAGCCAGTCCCTACAGTTGAGGAGCTTGAAGTTTAATAGGGGAGACAACGTGCAAACAATGTATATGTAGACAAGCTACATACAGAATGAACTGGAGATAATCAACAGAGGGAGCAGCCAGCATTGAGGGGGATCAGGAGCAATTAATTGGGAGAAGGAGAAAAGGAGAGGTAGATTAGGGTAAATTATCTCATATAAAACAGGCAAGAGAAAACGGTTACAATGGAGGAGAACAGGAGGCAGGTGATAGGGAATGGGACAACCTTATTCACATAGAATTTGGCATAAGGAGGGAATAACATTGCTCATGGATTGGCCATTCTAATATAAGAAAAATAAAATGCTATCTAAATGACTTTATTCATTCAGTTCTGTGTCAAAGTAACAAAGTATCATTTTGTAGAGCTAAAAATAATGAAATTCATCAAGAAAAGCAAAAAGTCGAGAGTCTCAAGGGAAATAATGAAAAAAAGTGGGAAAGAAGGGTGCCTCACATTATCAGACATTAAGGCAAGTACAAAACAGTAGTCATCCAAAGGATTTGGTACTGGTTAAAAAATGGAGAAGTTGGGAAAGCAATCTGGATCTCTGCCAAGGATGTTATAAAATTGTACATATCCTTTGACTCAGATCTATCATTTTAGTCCTTATACTCCAAAGAAATCAAAGAAAGAGGAAAATATACCAAAATATTTATAGCAGCTCTTATTGTAGTAACCAAAGATTGGAGACTTATTGGATAATGGCTAAACAAATTCTGGTATACCAATATAATGGAATATTATTGTGCCATAGGGTATGATGAAACGGACAATTTTATATGAAGTTGGAAAAACCTTTGAAAACTAATGCAGACTGAAGTGAACAGAACTGGAAATGGGTGTCTCATAGTATAGTCTTTTACAAAAAATATTTATTTATTTATAGTTTTCAACATTCATTTCCACAAGATTTTGAGTTACTTGAAGGAAACCAAGAGGGGTGATAGGGAAGAGAATTCCAGGTTAAATATATTATTTCTTTAACAAGAAATATAAGCTGTACATAATAGGATTTTCAATTTCTGTTTTTTTCCTCCTTTTTTTGCTATCTGTGGAAGCATATTAAAATTACCCCTTTTAGTTTCTTTAGAAATATTAAGAACCAAGATTTTCTCCATCCTCAAACTCTTTCCCCTTTAGGAAAGTACATAGAACAAAAACTAATCGCTTTCTTAGGGAGATGGGTTAAGGGTGATAACCAAAGATACTTTTGTCTAAAGAAGAACATTGTTTCTTCTTTATCCCCAGAAATAACTGATTCGAGGACCTGTCCTAATTGAGAAAGCATCAAGACATGATTTAAGGGACAAGGTCTCATTGATTTCTCCAAGGGAGTGGTTCAGGAGAGAATGGGAAGGTTATTTCGTTATGTGTGTTTTTTGGAATATTAACCCCAAATTGTATTTTGATATATCTTTTCCCCTTTCAAGTTTTCTATATATGTTACCTAAAATTGTCTTAAGGCAGAGAGTCACATAAAAGGGCATTGGAGATTATGCCAGTTTGGACATCTCCAAACTAGCAGTGCTTAGATATTAGACTAATGTTGAGTTAAATAAAATTATTTCTGGTAGACTTGTACCTAAAACACAGAGACAGTGCAGTATTATTATTATTTTTCTTTGAAATATGCATATGATTAGCTCTTCTCAACCGTACAGTGCTCCAAGATAATTCCAAAAGTCTTATGACGGAAAATGATGTCCACATCCAGAGAAAGAACTATATGGAGTCTGAATGCAGATTGAAGCAGACTAATTTAATTTTTGTTTTGTTTTGTTTTGTTTCTTGTGGTTTTTCCCTTTTGTTCTGATTCTTCTTTCACAACATGAGTAATGGGGAAATATGTTTAACATGATTGTACATATATAACCTGTATCAGATTGCTTGCCATCTTGGGGAGGGAGGAGGGAAGAGGGAGAAAAATTGGGAACTCAAAATCTTATAAAAATGAATGTTGAAAACTATCTTCACATGTAATTGGAAGAAACAAAATACTATTATATACATATACATATGCTCACAATAGAAACTTATATAGATACAGATAGATATGTGAATGCCCATTTTATTTGGTGTTTGTGATGTTCAGGCTTGATATTTAATCTCCCAACTGGATATTTTGATATTCTTGATATTTTCTTCCTATAGGTCTGTAGGATTCCGGAACTTGAATCATTAATCTTGCTTTGCATTGAGTAGCACCATGAATGAATGAAAAGGCATTTATTTGGTTCTTCAGTAGCTGTGACTGTAGCTCTTACAGGGGCTGTTTCCAGGCTGCATCTTCACAGAGTTTTATTTTCCCTCTAGGATGATGTTTATAGGCCCTGGGATGGAAGGATTGGAATTCCCGACTCTTGGGGTATTGCCCTTGGGGTGATGATGGTCAAGACTATGGTGGAGATTTGACTTGGTGCTGCCTCCTGGCTCTCCTTCAGGATGCCTTAATTACTTCATCTAGACTGGCTTGCTTTCCCTGCAGGTGGCAGTTGGTTGGAAACAGGTGGATATGAATGCCCCCTTACCTTATTAGAAAGGTCTCTAACTTTTCCCCATTATGTATGAATTCCTTGATCTTGGTCTTAGATAAATACTACTTATTCAAAGTCAATTTATTCTTCTGCTTTCTAGGGTTTTGAGTAGAGACAGGTGTTGGATTTCACTACATCTTTTTTTTTTAAAGCATCTATTGATATAATCATGTACTGTTTAGTATTTTTTGTTATTAATGTGATTTAGTCTGTTAGTTTTCCTTTTATTGAACAAACCCCACATTCCTGGCATAAAGCTAGCCTGGTCACATGTTTAATCTAATATATTGTAATATATTTGTTAATATCTTCTTCACTTTTTTTGTGTCAATGTTCGTTAGGGATATTGACATATAGTTTTCTTTCTCTCTTTTGTCCTTCCCTGGATTAGGTATCAGGACCATATTTGTATCATAGAAAGAGTTTTGTATGGTTCCTTCTTTGTCTATTTCTGTAAACATTTTATAATACTAGAATGAAATATTCTTTGAATGTTCATAGAATTCATTTGTAAATCCAACTCCTCCAGGAATGCTTTTCTCTGAATGTTCATTTATCACTGGTTCAGTTTCTTTTTCTGATACTGAATTATTGAAATAATCCATTTCTGTTTTTGTTAATCTGGATAGTATATGTTTCTGTAGGTATTCATCTATTTCTTTTAAATTATCAGTTTTATTGGCATATAATTCTCTAAAAGAGTTTCTGAGAGTTTCCTTTAATCCCCTCTATAGTTGTTTTTAATTCTTCTTTTTCATTTTTTGTACAGTGTGAGTTTCTTCTATTAATCCTCTCTAACAAAATTTTATTGATATTCTTTTTGCTCTATCACCTAAATTTATCATTTTATTCCTTCTCTTTTCTCTCCCAGGGAGCCATTCAATATAACAAAGCTCTATTTTAATCAGATCAGGTATTTGCTTTCTTGTTATTAAAAGCCCCTCACCAGCTTCTAGTTTTATAATCCTAATATTTTTACTGATTTAGGGTTGATATTTTTTGAAATTTGAAATTGGTTTTTAGTGGATATTTATTTGATTTTCCTAGTCTTTTCTTTGATTTTTCAGGATTTCTACTTTGTTTTTTATACCTGGATGCTATCAACAGGATTTTTTTTTTACTGAGTCAGTCTCTAGGGAATGCTCAGAGCTGTACAAAGCAGGCCTTGAGCTGGGAGTGCCAGTAATCAAGTATTTTAATTAATCAATTTCAGAATCAGGAATGTTGTCCTAGGGGAAGTAAAATCACAGGTTACATACTTAAATCACAAGTGGGGAAGGTGGAATACAAACAGTCATTTAGTGGTTTCCCACAAGAAACCCACAAATCCCACAACACAACAATTCTGGAGTCAAGTGTTTGGGAGTCGTGACCACCTTCTCTGGGGTATAGAACCAGAGTTCTATGATGGGAACAGGTTCTACCATCTTTGATTCGATTCACTTAAGGTTCAGTGATTCTGAGCATTGTTAGAGTTTTGATTGATTAGTTTAAGGGATTTGTGAACTCTGACTACCAAGCCAGAGAGGCAGCTCTTGAGTAAATGAAATTATTAGTTTATTTAGTAAACATATCAATTGATATAAAATTATAATTCTTGTCTCAATGCTGTAGGCAAGCCCTGATTGGTCTTAAGTGAATTGGCAAAGACTGCGCCTTATTTTCCTTCAGAATTATTTGGTATAACTAGATGTTGAGTCAGGATAAATATGCCTACATATTTCTTAGGGATTTTCTTCTACTGCCATGGGGCTCCAGGGTCACTACTCAGGGCCTTTCTCCTGTTAGGTCTCCATTACTGCCTTACCAGTGGGTCAAGGCTGCTTTTGTAGGAGAGCTTTCCATCTATCCTGGCTTGTCTTTGCTGAGGGCTTCTGCTACATTATAGCAGCCTTTTTGTACAGTGCTAGACTGGGTGGAGGAGTTTATCGCTGATTCTCTCTGGTTTTCTTGAGTTAGTTCATTTGTAGAGCTTTATTGGGTTGTTTGTGGGGGATATGGACATTCTAGGTCCTGACATGTCTCTATCTTCCCATGATCCTCCCTGAAGTTTGTGGGTTCAGTTTCCCCCAATTTCCTTCCATCCTTCCCATCTCAAGGAGACTATATGACTTTGTATTACTTGCTTCGCCTTTTGGGGCCTCAGTTTCATAAGATCATAGATTTTGAGCCAGAAGCATTCTTAGATGTCTTCAGATTCAACCTCCTCTTTTTACAAATGAGGACTGGAAGCACTGAGAAGTTAAGTGACTTGCCCAGGATCATCAGTGTCTGAGACAGGGTTTGAACTTGTGTCTCCCTGACTCCAGGTCCCACATTTTATCCATTGTGCAACTTGGCTGCCTCACCTGTGAAATCAGGAGATTGGGCCAGAATGACCTTGAAGGTCTATCCAACTCCAAATTCTATAGTTGTCACCATGGAGGTAGTACCATGTGGAGAAAAGAGCCCTGACAAAGTGTTAGGGCCCTTTAAGACTTCACCCGAACTCTGAGAACTCACAGAGAACTCAGGATGGCAGTGCTACTCAGGTTGGGTCTTGGAGGCACCTGTGTGTGTGTTTCTGTCCCACTTGAACCAACACAGGTTGAAGGATTACGGGGTATTGAGCATGTGCTGCTAACAGGGGAGTACTTACCTCCCGTGAGGAGCCTGCTGCTGAGGCCCTTGGGGGAACAGGGTCAAGGGGAAATGAGTATAAGAGGAGGGAGGTGAGGTGAAAGGAGAGGGAGAGAATAGGGAGTTGTGAATGAGATAGAGATTAAACGGCAAGATACCTTACATCTTGGTGTCAGGACTCCTTTGTCTGTTTGGGAGGAGCAGGCTCCCCCGACGGGTTTGTGGGGGTGAACCAGAGGTCGTAGTGGGGTGACTGGAGGGGAACTCTCCAAGGGGTAGTGGTGGGGTGACCCAGAATGTGGAGGCGATAGGAGAGTCGTAGAGGTGGCTGGAGAGGTAAGTTTGGCGTTAGTCCCGTAAGGCGGGATCCTTACAACAAAGCATAAGATTTTTCCTTTTTTTCTCTCTCTCTTTCTCTCCCTCCCTCTTTCTTTGCTTTCCTACCCTCCTTTCTTTCTGCTTCGGCTCCCTCCCTTCTTTCTTTCCTTCCTTTCTTCCTTCTTTCTTCCCTTTCTTCCTTTTTCCTTCCTTCCTTCCTTCCTTCCTTCCTTCCTTCCTTCCTTCCTTCCTTCCTCCCTCTCTCTCTCTCTGTCTCTCTCTCTTTCCTTCCTTCCTTCCTTCCTTTTTTCTTTCTTCCTTCCTTTTTACTTTCTTTCTTTCTTTCTTTCTTTCTTTCTTTCTTTCTTTCTTTCTTTCTTTCTTTCTTTCTTTCTCTCTTTCTTTGTTTTTCTTACACAAAATGGCTAATATAGGAGTGGCTAGGTGGTAAAGTGAATAGAGCACCAGCCCTGGAGTCAGGAGGACTTGAGTTTAAATCTGGCTTCAGACACTTAACACTTACTAGCTGTGTGACTTTGGGCAAGTCACTTAATTCCAAATACCCTGCCATCCCCCCTCAAAAAAACAAAAACAAAAAAAGCAAAATGACTAATATGGAAATATTGTACATTATTGCACATGTCCAGATTTGTGTGTGAAATTTGTTTCTATATTGCACAATATAGATCAGATTGCTTACTGGGGAGGTGGGGAGGGGAGTGAGATGGATGGAATTTGGAACTCAAAAATTAGAAAAATCAACGTTAAAAATTGCTTTTACATGTAATTAGAGAAAAAATGAAATATTATTTAAAATTTGAATATCACACCGAAGCTATTAGAGAGATACATGACAGATATAGGGAGTATATAACCAACGAGAAACTGGGAAAGTAGAGAAGTAAAGGATATAAGCAGGGAAGCAAATGTTAGGGGCAAAAAAGTCTGATCACATGGTGAGGGGAAAAGATGAGGCGATGGTCTGAATGCTCTTCTATGGCCTGAGAATTGTCATTGCGTTGCTTATATGTTAGGATCCCCAGTGTCTAGCAAGGTATCTTAAATCCAATAGCTACTGAATACATCCTTAATACAAATTCAAAAAAAAAAAGGAAGGAAAGGACCCTTCTTCTAGCTCTACGAGGAAAGGGTCTTGTTTATTATCATTTTAATTTCCATTTCTAGTTGCAGCTGTGACCATATTTCAAAAATTGTTTCTGGGCCCACCTGTCATGATGGTAGTAGGAATTTGTAATCGGAAGACCTGGGTTCCAATCCCAACTTTGTTATTTGCTGGTTTGTGACTCCAGGCCAGCAAGTCTCTTCTTCTCTCTTGGCCTCAGTTTCTTCCTCTGTAAAACAAAGTTGGATGAGAAGGGTCTAGCATTCTATGAAGAAGAAGGAAGAAAACAAGTATTTATTAAGCACCTACCATGTGGGAAATACTTTTGTGTTTACAAATTTTTGTCTCATTTGATCCATATGAGAACTCTGACAGATAGATGCTATTTTTGATCCGCATTTTATAGTTGAGGAAACTGAGGCAGACAGAGGTTAAGTACTTGTCCAGGGTCACATAGCCAGTAAGCATCTGAGTCAGGATTTGAACTCAATTCTTCCAGACTCCAGGCCCAGCACCGAAATCGATGCAGGCCTCTGTTTCCTCAATGTTAAGACGAATGGGACAAAGTGACTTCTAAGTATCCTTTTATCTTTGATATTCTATTATTCTAAGTAAATCTCCTTCATTGAGCTTCAGTTTCATTGCAATGATAATAGCTGACAACTACATAGCTTTTTCAGGTGTGAAAAGTTATCTTATTTGATCCTCACAGTGGCTTCATCTGTAGAATTGCTCACTTGGCCCCAGTGTGTGAGTGTGTGTGTGTGTGTGTGTGTGTTTGTATGTGTGGTCTGTGTTTGTGTATGTATGTGTTTGGTGTGTGTGGTGTGTTTGTGTGTGTGTGGTGAGTATGTGTGTGTGTGTGGCATGTGTATGTATGGTGTGTGTGTGTGTGTGTGGTGTTTTTGTGTGTGTGTGTGTGTGGTGAGTATATGTGTGTGTGTGGCATGTGTATGTATGGTGTGTGTATTTGTGTGTGGTTGTGTGCTATGACAGAGTCATGACTTCTTAGTTGTACTGAGATCCCAGTTAGGAACATTGTTAACATTTAGGCATAGTTTCTTTTTCTGACTAACTACATTTATATATCTCTCTCACTAATGCTTGGTCTCTTGGCAGTTGAGACAAAATTCAATTTCTTGCAAATGGTTGGATAATGTGTCTGCATATTATAATATCTTCAGATAGATGGCCAACCAGGGAGGAAGTGGAGAAAAGAGCTGAACTTTGCTTGGGATTTCCCCCAGCCTGGGTGTTCTGCCCTGAATCTGTGGACCTCAGGACTTTCCTTGGTACCTTCCTTCTTCACAGGTCAGACCTACCTTTGCTTCTCCAAGGTGCTGGAAAGCCATATACTCTCATTTCTGGAATTCCTCTCCTTTCTAGCTAACAGTGCTTTTATAGAGGACCCAGAGAGCATAAGGACATTTCCCAGTCATTTGGAAGGTGTCTCTTGATGGTGTCATTTCCCATCATCCAGTGATTTCTAAAGGCTTTTCACACTTAGTCTAAACTCTTTTGATTGGTTTGTTGATTGCTACATGTTTTCACCTAGTTGATGAATCACAAGGAAGATGGTGTGGCTGGTTTGAATTCCCCCCTTAGCTATGGTCCCATATCTTCCCTCTCTTTGGTGACTAAACCCCTTGAGAGGGCCATCTGCAAGAGGTGCATCCACTTACTTTCCTCTTGCTGGCTTCTTAACTCTTTACAACCTGTCTTCCAATTTCATCATTCAACTGAAACTGCTCTCTCCAAAGTTATTAACAATCCCTGAATTGCCCAATCCGATGGGCTTTTCTCAGTCCACATCCTTCTTGGCCTCTCCACAGCCTCTGGCACTGCTGATCACCCTCTTCTCTCTAGGTTTTCATGATGAAACTCTCTCTTGTTTCTCCTCCTACCCATCTGACTGATCCTTACTAGTCTCCTTTGCTGTGTCTTCATCCAGGATAAGGTCTATAATGGTCAATATCCCTCCAGGGCTCTCTCCTGTGCTTTCTTCTCTTCTCCTTCTATTCACTCTTGCTTGGTGGTCACATCAACTCCATCAAGTAAATTATCATCTCCCTACTCCAGTCTATTCTTCACTTAGCTGTCAAAGTGATCTTCCTAAACTCAGCTCTGACCAGGACACACACTCAATCATCTCCAGTGGCTTCCTATCACTTCTAGGGTGCAATCTACAATCCTCTATTTGGCATTGAGGCCTTCATAAACTGCCTGCCTCAGTCCTCTTATGCCTTACCACATTGTACTCTATGATCCAGGAGTGATGGCCTCCTTTGCTCCATCTCTTGCCTCTGGGCCTTTTCTCCGGCTGCCCCCAAGCCTGGAATGCTCTCCCTCCTCATCTCTTCCTCCTGGCTTCCCTGAATTCCTTACAGCCTCAAGCTAAAGTTCTACCTTCTTCAGGGAACCTTTGCCAATTGCTCCCCCTGCTGACCATCTCTGGTTTATCGGTCTTGTTTAGCTTGTACACAGTTCTTTGCATGTTCCCTCTCCCATTAGACAGATAGGGGATTGTTATATGTCTTTGTATGCACAGCACTTAATGGCTGACACATAGTAAGGGCTTAATAAATGTTTATTGACTCAATGACTGGAGCTTTATTTACCTCCAGATACAGAGGTGATAAACCAAAGATTCAGAATGAGACACATTTTTTTGGACATGGCAGAATGGATATAGCCAAAGGTGGGAGTTATGCCTTGACTAGGCATATTTATTACAAGGGTTTTGTTTTTCTTTCAATGGAGAAGGGAAATGGAGAAGAGAAAAAAATCAATGCTGTAAATTGAAAAAGAATACATTTTTGTGGGGGAAAATGCAGGAGAAGAAATTGGCCTAGGCCATAAGAAATGAACAGGATAAGTAATTAGGACCCTGAGTAGATCATATTACTGGTCACTTATCTGAGGAAAGTGACCCTTTCCTATCCTAGAGGCTATGTGTAGGGAGGTAATAACAGTCAGGGAGCAGTCTTCTTGTGCTAATGGGTGCTACTGAGGGCAGGCATGACCTCCTGTTTCTCCTTGTGATAGAGATTTAGTGAAGACACACAGGAGCTAGGGAGCTGAATTTTGAGTAAAGAAGGAAGGGGCCATGCTGCTATCCCTACCTCCCCAGCTCTGATCATCAGAAAAGGACCCCATGATCCTTCCTAATGATCCTTCCTTGTCCCTAGCAAGACTATTTAACATTTGCCACTCACAAAATACTTCACAATCATAAGCTGACTCCATTGTGGTGGGGACAACATTGCCAGTTCTATTGGAGAGCAGAATTGACAGCATTGGTGGCCCTGGAGAGCTGTCAATAGTTGGCCAGTCACTGAATATGAGCCAGCACTGGGGCTCACAAAGCTTTGGACTTTTTAGTATGAGGTCTAGGTTCAGGCTGATCAGCTTGTGTGGCCACACCAGGATGGAGAAGGAGGGCAGTGAAGTCCTACTCAGAATCATTGTCTTCCTGCAGTCACTGCCACCTGCTTTTCATACTAGAGACCAGGCCTGAAAAATGAACCTTCTGGACTGAAGGCGTGTTCTGTTTGCCGGACAACAGCCAGAATTTCAGGGAATTATTTGAAAAAAGAGAATTGGACTAGAAGTCAGAGGATTCGAGTTCAAATCCTAGCTTTGTCACTTTCTACCTGTGTGACAAGAGCATTGTCTCTGGAATCAGAGGACCTGGGTTCAAATCTGGCTTCTGATGCTTACTCCTTCTGACACAATGAGGAAGTAATTTCCTTTTTCTAGGTCTGAGTTTCCTCATCTGTTAAATGAGTATAGCAGCAAGCACCCCAGCATCCCCAGGGTGGCTGCCAACACAGGTTCCTAGATCTGCTTTTCTAAAGAAAAGCAACTCCAGATGGGTGAACAATCTTTCTTTAATCAATCAAACATATCATGTACCTAGTTCAGGGGGAAAAGTCAGCACCCTGAACCTCAGAGTATACATACAGAAGTTATAAGCAGAAGTTACAAGAAAACAGAGAAGCAGATCAACAGACAGGCTTCCAGCTGTCTGAACATTACATCCATACCTAGTTAGTTACCAGAGAGGGAAGCACCAACATCTGGGTTTTTCTAAGCCTGGGTGTTCAATGGCTGCCCAGAGTCTCCTCTGGTCAAATCACACAATACTTTTCAAAGTGAGCCCCATAACAAAGCCTCGAATCAGGGTTTAGAAAGCCTTTTTCCTGGCTCAGAGAATGTAACAACCCTCTTGACACACTGCCCAATCACAGAGCACATGGGTATGGGCATTCCTGAAAACCAAGCCTTCTGCCACAAGCTCCAGGTGCACTTCAGCCTATGAAAGGGCCTAGGGGCAGGGAAGATCTTAAATTCTCATTCCCATAACAATGAGAGGGTTGGCTTTGGCAGTCTCTGAGGTACTTTTAGCTCTAGACCCATGATTTTATGAATAGAGCAGAGACAGTAGAGAAAAACCTACTGAGGAGAGGTAGAGGTGTGGTGAAGCAGGTCAGGTGAGGCTATCTGGCCAGTAAAGAGAGACTCTGAGCAGTGAACTAGATACTAGGGTACATTCCCTATCCCCCTTCTAAAATTGTGATTCCCAGCCTTGACCAGTCTAGAACACCTATGGAACTTCACATAAACTTGACCTGGGGTTGGGGAGAAAGAGTCTCCTATCTAACTCTCCATCTATTTTGTCCATAAGATATCATATATGCCTATATCCACATAGACTGGTCTCATCCTGCTTCTCTTCTCCAAACTCATCTATCACCCAGGCCCCTCTACTCAAACCTAGTCATAAATTAGCAAAGGAAGTAAGAAAGCACAAAGATGATGTTATTATGCAAGTAACATCTCCTATGTGGGTAAGGTGAACCGGTGGTCTACAAGTACAGATTTCCTATACCTTTGAGTGGCAAGACTTCCTTAGCCCCTCAAGAAAAGACATAGAATCCCTCTGTTTTCTTAAGCCATTGTTCAGAGGTCTTCAGGTAGAGGCTTTTCAGAAAGGCTGGTTCAATTCACAGCTCTACCAACAACATATTAATGTGTCTGTTTTCCCACAGCCCCTCCAGCATTTATTATTTTCCTCTTTTGACATCTTTGCTAAATCATGGGTGTGAGGTAAAATTTTAATTAGTATGTCTCTATTAGTGATTTTGGAGCATTTTTTCATCTGATTGTTGATAGCTTAGATTTCTTCTTTTGAAAATTACCTGTTTATATCTTTTGACCATTTATTTTCTTTTTTTCAAATGCTATATTTTGTTTTTCATCATTCATTTCCGCCAGATTTTGAGTTACAAACTTTCTCCCCATTTTTCCCCTACCCACCACCCCAAAATAGCAGTCCCACAGGATATCCCCTCCTCCAATCTGCTCTCTCCCCATCTTCTCCCATACCCCCTTCAACTTTTCCAGTACGGCATGGTGGATATCTATGCCCCAGTGCCTTAATATCTTATTTCCCAATTTCATGTAAAATAGTATTAATAATAGTATATATATTTTTAAACATTTGGTTTAAAACCTTTGAATTCCAAATTCATTCCCTTCCTCCCTTGTCACCCACCCTTACTGGGAAGATAAGCAATTCAATATAGGTTCTACATGTGTAGCTAATGCAACACATTTCCATAGTAGATATATTATAAAAGATTGATTATATTTCCCTCCCTCCTATCCCACCTCCCACTTGTTCTATCCCCTACTTTGATCCTGTCCCTTTTGGAAAGTGGGTGTTATCAGCTTCCCTCCCGCACAGCCTGCTCTCCCTTCCATGATCCCCCCTTTCATCCCCTTCTACCTACTCTCCTGTAGGGTGAGATACCCTATTTAGTGTGTATGTCATTCCGTCCCTGAGCCAAATTCAATGGAAATAAGATTGACCCATTCCCTTTTGCCTTCCTGTTCTTCCCCTCCATTGTAACCATTTTCACTTGCCTCTTCTATATGGGATAATTTACTCCATTCTGTCTCTCCCCATCTCCTCTCATTATATTCCTCTCTCACCTCTTAATTTCACCTTTTAAGTATCATCTCTCTCTATTAGATTGGTCCTGTGCCCTCTATATATTTATACCTGTACACATATATATGCATATTCAGATATGTATTCATATGTCCATATACCCTCCTATATGGACATATGTGTGTGTGTGTGTGTGTGTGTGTGTGTGTGTGTGTGTGTGTAGCCCAAGAGGCCTGAGCCAGGACTCAGATAATTACCTTGATATCAGTGGACCCAAATATCAAAGACCTCTTTCAGAATCAACAATTTTTCATCAAGTTAGCTCCTGAGTTCTTTTGATATAGTTTGCATTTAAAAGGATGTTTTTTGAGTTCTGAGACCAACAGGCTCTGCCCCAAGATATATCTGATTCTGCACTCAGGTATCTTTGGGTGGCCAGCTCTAAACGTGATGACTTTTGAGGACTGCACTTCAGCTTTGAAGTTTGCTATCAATTGCATCAGTTTATGACTGGGGCTTCATTAAGAGGTACCTGAGGCCTATATCAAAGGTCTTACCTTAAGACTTTAGTCTCCTAGATAAGAAATCCTTATCAAATTATCTATTCTGTGCTATTTCCAGGATATATCAGACTAAGATAATGATAAGAATTCTTGGGTCCCCTTCCTTTCTCTCTTTGCTGTATAAAAACCTTGTCCTGAGAATCAATAAATGGAGTCCCTCTTTCTTCCTTGAACTACCCACATAGCCTGGTCATTTCTTATTCCCATCTCCTGATCATGCCAAGTGCTGGACACTGAGCAGCCCAAGGCAAATGGCGCCCACTCGGGACATATGGAAACCTGCAAGGAAGGTGCACAGAGGAGATGGCCCTTACAAGCAGAAGGAGCTCCAAAAATCACAAGTCACAGCGTAAGTGAACTTTTTTCAATCAATTCTTAGTCATTCTATCCCACCAGGCTGATATAGGGATTTTCAAGCTTTCTATCACCATGGGTTAAATGCATACTGTATAGTCCAAAGATCAGCAACAATATTTTCAAGTATTAAAGAAAGTAGTGAAAGAAAGAGGGTTTGTTACTATGGAGGAACAGTTAGAGGAATTGTATTTAGTGTGTTTGGAACATTGTTGGCCTGGATTTCCAAAGGGTGGTGTAATAGAATGGGAAATAGAAGGAAAACAGATAAGTATTTTGTTTTAACAAATGCTTTATTAACTTCTGGTCTACATCATTCATTTCCACCAGATTTTGAGTTACACTTTTTTCCCCATTTTTTCCCTACCCACCACCCCAGAATAGCAGTCCCTCTAGATATCCCCTCATCCAATCTGCTCTCTTCCATATCTTCTCCCATACCCCCTTCGACTTTGCCATTAGGACTAGGTGAATCTCTGAGCCCCAATGCCTGCAATCTTATCTCCCATTTACATGCAAAATAGTATTAATTATAGTATTTATATACATTTGAAACATTTAATTTAAAAACTTCGAATTTCTGAACCATTCCCTTCCTCCCTTGTCACCCACTCCCTCTGGGAAGATAAGCGATTCAGTATGTGTTGTACATGTATAGCTATGCATAACATTACCATAGTAGATATATTGTAAAAGACTGCTCATATTTCCCTCCCACCCATCCCACCCCCACCTGGTCCATTCCCTACTTTGATCCTATCCTTCTTTGAAAGTGGGTACTTCCAACCTCCCCTCCCCATAGAATGCCCTCCCCTCAATCATCCCCCCTCTCATCCCCCTTCCCCCTACTCTCCTGCAGGGTGAGATATCCCATTTAGTATGTATGTCATTCTCACCCTGAGCCAAACTCAATGAGAATATGGTTTTGCCTTTTTGCCTTCCTGTTCTTCCCCTCCCCTGCAACTACTTCCCCTTGTCTCTTCTACATGAGATAGTTTACCCTACCCTGTCTCTCCCCATCTCCTCTCATTATATTCCTCTCTCACCTCTTAACTTCACCCCTTAAGTATCATCCCTTCCCACCAAATTCACCCTGTGCCCTCTATCCATGTATACCTGTAAACATATATACACACATTCACATATGTATTCATATGCCCATATACCCTTCTTCAATTATTTTAATAATGAGGAAGGTTTCATCAGACAGAGTTATTGTTTTTCCATGTAGGAATGTAAATAGTTCAACTTTGGTAAGTTCCTTTTGATTTCTTTCCCCTGATTACCTTCTCAAGCATCTCTTGCTTCTTGTGTCTGATTGTCAAATTTTCTATTCAACTCTGTTTTTTTCCTCAAGAATGCTTGAAAGTCCTCTATACCACCGAATGACCATATTTTCCCCTGAAACAAAATACTCAGTTTTGCTGGGTAGGTGACCCTTGGTTTCAATCCCAGCTCTTTTGCCCTCTGGAATATCGTATTCCATGCCCTTCTATCCCTCAGTGTAGAAGCTGCCAGGTCCTGTGCTATTCTGATTGTGTTTCCACAATATTGAAATTGTTTCTTCCTGGTTGCTTGTTGTATTTTCTCCTTGATCTGGGAATTTTGGAACCTGGCTATAATATTCCTAGGAGTTTTCTTTTTGTGATCTTTTTCAGGAGGCGATCGATGGATTCTTTCAACCTCTATTTCCCCCTCTGGGTCTAACACATCAGGGCAATTTTCCTTGAGAATTTCTTGAAGGATGATTTCTAGGTTCTTTCTTTGATCATGGCTTTCAGGTAGTCCAATAATTTTTAAATTGTCTCTCCTGGATCTATTTTCCAGGTCAGTGGTTTTTCCATGAGATATTTCACATTGCCTTCTATTCTTTCATTTGTTTGGATCTGTTTAACAGCATCTTGATTTCTCATAAAGTCACTAGCTTCCATTTGCTCCAGTCTAATTCTGAAGGAATGAATGTCCTCAGTGAGCTTTTGAGATTCTTTTTCCATCTGGCAAATTTGGCTTTTTAAGGCATTCTTCTCCTTATTGCCTTTCTGAGCCTCTTTTTCGGTTTGAGTTAGTCTTTTTTTTTTGCTTTTTTTTTTTGGAGGGCAATTGGGATTAAGTAACTTGCCCAAGGTCACACGGCTAAGGTTTTGTTTGTGTGTCTGATACAGCAAAGAGACAATGGAAGGGGACCCAAGAATTCTTATCATTATCTTAGTCTAATATATTAAAGATATGTTTGACATCAGATATGAAAGTGCCAAAGGTGGCACAAACAATTATGTGTAATGCAGCTGTCTTTATACAGTTTTTATAGCAAGTATAGCAAAAAAGTATAAAAAATATATCAGGAAAAAATGAGAAAAAATAAATTACTTACATGAAAAATGTCAACAGAAGTATTAAGGTTTAAGGGCCTCCTTTCCTCCAATCCAACTCTGGCCAAGTTTGATTGTGGGAAAGGCTTTTAAAATTAATATTAATCAAAATAATAAAAGTAAAAAGGGTATTTTTTCCCCTCAGATTAAAGAGGCAGACTAGCAATCATTTAACTATTCTCATGCCTTATTTAATCAGGATGTAACCGAAGATTAACTTCATTTGGCACTAAGGCAAAATTAGAACATATAAAAACCTTAAAAATTTCTGGAGTAAAGGGTTTTAACTCTAACTAGTACAGTACAGCCACTGTGTTATGTGCTGGAGATACAAGAAAGGCAAAGCCAGTCCCTACAGTTGAAGAGCTTGAAGTTTAATAGGGGAGACAAAATGCAAACAATGTGTGTGTAGACAAGCTACATACAGAACAAACTGGAGATAATCAACAGAGAGAACAGCCAGCATTGAGGGGGATCAGGAGCAATTAATTGGGAGAAGGAGAAAAGGAGAGGTAGATTAGGGTAAAATATCTCATATAAAACACCAAGAGAAAACAGTTACAATGGAGGAGAAGAGAAGGAAGGTGATAGGGAATGGGACAACTTTATTCACATAGAATTTGGAATAAGGAGGGAATAACATTGCTCATGGATTGGCCATGCTAATATAATAAAAATAAAATACTATCTAAATGACTTTCCTCATTCAGTTCTGTGTCAAACTAACAAAGGATCATTTTGTAGAGCTAAAAATGATAATGAATTTCATTAGAAAAGCATGAGTCCAGAGTTTCAAGGGAAACAATGAAAAAATGGGAAATAAGAGTGCCTCACATTATCAGATATTAAGGCAAGTACAAAACAATAAGCTTCCAAAGGATTTGGTACTGGTTAAAGAATGGAGAAGTTGGGAAAGCAATATCGATCCCTGCAAAGGATGTTATCAATTTGTACATATCCTTTGACTCAGATTTATCATTTTAGGCCTGTACTCCAAAGAAATCAAAGAAAGAGGAAAATATAAAAAAATATTTATAGCAGCTCTCATAGTAATAACCAAAGATTGGAGACTTATTGGATAATGGCTAAACAAATTCTGTTATATGAATAAAATTGAATATTATTGTGCCATAGGGTATGATGAAATGGATAATGAAGCTGGAAAAACCTTTGCAAACTGATGCAGACTGAAGTGAACATAACTGAAAATGGGATGTCTCACTGTAAAGTTTTTTAAAAAATTATTTATTTAGTTTTAGTTTTCAGCATTCATTTCCACAAGATTTTTAGTTACTTGGAGGAAGCCTATAGGCGTAACAGAGGAGAGAATTCCAGGTTAAAGTTATTATTTCTTTAACAAGAAAAACAAGCTGAACATAATAGGATTTGCAATTTCTGTTTTTTTTTACCTTCTTGTTTTGGTATCTCTGGAAGCATATTAAAACCCCCCTTTTTAGTTTCTTTAGGAATATTAAGAACCAAGATTTTTTCGAGCCTCCAATTACTTGGCCTTTAGGAAAATACATAGAACAGAAACTAAGAGCTTTCTTAGGGAGATGGATTAAGGGTGATAACCAAAAATACTTTTGTCTAAAGAAGAACATTGTTTCTTCTTTATCCCCAGAAATATCTGATGCGAGGACCTGTCCTTCTAATTGAGAAAGGTTTAGATATGATTTAAGGGACAAGATCCCATTGATTTCTTCAGGGGAGTGGTTCAGGAGACAATGGGAAGATTATTTAGTTATCTGAGTATTTTGGATTGTTAGCCCCAAATTGTATTTTGATATATCTTTTCCTCGTTCAAGTTTTCTATAAATGTTACCTAAATTTGTCTTAAGGCAGAGAGTCACATAAAAGGGCATAGGAGATTATGCCAGTTTGGATATCTCCAAACAATAAGTGGTTAGATATTAGACTAATGTTGAGTTAAATAAAATTATTTCTGATAGACTTGTACCTAAAACAGAGACAGTGCAGTATTATTAATATTTTTCTTTGAAATATGTATATGATTAGCTCTTCTCAAGAATACAATGCTCCATGATAATTCCAAAAGACTTATAATGGAAAGTGATATCCACATCCAGGGAAAGAACTATATGGAGTCTGAATGCAGATTGAAGCATGCTATTTTAATTTTTTTTCTTGTGGTTTTTCCCTTTTGTTCTGATTCTTCTTTCACAACACGAGTAATGAGGAAATATGTTTAACATGATTGTACATGAATAACTTATACGAGATTGCTTGCCGTCTTGGGGAGGGAGGAGGAGAGAGGGAGAAAAATTGGGAACTCAAAATCTTATAAAAAATGAATGTTGAAAACTATCTTCACATGTAATTGGAAGAAACAAAATACTATTATATACATATACATATGCTCACAATAGAAACATATATAGATATAGATAGATATGTGAATGCCCATTTTATTTGCTGTTTGTGAAGTTTAGGATAAAAATAAAATTGTAAACCCCACAGTTTGTTTGTCCATAACCCAACTGATAGACACTCATTTTGTTTTCAGTGTTGTGTTGCCACAAAAATGCTTTATTGAGGATTTTGCTGTTTGTGGGGTCTTTCTGTCTTTGACTTCCTTGGAGTATACTCCCAGCAGTGACATTGCTGGGTCAAAAAGGTTTGAACACCCTAGTTACTTTTCTCACGTAATTACAAATTATTTTCCCGAATTTTTGTGCCAACTCCCAGTTCCACCAGACAATGAATTAGCATAGCTAGGCTTGATATGTGATCTCCCAACTTGATATTTTGATATTCTTGATATTTGCTTCCTACAGCTCTGTAGGATTCCAGAGGTTGGTTCACTAACCTTGCTTTGCATTGAGTAGCACCATGAATGAATGAAAAGGCATTTATTTGGGTCTTCAGTAGCTGTGACTGTAGCTCTTACAGGGGCTGTTTCCAGGCTGCATCTTCACAGAGTTTTATTTTCCCTCTAGGATGATGTTTATAGGCCCTGGGCTGGAAGGATTGGAATTCCCGACTCTTGGGGTATTGCCCTTGGGGTCTGGGTGATGATGGTCAAGACTATGGTGGAGATTTGACTTGGTGCTGCCTCCTGGCTCTCCTTCAGGATGCCTTAATTACTTCAGCTAGGCTGGCTTGCTTGCCCTGCAGGTGGCAGTTGGTTGGATACAGATGGATATGAATGGCCCCTCATCTTATTAGAAAGATCTCTAACTTTTTCCCATCATATATGAATTCCTTGATCTTGGTCTTAGATAAATACTACTTATTCAAAGTCAATTTATTCTTATGCTTTCTAGTGTTTTGAGTAGAGACAGGTTTGGATTTCACTACAAGTCTTTTTTTTTTTAGCATCTATTGATATAATTATGTATGTATTTATTTTTATTATTTTTTCTTTCTTTTTTTCCTTTCAAATGCGTTATTAACTTCTGTTTTACATTATTCATTTCCGCCAGATTTTGAGTTACAATTATTTTTCCCCCATGTTTTTCCTCTACCCACCCTCCCACAATAGCAGTCCCACAAAATATCGCTTCCTCCAATCTGCTCTCTCCCACATCTTCTCCCATACCCCCTTCGACTTTTCCATTACAGGAAGGTGAATCTTTGTGTCCCAATGCCTGCACATCTTATCTCCCAATTACAAGCAAAAGAGTATTAATAATAGTATTTATATATATGTATATATATCTGAAACACTTAATCTTAAGACCTCGAATTTCAGATCCATTTCCTTCCTCCCTTGTCACCCATTCCCTCTGGGAAGATAAGTAATTCAATATATGTTGTACATGTCTAGCTATGCAAAACATTACCATGGTAGATATATTGTACGAGGCTGCTTATAATTCCCTCCCACTCATCCCTCCCCCCACCTGGTCCATTCCCTACATGATCCTGTCCCTCTTCTATAGTGGGTACTTCCAACCTCCCTCTCCCCCCAAGGATGCCCTCCCATCCATCATCCTCCTCTCATCCCCCTTCCCCCTATTCTGCTGCAGGTTGAGATATCCCATTTAGTATGTATGTCATTCTCTCCCTGAACCAAATTCAATGAGAATGTGGTTTTGCCTTTTTGCCTTCCTATTCTTCCCCTCCCCTGCATCCACTTCCCCTTGCTTCTTCTACATGAGAGAGTTTGCCCTACCCTGTCTCTCCCCATCTCCTCTTGCCACTTTCCTCTCTCACCTCATAATTTCACCCCTTGAGTATCCTCCCTTCCCAACAGATTCACCCTATGCCCTCTATCCATATATAACTGTAAACATATATACACACATTCACATATGTATTCATATGCCCATATACCCTTCTTCCACTATTTTCATACTGAGAAAGATTTCATCAGTCACAGTTATTGTTTTTCCATATAGGAATGTAAATAGTTCAACTTTGATAAGTTCCTTTTGATTTCTTTTCCCTGATTACCTTCTCAGGTATCTCTTGCTTCTTTCGTCTGGATGTCAAATTTTCTATTCAGTTCTGGTTTTTTCCTCAAGAATGCTTGAAAGTCCTCTATTTCACTGAGTGACCATATTTTCCCCTGAAAGAAAATACTCAGTTTTGCTGGGTAGGTGACCCTTGGGTTCGTTCCCAGCTCTTTTACCCTCTGGAATATCATATTCCATGCCCTTTGATCCCTCAGTGTAGAAGCTGCCAGGGCCTGTGCTATTATGATTGTGTTTCCACAATTTTGAAATTGTTTCTTCCTGGCTGCTTGTAGAATTTTCTCCTTGATCTGGGGATTCTGGAATCTGGGTATAATATTCCTGGGAGTTTTCTTTTTGGGATCTTTTTCAGGAGGTGATTGGTGGATTCTTTCAACCTTTATTTTGCTCTCTGGATCTAAAACATCAGGGCAATTTTCCTTGAGAATTTCTTGAAGGGTGATTTCTAGGTTCTTTCTTTGATCATGGCTTTCAGGTAGTCCAATAATTTTTAAATTGTCTCTCCTGGATCTATTTTCCAGGTCAGTGGTTTTTCCCATGAGATATTTCACATTGCCTTCTATTCTTTCATTTGTTTGGATCTGTTTAACAGCATCTTGATTTCTCATAAAGTCATTAGCTTCCATTTGCTCCAGTCTAACTCTGAAGGAATGAATCTCCTCAGTGAACTTTTGAGATTCTTTTTCCATCTGGCAAATTCGACTTTTTAAGGCATTCTTCTCTCATTGCCCTTTTGGGCCTCCTTTGCCATTTGAGTTAGTCTATTTTTTAAGGTGTTGTTTTCCTCAGTCAGGCTGTTGACCCTCATTTCATACTTTTCCTGCATCCTTCTCATTTCTCTTTCCAATTTTTCCTCCACTTCTCTTATTTGATTTTTAAAGTCCTTCTTAAGGTCCTCTATGGCCTACAACTTGCTCATGTTTTCCCCTGGGGCTTTTGGAGCAACACTTCTGACCTCACAGTCCCCTTCCTGCTCTATTCTTGGATCCTCTTTGCCCCCAAAGTAGTAGTCTAAGGTTGCATTTTTCTGTTTAATTTGTTTCCTTTGCCTTGGTATGTTGCTACTTAATTACTTGACTTTTGGGCTTGTTGCCACACTCTGGTTCTGACAGGGGAATTTTCATCCCGAATGTGTGGGGGACAACTTCCGTTTCTGGAAAGCTGGAAACCCATCCACGACCTCCACCCCAGATCACAAACCAGATCCAGGGAGGTTAAAGCAAGAGCGATTACCCCCCAAGACTTATCGCTGGATCTCCCTACAGTTTGCAGGCCAGGAGCTGGAGCTGCCTCTGAAAACTACAAAATGGAGTTTCTCCTCAGCGGCTTCTAGCCCCCACGGGAGGAAGCTGACTCGTTCCCCAAATACTGGTCCCAAAGTCCATAGGGCACTAACCTCTCACTTTGTCCTAGGCATGTCTATGTTGATAATTTTGGAATCGCCACAGCTGCTGGTGTTCTGGGGTCCCTCCAGCTGGCTGCTGGCCCTGCCGCCCTGGGGCTAAAACCTCGATTCAGGTGCTGGGCTGTGCTCGGCTCCCCGTGCTCTGCACTCTGCCTTCTGTGCACTGTGCTGCCGGCTCCCAGACCGCTGTGCTGGTCCTTCCTGCAGAGCTGCTAGGCTGTCCTCGGCGGGAGGTTAGCTTCTCTGTGGCGTTCTGTGGGTGCTGGGGCTCTAGAAGTTGTTCAGAGTCCCCTTTTCCATAGTTTGGAGGTAATCTCTAATTATGTATTATTTAGTATTTTTTGTTATTAATATGATTTAGTCCACTAGTTTTCCTTTTATTGAACAAACCCCACATTCCTTGCTTAAAGTTAGCCTGGTCATATGTATAATCTAATATATTGTAATATATTTGTTAATATTCACATTTTTTTTGTCAATGTTCATTATGGATATTGACATATAGTTTTCTTTCTCTCTTTTGTCCTTCCCTGGATTAGGTATCAGGGCCATATGTGTAACACAGGAAAAGTGTTGAATGGTCCCTTCTTTTTCTATTTCTGTAAACATTTTATAATACTAGAATGAAATATTCTTTGAATGTTCATAGAATTCACTTATAAATCCTACTCGTCCAGGACTACTTTTCTCTGAATGTTCATTTATCACTGGTTCAGTTTCTTTTTCTGATACTGAACTATTTGAAATAATTCATTTCTGATTTTGTTAATCTGGGTATTTTATGTTTCTGTAGGTATTCATCTATTTCTCTTAAATTATCAGTTTTATTGGCATATAATTCTCTAAAAGAGTTTCTGAGTTTCCTTTAATCCCCTCTATAGTTGTTTTTAATTCTTCTTTTTCATTTTTTGTACAGTGTGAGTTTCTTGTATTAATCCTCTCAAATAAAATTTTATTGATATTCTTTTTCCTCTATCAGCTAAATTTATCTCTTTATTCCTTCGCTTTTCTCTACCAGGTTGCCATTCAATATAACAAAGCTCTATTTTAATCAGATCAGGTATTTGCTTTTGTGTTATTAAAACCCACCTCCCCCACCTTCTAGTTTTATATACCTAACGTTTTTATTGATTTAGGGTTGATATTTTTTGAAATTTGAAATTGCTTTTAATGGATATTTGTTTGATTTTCCTTGTCTTTTCTTTGATTTTTCAGGATTTCTACTTTGTTGTTTATACCTGGATGCTATTAACAGGATTTTTTTTTTACTGAGTCAGTCTCTAGAGAATGCTCAGAGCTGTACAAAGCAGGCCTTGGGCTGGGAGTGCCAGCAATCAAGTAGTTTAATTAATGAATTTCAGAGTCAGGAATGTTTTCCTAGCTGAAGTAAAAGCACAGGTTACATACTTAAATCACAAATGGGGAAGGTGGAATACAAACAGTCATTTAGTGGTTTCCCACAAGAAACCCACAAATCCCATAACACAGCAATTCTGGAGTCAAGTGTTTGGGAGTCGTGACCACCTTCCCTGGGGTATAGAACCAGAGTTCTATGATGGGAAAAGGTTCTACCATCTTTCATTCGATTCACTTAAGGTCCAATGATCCTGATCATTGTCAGAATTTTGATTGATTGATTTAAGGGGCTTTGTGAACTCTGACTCCCAAGCCAGAGAGGCAGCACTTGAGAAAATGAACTTATTAGTTTATTTATTAACCATGTCGATTAATATAAAATTATAATTCATGTCTCAATGCTGTAGGCAAGCCCTGATTGGTCTTAAGTGAATTGGCAAAAACTGGGCCTTATTTTCCTTCAGAATTGTTTGGGTTACCTAGATGTTGAGTCAGGATAAATATGCTTGCATATTTCTTAGAGATTTTCTTCTACTGCCATGGGGTTCCAGGGTCACTACTCAGGGCCTTTCTCCTGTTAGGTCTCCATTACTGCCTTACCAGTGGGACTAGGCTGCTTTTGCAGGAGTACTTTCCATCTATCCTGGCTTGCCTTTGCTGAGGGCTTCTGCCATATTCTAGCAGTCTTTTTGTACAGTCCTAGACTGGGTGGAGGAGTTTATCGATGATTCTCTCTGGTTTTCTTGAGTTAGTCTGTTTGTAGAGTTTTACTGGGTTGTTTGTGGGGGTTATGGATTTGTCTAGGTACTGACATCTCTCTGTCTTCCCATGATTCTCCCTGGTGAAGTTTCTGGGTTCAGTTTTCACCCATTTCCTTCCATCCTTCCCATCTCAAGGAGACTACATGACTTTGAATCAGTTGCTTCCCCCTTTTGGGCCTCAGTTTCATAAGATCATAGATTTTGAGCCAGAAGGGCTCTTAAGATGTCGTTAGATTCAACCTCCTCATTTTATAGATGAGGAATTGAAGCACTGAGAAGTAAAGTGACTTGCCCAGGATCATCAATGTCTGAGATAGGCTTTGAACTTTTGTCTCCCTGACTCCAATCCTACATTTTATCCATTGTACAACTTGGCTGCCTCACCTGTGAAATGAGGAAATTGGGCCAGAATGACCTTGAAGCTCTCATCCAACTCCAAATTCTATGGTTGTCACCATGGAGGTATTACTATGTGGAGAAAAGAGCCCTGACAAAGCATATGATTTTTCCTTTCTTTTTCTCTCTCTTTCTCTCCCTCCCTCTTTCTTTTCTTCCCTTCCTTCCTTTCTTTCTGCTTCCTGTCACTCCATTCCTTCTTTCCTTCCTTTCTTCCTTCTTTTTCCCTTTCTTTCATTTTTCCTTCCTCTTCTCTTCTTCCTTCCTTCCTTCCTTTCCTTCCTTCCTTCTTTCCTTTTCCCTCCTCTACTCTTTTTACTTCCATCTCTTTCTTTCTTTCTTCCTTCCTTTCTTTCTCTCTCTCTTTCTTTCTTTCATTCTTTCTTTTCTTCCTTCCTTCCTTCCTTCCTTCCTTCCTTCCTTCCTTCCTTCCTTCCTTCCTTCCTTTCTTTTTCTTCCCAAAAATGACTAACACGGGGGCAGCTAGGTGGTGAAGTGAATAGAACACCAGCCCTGGATTCAGGAGGACCTGAGTTCAAATTTGGCCTCAGGCACTTAATACTTACTAGCTTTGTGACTTTGGGAAAGTCACTTAACCCCTATTGTACTGCCTTCCCCACCTCCCAAAAAAAGCAAAATGACTAATATGGAAATATTGTGCATTATTGCACAGGTATAGTCCAGATCAGATTGCTTACTGGACAGGTGGGAAGGGGAGGAAGAGATGGATGGAATTTGGAACTCAAAAATTAGAAAAAAATCAATGTTAAAATTGTTTTTACATGTAATTGGAGAAAAATGAAATATTATTTAAAAATTGCAAATCATACAGAAGGTAGTATAGAGGTTCATGAAAGATATCGGGAATATATAACCAAAGAGAAACTGGCAAAGAAGAGACTTAAAGAATATGATCAGGGGTCACACCCGGAAGCAGCGGCTGGTCTGCGGGCTCCGGGTTCAGCCGGTCTGTCTACCCGTCTGGCTGGGCTCGGTCCGGCGGGGAGCGCAGTCGAGTGGAGCGGAGCCATGAGCGGGGAGCCCGGGGCCAATCTCGTAGCGTCCCCTCCCGGGGGGCCCCTGCCCGGCAGTGGGGTCCGCATCGTGGTGGAGTACTGTGAACCCTGTGGATTTGAGTCCACCTACCTGGAGCTGGCCAGTGCTGTGAAGGAAGAGTATCCTGGCATCCAGATTGAGTCCCGCCTCGGGGGCACCGGAGCCTTCGAGATCGAGATCAATGGGCAGTTGGTCTTTTCCAAGCTGGAGAATGGGGGATTTCCCTATGAAAAGGATCTCATTGAGGCTATTCGAAGAGCCAGTAGTGGAGAACCTCTGCAAAAGATCACCAATAGCCGCCCCCCCTGTGTCATACTGTGACCCTGCAAAGTCTCCAGTCCCCTCCTGGGCCAGGGCTCCTTCCCTATACCCTTATGACCTGGATGCCCCTCCCTTATTGGGGTCCTCTCCATCTTAGCAAAGAGAGCCCATCTCACTGACCAAGCATCGGTTCACCCCAACAACCCACTTGGTCTTGTCACCTCTCTCCCCACCCCCTCTGCGCTGAGAGATCCCAGCCACTTCTTGGTGAAGCCAGGGGGCAAGAGCTTCGGAGATTCCAGGTACAAGCCTGGCTGCTACCTCCCTAAAGAGGGAACATTCAACACAAGCTCAGAGTAGGGGGAGAACCAACCCCCATCCCTAGCGTTTCATAGAAATTTCTACATCTACAAATGTGTGCACACACACATACATACATAACGTATATACACACACACACATACATACACACATACACAGTGCCTCAAAGATGCCTGTACCCTCCCTTGCCTGGCAGTGCCAATGAGATGCCACCAGACTTCTAATTTATTTCCCACACACAACATATCCCCTTACTCTAAGGGAAACACCAGTTGTTGGCAATAAAGTGACACTGTTGCTCTTTCCCCTCAAAAAAAAAAAAAAAAAAGAATATGATCAGGGAAACAAACGTTAGGGGGAAAAAAGGCTGATCACACGGTGAGGGGAAAAGATGAGGCGATGGTCTGAATGCTCTTCTATGGCCTAAGAATTGTCATTGCATTGCTTATGTTAGGATCCCCAGTGTCTAGCAAGGTATCTTAAATCCATTAGTTGCTGAATACATCCTTAATACAAATTCAGAAAAAAGAAAGGAAGGAAGCAAAGGACCCTTCTTCTAGCTCTGCTTTTCACTTGTTCACCTTGGCTCAATCACTTCCTCAGTCTCCTCATCTGTAGCATGAAGGTCTGGATTAGAAAGCCTCTAAAGTTCCTTTCTGGATCCAAGTTCCTTAGTTCTGGATTCTTCCAAGGGCAGATGTTCCTGGGAAAGCAACTGTCTCCCAGTGCCAGCAGGTGGCATTCTAACTTTGCCAATGGGGTGGCAGTCAGTCAGTCCATGGAGGGACAATTGCAGTGTCTGAGCTAGGCTTAAGGACTTCTGTGAGGAAAGGGGAAAGGGTGGAGTAGGGGAGGCAAAAGTCCTCTGTGAGGGGCTCTTTACCCAACTGGCTGGAGGCATCTCCTAGCTCTCTACTTGAGTTGTTTTGTTGGTTGGTTGGTTTTGGGGCTGGGGGAGAGGGAAGTGGTTTGAAAGGCAGCTCCTTTCCTAGAGGTGGCAGCAGTAGCTTGGAAATCAGAGTGTCTGTTCTGAGTTCCAGTCCCTGGTCTGCTCTTTACTTGCATTGTGACCTTGGGTGAGTTATTTCCTGCCATTGGGTCTCAGTTTCCTTGTCTCTATAAGGAAGGTGGTCTCTAAAGTATCTTTCCTGGCTAGCTCCTATATGCAATAATACCTCTTGCCCCTTCCCTCCTTCCTTGGGTGGGAGAGAGGCCCCTAGGTACTGTTAGGGGAAAAGGAGAGAAAGGCTGCTGGCATCTCAGCAATTTACCACATAAAATCAATCCCCAAGTGGCAGGCAATGGTTTAGGAGGTCAGTCTGGGCTTTTCTGCAGCTTTTCAGATCTAAGGATCTTGTTTGAGGGAGTTAAAAGAGCAGCTTGACTTGAATGCTAACTTATATAAATACTGACATTCTGTCCCCCCTTCCCGTGCTGGTAGTGGTGGTGTGTGAGGAAGCAATTTGTCTGCCCAGTCAAGCTGTGCTTGAGATTTGGGGCCTGAGAAGAGTGAGGGACCATTTCTGGTGGACCTTTGCTGAACGTAATGGGGGCTTCTCCCCTTGCCCATGTTCTCAACCCCCAGACACAAGCAGGCTAAACCCGAACATTTCTGAGAATAATTGAATTTAGAGCTGGGAAGGACTTTGGAAATAAATCATCTTAGTTCAGCCCCATACCCTTTACAGATGAGGGAGCCAAGACCCAGAGAGGGATTGTGACTTGCCCAAGGTCACATAGCCAGCAGGTAGCAGGGTTGGGATTTGAATGCAGGTCTTCTGATTCTGACTCATGAATTTAGCACTATACCACACAGTAGGGGCTCTTTTATTTAAAAAAAAAATTCAAAAGAAAACATATTTTTTCCATTACCAAGCGTTTATTTTTTCTCTATTTCATCCTACCCACATTGAAAATGAAAAAAAATAACCTTGCATCAGTCATGCATAATCAATCAAAACAAATTCCCATCTTGGTCATGTCCAAAAACGTATGTCACAATCTGTATCCCCAGTCTACCACCTCTCCGGAAGAATATGGGCAGAATGCTTTATCATTGGGCCTCCTTTATAATAATAATAATAACAACAGTAACACAGCAACAATAGCTAACATTTATATAGCACTATGTGCCAGGCACTGTGCTAAGTGCTTTACAAATACTAGAGGTTAAGTGACTCAGATCTTCCTGACTCCAGGCCCAGTGCTCTATCCATTGTGCCATGTTGATTAGAATTCTCAAGTCTTTCTAAGTTGTTTGTCTTTACAATGTGGTTCCTGAATAAATTATTCTCCTGGCTCTGCTCACTTAAGGTACACATCCATACCTAGTCAGTTACCAGAGAGGGAAGCACCAATATCTGGGTTTTTCTAAGCCTGGTGGCTCAATGGCTGCCCAGAGTCTCTTCTGGTCAAATCACACAATACTTTTCAAAGTGAGCCCCAAAACAAAGGCTCACATCAGGGTTTATATAGCCTTTTCCTGGCTCAGAGAGTGTAACAACCCTCTTGACACAATGCCCAATCACAGAGCACCAAGGTCTGGGCATTCCTGAAAACCAAGCCTCCTGCCACAAACTCTAGGTGCACTTAAGCCTACCAAAGGGCCTATGGGCAGGGAAGATCTTAAATTCTCATTCCCATAACAAAGAGGGGGTTGGCTTAGCCAGTCTCTGAAGTACCTTTAGCTCTAGACCCATGATTTTATGAATAGAGCAGACACAGTAGAGAAAAACCTTTTGAGAAGAGGTAGAGGTGGGGTAAAGCAGGTCAGGTGAGCCTATCTGGCCTGTAAAGAGAGACTCTGGCCACTGAACTAAATACTAGGGTACATTCCCTATCCCCCTTCTAAAATTGTGATTCCCAGCCTTGACCAGTCTAGAACACCTATGGAATTTCACATAAACTTGACCTGGGGTTGGGGAGAAAGAGTCTCCTGTCTAACTATCCAGTTATTTTGTCCATAAGATATTGTATATGCCTATATCCACATAGACTGGTCTCATCCTGCTTCTCTTCTCCAAACTCATCTATCACCTAGGCCCCTCTACTCAAACCTAGTCATAAATTAGCAAAGGAAGTAAGAAAGCACAAAGATGATGTTATTATCCAAGTAACATCTCCCATGTGGGTAAGGTGAACCGGTGGTCTACAAGTACAGATTTCCTATACCTTTGAGTGGCAAGACTCCTTGCCCCCCAAGAAAAGACATAGAATCCCTGTTTCCTTAAGCCCTCGTTCAGAGGTCTTCAGGCAGAGGCTTTTCAGAAAGGCTGGTTCAATTCACAGCTCTACCAACAACATATTAATGTGTCTGTTTTCCCACAGCCCCTCCAGCGTTTGTTATTTTCTTCTTTTGACATCTTTGCCAAATCATGGGTGTGAGGTAGAATTTTAATTAGTATGTCTCTATTAGTGATTTTGGAGCATTTTTTCATCTGATTGTTGATAGCTTAGTTTTCTTCTTTTGAAAATTGCCTGTTTATATCTTTTGACCATTTATTTTCAACATTTATATTCAACCTTTCTTTTCTTTTTTTAAATGTTATATTCTGGTTTACATCATTCATTTCAACCAGATTTTGAGTTACAAATTTTCTCCCCGTTTTTCCCCTAGACACTGCACCAAAATAGCAGTCCCACAGGATATACCCTCCTCCAATATGCTCTCTCCCTTATCTTCTCCCATACTCCCTTGGACTTTTCCAGTAGAGCCCGGTGGATCTCTATGCCCCAGTGCCTTTATATCTTATTTCCCAATTACATGTAAAACAGTATTGATAATAGTATATATTTTTAAACATTGTCTTTTAAAACTTTGAGTTCCAGATTCATTCCCTTCCTCCCTTGTCACCCACCCTTACTGGGAAGATAAGCAATTCAATATAGGTTCTACATGTGTAGCTAATGCAAATCATTACCATAGTAGATATATTGTAAAAGACTGATTATATTTCCCTTCCTCCTATTCCACCTCCCACTTGTTCTATTCTCTACTTTGATACTGTCCCTTTTGGAAAGTGGGTGCTTCCACCTTCCCTCCCCCACAGCCTGCCCTCCCTTCTATCATCGCCCCTCTCATCCCCTTCCCCCTACTTTCCTGTAGGGTGAAATACCCTATTTAGTATGTATGTCATTCCCTCCCTGAGTCAAATTCAGTGAGAATAAGGTTGACCCATTCCCTTTTGCCTTCCTGTTCTTCCCCTCCATTGTAACCATTTTCCCTTGCCTCTTCTATATGGGATAATTTACTCCATTCTGTCTCTCCCCATCTCCTCTCATTATATTCCTCTCTCACCTCTTAATTTCACCTTTTAAGTATCATCTCTCTCTATTAGATTGGTCCTGTGCCCTCTATATATGTATACCTGTACACATACATACAGACATTCAAATATGTATTCATATGCCCATATACACTCCTATATAGACATATACATATTTGGAGCCAAAGAGGCCTGAGACAGGACTCAGATAATTACCTTGATATTAGTGGACCCAAATATCAAAGACCTCTTTGAGAAGTGACCACTTTTTGTCAATTTAGCTCCTGAATTATTTTGATATGGGTTGCATTTAAAAGGATGTTTTTTGAGTTCTGAGACCAACAGGCTCTGCCCCAAGATATATCTGATTCTGCACTCAGGTATCTTTGGGTGGCCAGCTCTAAACTTGATGTCTTTTGATGATTTCACCTTTGGCTTTGAAGTTTGCTTTCAACTGTATCAATTTATGACTGTGGCTGCATTAGCAGATACCTGAGGCCTAGATGTGACTTACTCTAAGACTTTAGTGTCCTAGATAACAAATCCTTATCAAATTATCTATTCCATGCTACTTCCAGCATACAACAGGCTAAGATAATAATAAGAATACTTGAGTCCCTTTCCTTTGTCTCTTTGCTCTATAAAAACCTTGTCCTGAGAATCAATAAATGGAGTTCATCTTTCTTCCTTGAACTACCCACATGACCTGGTCATTTCTTATTCACATCTCTGGATCATGCCATGTGCTGGACACTGAGCAGTCCATGGCAAATGGCGCCCACTCGGGACACATAGGAACCTGCAAGGAAGGTCCACAGTGGAGATGGCCCTTACAAGCAGAAGGAGCTCCAAAAATCACAAGTCACAGCGTAAGGTAACTTTTTTCAATCAGTTCTTAGTCGTTTTATTCCACCAGGTGGGTAAAGGAATTTTTAAGCTTTCTATCACCAGGGGTCAAATGCATAGTGTACAGTTCAAAGATAAGCAACAATATTTTCATGTGTTATAGAAAGTAGTGAAAGAAGGAAGGTTTGTTACTATGAAGGAACAGTTAGAGGAATTGTATTTAGTATGTTTGGAACATTGTTGCCCTGGAGTTCCAAAGGGTGGTGTAATAGAATGGGAAACAGAAGGAAAACAGAAAACTGAGAAACTAGGAAAAGAAGGAACCCAGCATTTTCTGCATTTTTTAAAAATTAATTTATTAGTTTAGTTTCAGTTAACAAGATTCAATTCCATAGTTCCTTGATTTTCAAATTTCCTTTACTTCCCTCCCCCGTCCCCTCATGACAGCATATAGTACAGTATAGGGTCTGCAAATGCATTCATATTAAACATTATTCCAATTACAAAAGCATATTGTACTAGGTGGGATGAAAGATGGTAAGGAAGAAGTAAAACCAAACAATGAGAAGAACAAGATCATTTAGTTTGCTTCCATCAGGATTCAGGCTCAGCTCTTTCTAGTTATATCTCTGGATGGCGCATTTCTCACTTTCTTGAGTCATTCGGGATTAACTTATATCACTGCATTACTGAAAAGAGTCCAGTCTGTCATAGTTGGTCGTCACAGATATGGTATGTCTGTGATTGTATACAAATTTCTTCTGATTCTACTCTTCTCGCTCAGCATCAGTTTGTATAAGTCTCTCCAGGTAATTATGAAATTCTTCACCTCCTTGTTTCTTACAGCACAATAAAATTCCATTACATTCATATACCACAACTTGTTTAGCCATTCCCCAATTGATGGGCACCCCTTTAGTTTCCAATTCTTTGCAACCACAAAAAGGGCTGCTAAAAATATTTTTGTACATATGGGTCTTCCTCCCACTTCTATGATCTCTTTGGGATATAACCCTAGAAGTGGTATGGCTGGGTCAAAGGGTATGAAATTATTTATAATCCTTGGGCATAATTCCAGATTGCTCTCCAGAATGGTTGGATAAGTTCAAAACTCCACCAGCAATGTATTAGTGTTCCAATTTGTCCACATCCTCTCCAGCATTTGTCACTTTCTTGTTTTGTCATCTTAGCCAATCTGACTGGAGAGATGTGGTATCTCAGAGTTGTTTTGATTTGCATTTCTCTAATTAATAGTGATTTAGAGTATTTCTTCATATGCTTATAGATATCTTTAATTTCTTTCTCTGAAAACTTCCTATTCATATCCTTTGACCATTTCTCAATTGGGGAATGACTTGTATTCATATAGATTTGGCTCAATTCTCTATAAATTTTAGAAATGAGTCCTTTATCAGAGACACAAGTTGTAAAAATTCTTTCCCAATTTCCCACCTCCCTCTTGATCTTGGTTACATTGGCTTTGTTTGTACAGAAGCTTTTCAATTTAATGTAATCAAAATTATCCATTTTGCATTTTATAATGCTCTCTAATTCTTGTTTGGTCCTAAAGTCTTCCCCTCTCCACAGATCTGTCAGGTAAACTATTCCTTGCTTTCCCAAATTGCTTACAGTATCATCCTTTACACCTAGATCATGCACCATTTAGACTTGATTTTGGTATATGGTGTTAGATAGTGATCTATGCCCACTTTCTGCCATACTGTATTCCAGTTTTCCCAGCAGTTTTTGTCAAATAGTGCATTCTTATCCCAAAAACTGGGGTCTTTGGGTTTATCGAACAATAGATTGCTATATTCATTAACTGCTGGGTCTCCTGCACCTAATCTATTCCATTTGCATTTTTCCTATGGAATATATTAAAGATATGTTTAACATCAGGAATTAAAGGGCTAAAGTTGGTACAAACAATTAGGTGTAATGCAGCTGTCTTTACACAAAATTTATAGCAAGTCAAAAACGTATACAAAAAATACCTAGGCAAAAATTAGAAGAAAAAATTACTTGAATGAAAAATGTGAACAAAAGTTTTAAGGTTAAAGGCCTTCTTTCTTCCAATCCAACTCCTGCCAAGTTTGATTGCGCGAAAGGCTGTTAAAAATAACATTAATCAAAATAATAAAAAGAAAAAAGGGAATTTTCCCCCTCAGATTAAAGAGGCAGACTAGCAATCATTTAACTATTCTGCTGCCTCATCTAAAAAGAGAAAAGTATTGTGTATCAGGATGCAAATGATGGTTAATTTCATTTGGCACTAAGGCAAAATTAGAACATGTAAAGATCTGAAAAACTTTGGAGTAAAGGGTTTTGACTCTAGCTAGTACAGTCCGGAGAAATTGGCGCCACTGGACTCTCTCCAGCTTCTCCATACTGTAACTGGACGTTAAAAGCCTTATGCTTTCCTAAAAAAAATAGACATCACTGAAGTTCACAGTATAGGCTAAATTAGCTGAAAACTTTCTTTAAAAGTCTGTAGAGGAGAGAGTGCTGAAGGATTTTAAATCACCCTTCTTGATCTAGATAAAGGGAGGATGCAGGATAAAGGGTTCTATAAACAGCAGCCCTGGAGCAGAGCATGCTGCCCCACACTTATTAGGCAACCTGAATCCACAATTCAGTCTGTGCAACTCTGAAAAGAGGAGATACAACCTCTGCAACTCTGAAAAGAGGAGTAAAAAAACCTAAATTCTCCATCAATAAATTTTGCATGTGATGATTTGAAAATTCAAGTAATATCATAACGTCATAGTCTTATTGTTTTCTTCCTGAGTTGTGCTACAATTCTATTATATAGTAAAGATTGGATAATTGTTGTTAGCCAGAAATAGTGTTAGATAGAACAAAATTTTTATCTGATTTTTGTTGAAAGTAGAAAGACAGAGGAAAGAAATATGTGTAGAAACAGTCATGTTACTTTATCAGTTCTAAACCCTTTCTTACAATGCCTATATCTACCATATAGAAAACTAGGTAGTTACAAATTTACCTCTAGTTACCAAAGGAGGTTAGTCCCTCCCCCTCCAGTCTAGAGGGGTACCTCAGTACAATCGTATTAGCTTCTTTCATCCTAGATCAGACTGGGAAAAGAGAATTCCACCTTCCCCCCCCCAACACTTGCAAACTTACCTTCCCCCACCAGGCAAAGGAAGGGGGGAAGTGGACAGGGAAGCTACCTTGGAGGCTTTGCTGTTAAAAGTTCTGAGCCCTGCCACTGATAAGAAAGCAATAGTTGTCTGTACAGGATAAAAAAATAGATTCTTTCTATCAATGATTTTATATGATCTAGGAATATAACTAACTTCACCTGAAGTTTAATGTATTTGCTACAACTAAAATAATTTGGCTGTCACTTATGGAATTTGTAAAATTGATTATTTTAGTATCTCAATGCTAAAACCTAAAATTGTTAGTTGATTACTGTATGTGAAAAGAGGAAACTAGGTAAAAACTTTATTACATTCCTCCTGCATGTATGAGATTTAGCAAAGCAGAAGCACCACTTAAAGCCCCTGGTCTATATTAATTCTTCTTATTTTTTAATAATGTCAAGACCCCTCGAAACTATCTCTATAGGAAAAATCATCAGACTAGGTTAACAACTTGTTTTAGTAATATGATTCTTAAATAATGAACTTAACTTGCTATAAAAGTTGCAAAAGATTAATAAGGTTTGGCTATTACACCAGGATGTTTAAATTTGAGAAAGAAAAATGTTAAATAATATCCCTTATGTATTAAAAGACCTAGTAGATATTTATTGTTTTTTACAGCTATATGAGAATAAAATTAACTGTAATTAGCTCTAAGCTGTGATTGGTAAAAACTGCTGGTTAAGATAAAAAGCATTTAAGATCTTATTCACATATTTCTATTGTTTTTCTGCTTAGGCCTGATTCCTATGATCAGAGTAAGTAATCAGTCAAGGATATGAACTCTTTTTGTATTAGCTTATTGGAAAATTTAATATTTTAAGTTAATATTAGAAAAAGTACAGAAAATTATGCAGACTACTTAAAATCACCTTAAGATAGTGCCATTGACTAAAGGAATTTTGCAAATAATAGCTTTTTAAAATAAGGTGATGAGCTTTTAATTGTTTGAGATTCAATTAATATATTTTTTTTCTTTTCTCCTTTGGTTAAGACCCTTTGTGATACCTAAATTAGTTTTGTTAACTAATAAGTCAGGAAAATCGAGAATGCTCACTGACCTCTTATAATAATTTAATATCATATTCTGGCTAAAATCTGAATTAATCAATCAGGCTACTCTGCTTCATTTAAAAAAAAGCTCTTTCTATGTCAGCCACTCCAGAGTCCATATAAGGCTGAGAGTAGGATTTAAAACTGGCATCGAGAGATCATAATTTCTAAAGAGACCAAGCTTTGTCTCTGAGAATACCTGTCCTCATGGTAACAAAGCCTACTTTATAGCCCTGAAGGAGAAGACCCTCAATTTGAAGTAATAACTTGAGTAATAGGACTTTTCCTTATCTTAAGGTTTTCTGAGCATATATCATGTTATAGATTGTTAATGATAAAGAGAATATATTCTGGATCATAATTTCTTTCTTTTTTTTCCAAATGCTTTATTAACTTCTGGTTTATAACAGTCATTTCTGGCAGATTTTGAGTTACAATTTTTCCCCCATTTTCCCCTACCCACCAACCCAGAATAGCACTACCACAGGATATCCCCTCATCCAATCGGCTCTCTCCCATATCTTCTCCCATACCCCCTTCGAATTTTCCATTAGGGCAAGGTGAATCTCTGAGCCCCAATGCCTGCACATCTTACCTCCCAATTACATGCAAAATAGTATTAATTATAGTATTTATATAAATTTGAAAGATTTAATATTAAAACTTTGAATTCCAGATCCATTGCCATCCTCCCTTGTGACCCAGTCCCACTGGGAAGATAAGCAATTGAGTATATGTTGTACATGCATAGCTGTGCAAAACATCACCATAGTCGATATATTGTAAAAGACTGGCTATATTTTCCTCGTACCCATCCCATCCCCCGCCCCACCTGGTCCATTCCCTACTTTGATCCTGTCCCTCTTCAAAAGTGGGTGCCTCCAACCTCCCCTCCTCTCAGCATGCCCTCCCCTCCATCATCCCCACTCACATCTCCCTACCCCCTACTCTCCTGCAGGGTGAGATATCCCATTTAGTATGTATGTCATTCTCTCCCCGAGCCAAATTCTATGAGAATATGGTTTTGCCTTTTTGCCTTCCGGTCCTTCCCCTCCCCTGCAACTACTTTCCCTTGCCCCTTCTACATGAGATAGTTTAACTCACCCTGTCTCTCCCCATCTCCTCTCATTATATTCCTCTCTCACTTCTTAACTTCACCCCTTAAGTATCATCCCTTCCCACCAAATTCGACCTGTGACTTCTATCCATGTATACCTGTAAACATATATACACACATTCACATATGTATTCATATGACCATACACCCTTCTTCCATTATTTTCATACTGAGAAAAGTTTCATCAGTCACAGTTATTGTTTTTCCATGGAGGGATGTAAATAGTTCAACTTTGATAAGTTCCTTTTGATTTCTTTTCCCTGATTACCTTCTCAGGCATCTCTTGCTTCTTGGCAGCAAGTTTCTCTGATAAAGGTTTCATGTCTTAGATATATAAGGAGCCATTCCCGAATTGATAAATGGTCAAAGGATATGAAAAGGAAGTCTTTTTTTTCCTTTTGGTTTTTTTGGAGGGCACTGGGGTTAAGTAACTTGTCCAAGGTCACACGGGTAGGTTTCTGTTTGTGTGGAAATGGAAGTTTTTAAAGAAGAAATCCAAGTTATCAATAGGTATAAGAAAAAATTTCCAAATCCCTAATAATTAGAAAAATACAAATTAAAACAGCTTTCAAGTTCTACTTTGCAGCCATCAGATTGGCAAAGATGACAAAAAAGAAAGAGGGCAGATGTTAGAGGGGCTGTGGAAAAATAGGAACATCGATACACTTTTGGTAAAACTGTGACTTGTTTCAGCCATTTTGGAAAACAATTTGTTACTATGTCTCTAAAATCACTTAAACTATGCATACTTTTGACCCAGGCTATTAAACCTTTATCAACAGTTGGGGAATGATTGAATAAATTGTGGTATATGAATGTTCTATAAGAAATGACAAAAGAATAGTTTCAGGGAAACCTGGAAAGAATTGTATGAATTGATGGAAAGTGAATTTTGAGCAGAACCAGGGGAACAATTTATACCACATTTTAACGTAAAACAACTTTGTGTGACTTGGGAACTCTGATTACTGAATGAATGCTATATTTTTATTTTCTTTTTTTAAAGGGACACAGAATGGAGGAGAGGGATAGGAAGAGAATAGGAAAAAGAAAAGGAAAAAGAGAAAGAGGATCATTGAGGTATTTCTCTAAAAAGTGAAGAGAGGAGAACAGAATGAAAGCCAGAAAGAAGCATAGACTGGCAGGATGCTTTGAAAACTAAGTTGAGTCAAGAAGCATTTATTAAGCAGTTACTATGTGCCAGCCACTGTGTTATGTGCTGGAGATAAAAGAAAGGCAAAGCCAGTCCCTACAGTTGAGGAGCTTGAAGTTGAATAGGGGAGACAACGTGCAAACAATGTATATGTAGACAAGCTACATACAGAATAAACTGGAGATAATCAACAGAGGGAGCAGCCAGCGTTGAGGGGGATCAGGACGAATTAATTGGGAGAAGGAGAAAGGGAGAGGTAGATTAAGGTAAATTATCTCATAGAAAAGAGGCAAGAGAAAACGGTTACAATGGAGGAGAACAGGAGGAAGGTGAAAGGGAATGGGACAACCATATTCTCATTTAATTTGGCATAAGGAGGGAATAACATTGCTCATGGATTGGCCATGCTAATATAAGAAAAATAAAATACTATCTAAATGACTTTACTCATTCAGTTCTGTGTCAAACTAACAAAGGATAATTTTGTAGAGCTAAAAATGATAATGAAATTCATAGAGAAAAGTAAAAAGTCCAGAGGCTCAAGGGAAATAATGAAAAAAAAAGTGGGACACAAGGGTGCCTCATATTATCAGATATTAAGGGAAGTACAAAAGAGTAGGCATCCAAAGGATTTGGTACTGGTTAAAAATGGAGAAGTTGGGAAAGCAATCTGGATCTCTGCCAAGTATATTATCAAATTATGATGTCTATAGGCACTGGGCTGGAAGCACTGAAATTCCTAAGACTCTTGGGGTATTGTCTTTTCGGTCTGCAGGATAATGGTCAAGACGATGGTGGAGATTTGACTTGGTGCTGCCTCCTGGCTCTCCTTCAAGGTGCCTTAATTTCTTCAGCTAGGCTGGCTTGCTTTCCCTTCAGGTGACAGTTGATTGGAAACAGGTGGATATAAATGCCCCCTCACCTTATTAAAAAGGTCTCTAACTTTTCCCCATCATATATGAATTCCTTAATCTTGGTCTTACATAAACACTACTTATTCAAAGTCAATTTATTCTTATGCTTTCTAGTGTTTTGAGTAGAGACAGGTGTTGGATTTCACTACAAGTCTTTTTTTTTTTTAGCATGAATTGATATAATTATGTACTATTTAGTATTTTTTGTTATTAACATGATTTAGTCTGTTAGTTTTCCTTTTATTGAAGAAACCCCACATTCCTGGCGTAAAGCTACCCTGGTCACACACACACACACACACACACACACACACACACACACACACACATATATATATATATAAATCTAATATATTGTAATATATTTGTTCATATTTTATTCACTTTTTTGTGTCAATGTTCATAAGGGATATTGACATATACTTTTTTCTCTCTTTTGTCCTTCCCTGGATTAGGTATCAGGACCATATTTGTATCATAGAAAGAGTTTTGAATGGTCTCTTCTTTGTCTATTTCTGTAAACATTTTATAATACTAGAATGAAATATTCTTTGAATGTTCATAGAATTCATTTGTAAATCCAACTGGTCCAGGACTGCTTTTCTCTGAATGTTCATTTATCACTGGTTCAGTTTCTTTTTCTGATACTGAACTATTGAAATAATCCATTTTTGTTTTTGTTAATCTGGATATTTTATGTTTCTGTAGGTATTCATCTATTTCTCTTAAATTATCAGTTTTATTGCCATATAATTCTCTTAAAGAGTTTCTGAGAGTTTCCTTTAATCCCCTCTATAGTTGTTTTTAATTCTTCTTTTTCATTTTTTGTACAGTGTGAGTTTCTTCTATTAATCCTCTCAAATAAAATTTTATTGATATTCTTTTTCCTCTATCAGCTAAATTTATCTCTTTATTCCTTCTTTTTTCTCTCCCACGGAGTCATTCAATATAACAAACCTCTATTTTAATCAGATTAGGTTTTTGGGGGCCGCTAGGTGGCGCAGTGAGTAGAGTGCTGGCCCTGGAGTCAGAAGGACCTGAGTTCGGATTTGGCCTCAGACACTTAACACACACAAACAAAAACCTAGCTGTGTGACCTTGGGCAAGTTACTTAACCCCAATTGCCTTCCAAAAAAAAAAAAAAAGCAAAAAAAAAGATTAGGTTTTTGCTTTTTTATCATTAACCCCCCCCCTTCTAGTTTTATAAACCTAATGTTTTTATTGATTTAATGTTGATACTTTCTGAAATTTGAAATTGGTTTTTAGTTTATATTTATTTGATTTTCCTAGTCTTTCCTAGTCTTTTCTTTGATTTTTCAGGATTTCTACTTTGTTCTTTATACCTGATTCTATCAACAGGATTTTTTTTTTTTTTTTACTGAGTCAGTCTCTAGGGAATGCTCAGAGCTGTACAAAGCAGGCCTTGAGCTGGGAGTGCCAGTAATCAAGTATTTTAATGAATCAATTTCAGAATCAGGAATATTGTCTTAGGGGAAGTAAAATCACAAGTTATATACTTAAATCACATGTGGGGAAGGTGGATTACAAATAGTAATTTAGTGGTTTCCCACAAGAAGCCCACAAATCCCAAAACAGAACAATTCTGGAGTCAAGTGTTTGGGAGTCGTGACCACCTTCCCTGGGGTATAGAACCAGAGTTCTATGATGGGAACAGGTTCTACCATCTTTGATTGGATACACTTAAGGTGCAATGATTCAGAGCATTGTCAGAGTTTTGATTGATTGGTTTAAGGGGCTTTGTGAACTATGACTCCCAAGCCAGAGAGGCAGCTCTTGAGAAAATGAAATGATTAGTTTATTTATTAAACATATCGATTAATATAAAATTATAATTCTTGTCTCAATGCTGTAGGCAAGCCCTGATTGGTGCTAAGTGAATTGGCAAAGACTGGGCCTTATTTTCCTCCAGAATTATTCGGTATAACTAGATGTTGAGTCAGGATAAATATGCTCGAATATTTCTTAGGGATTTTCTTCTACTGCCATGGGGCTCCAGGGTCACTACTCAGGGCCTTTCTCCTGTTAGGTCTCCATTACTGCCTTACCAGTGAGACTAGGCTGCTTTTGTAGGAGGGCTTTCCATCTATCCTGGCTTTTCATTGCTGAGGTCTTCTGCTATATTCTAGCAGTCTTTTTGTATAGTCCTAGACTGGATGGAGGAGTTTATCGCTGATTTTCTCTGGTTTTCTAGAGTTAGTGCGTTTGTAGAGCTTTATTGGGTTGTTTGTGGGGGATATGGACATTCTAGGTCCTGACATGTCTCTATCTTCCCATGATCCTCCCTGAAGTTTGTGGGTTCAGTTTCCCCCCTTTCCTTCCATCCTTCCCATCTCAAGGAGACTATATGACTTTGTATTTCTTGCTTTGCCTTTTGGGGCCTCAGTTTCATAAGATAATAGATTTTGAGCCAGAAGAGTTCTTAGATATCTTCAGATTCAACCTCTTCTTTTTACAGATGAGGACTGGAAGCACTGAGAAGCTAAGTGACTTGCCCAGGATCATCAGTGTCTGAGACAGTGTTTGAACTTGTGTCTCCCTGATTCCAAGAGTCACATTTTATCCATTGTGCAACTTGGTTGCCTCACCTGTGAAATGAGGAGATTGGGCCAGAATGACCTTGAAGTTTTCATCCAACTCCAAATTCTATGGTTGTCACCATGGAGGTAGTACTATTTGGAGAAAAGAGCCCTGACAAAGCATAAGATTTTTCCTTTGTTTCTCTCTCTCTTTCTCTCCCCCGTCTTTCTTTCCTTTCCTTTCCTTTTTCCTTTCTGCTTCCCTTCCCTCCTTTCCTTCTTTCCTTCCTTTCTTTCCTTCCTTCCTTTTCCCCTCCACTACTCTTTTTACTTCCATCTCTTTCTTTCTTTCTTTCTTTTTCTTCCACCAAATGACTAACATGGGGGCGGCTGGTTGGTGCAGTGAATAGAGCACCAGCCCTGGAGTCAGAAGGACCTCAGTTCAGATCCAGCCTCAGATACTTAATGCACACACAAACAAAAACCAGGTGCACTTCAGCCTATGAAAGGGCCTAGGGGCAGGGAAGATCTTAAATTCTCATTCCCAAAACAATGAGGGGGTTGGCTTAGGCAGTCTCTGAGGTAGCTCTAGACCTATGATTTTATGAATAGAGAGGTAGAGGTGTGGTGAAGCAGGTCAGGTGAGACTATCTGGCCAGTAAAGAAAGACTTTGGGCAGTAAACTAGATACTAGGGTACATTCCCTATCCCCCTTCTAAAATTGTGATTCCCTGCCTTGGAATTTCACATAAACTTGACCTGGGGCTGGGGAGAAAGGGTCTCCTGTTGAACTATCCACTTATTTTGTCCATAACATATTGTATATGCATGTATCCACATAGACTGGTCTCATCCTACTTCTCTTCATCAAACTCATGTATCACCCAGGCCCTTCTACTCAAATCTAGTCATAAATTAACAAAGGAAGTATGAAAGCACAAGGATGATGATATTTTCTAAGTAACATCTCCCATGTGGCTAAGGTGAACCAGTGGTCTACAAGTACAGATTTCCTACACCTTTGAGTGGGAAGACTTAGTCCCTCCTCCCTGTAGTCTAGAGGGTACCTCAATACAAGGGTATAAAGTTCTTTCATTCTAGATCAGATTGGGAAAAGAGAGTTCCACCTTCCCCCCACACTTGCAAACTTACCTTCCCCCACTGGGCAAAGGAAGGAGGGGAAGGGGACAGAGAAGCTACCTTGGAGGCCTGGCTGTTAAATGTTCTGAGCCCTGCCACTGATTAGAAAGCAATAGTTGTCTGTACTGCATAAGACAATCCATCCTTTCTATCAATGATTTTATATGATCTAGGAAGACAACTAACTTCATCTGAAGTTTAATGATTTTGCTACAACTAAAATAATTTGGCTGTCACTTATGGAACTTGTAAAATTGATCATTTTAGTGTCTCAGTGCTAAAACCTAGAATTGTTAATTGATTACTGTATGTGAAAAGAGGAAACTAGGTAAAAACTATATTACATTCCTCCTGAATGTATGAGATTTAGCAAAGCAGGAGCACCACTTAAAGTCCATGGTCTATATCAGTTCTTATTT